>CM035423.1:137742519-137777519 GCA_020310875.1 Ceratopteris richardii | reverse complement strand
ATCAATGTCTAACACTCTCTCCCTCTTCTAAAGATCATTGTCCTCAATGATCAATGAGGAAAAGTACTGGCGAACCAGTGCAGCTGATTCCCAAGTAGAGTCAATAAGTGGTAATTGTTACTAGATACTCCGGGATGACACGATTCCTCAATCGCTTCTGTCTTCGATCTAATATCCTATATGGAGAATGATCCATGCTATTACTTTCCTGCAAAGAAACAATACATTCTATTAGATTATCCTCCCTAGAAGTACACTTTTGAAGTTTACTGACATGAGACACTGGATGTACTTTACAATCTGGAGGAAGCTCTAATCAGTATGCAACTTCACTTAGCTTTTTAACTAGCTTCCAAGGTCCACAAAACCTTGGTGATAGCTTACTACACTTCCCTATGGAGAGTGAAGTAGATTTAGCTGGTATATGAAGAAAAGACTATGTCTCCCTCCTCAAAGGATATAGGAGATCTCTTTCTATCAGCATACTCTTTAGCCCTATCAATGACTTGCTTCATCTTGGCTTTAGCTATTTCTAAATTTGCTTGGACCTTCACTAAGAACTCCGAAGCACTAGGACATTTCTGTGACATGCCTATGGTACTGAGAGCATTGGGATTCATGCTATAGTTCATCTCAAAAGGAAACGTAACAAGTGTCAAATACTATCCCAATCTGTCTGTCTCTCAGATACATATGCCCTCAACATGTCCTCTAAAAACTGGTTGATCCTCTTGGTCTTATGAATCTGACATCCCTATCTGAAACTATGGATGTCGGCAACCCATATAATCTAAAGACATGTTGGATAAACAACTATGCTACCAGTGGATCAAATGGACTGATTCCTGTGGATCGAATGGACTGATCCCTGTGGATCAATGATCCCTGTGGATCAAATGCACTGATCCCTGTGGATCAATGTCTAACACTCTGATCCCTGTGTGGAGTTTCTATCGTCTCTTGCATGGGTATGAACTGATCCCTATGGACCAAAGTCATGATCCCTATGGATCATCAATCTGTCTACCACAACTAGGATCATATCCAACTTCCATTGGATCCATGGTAGCCCGACTATGAAGTCCATGGATACACTATCCCAATTATGATCTGGAATCTGTAAAGGATACAAAAGACTTTGAGTCTTTATCCTTTCTCCTTTGTTGACTTGACACATAAAGCTTGTTAAACATAAGTGTGGACATCTTTGGCTATCCAGGCCACCAAAATGTTCTTCTAACAAGCTATATTGTCTTGTCAACACCTAGATGTCCTACACAAGGCTCATCATGTTTATCATGCATGACTTTTCTTCTCAAATCCCGGGAATCTGGTACACAAACCTTTCGTTTCCGTCTAACTATTCCATTCTCCTATGAGAAACTAGAATACGAAATGGACTTGTTCGCTCTGCTAGGGGAAGAAACAACTGAAACTGTCCCTTCTCCTATAATAGAGTCATCCCCGATGACTCGAATGTGGATCTTCTACCCGTGCTTCCTTTATCTCTTGAAGCAATGAGCTTTCTAGAACTGTAAAGCTCATGTGATACATTATCCGTGATAATGCATCATCAACTATATTCTCTTTGCTCTTCTATACAGGATTTCCATGTGAAACTCTTGCATGAGCTCATGCCCAAAGAGCCTATCTATCTCGAAGATCTGGCTGACTAGAAAAAATACTCAAGTGTATGGTGACTTGTGTATACCTTAAAGTCTGCACCATCAAGATAGTGTCTCTAGACTTTAAGCGAATACATCACTACATACAACTCCTGTTCATGCATTGGCCAGTTGCGCTGTGCACTGGCCAATTTCTTACTCTCAAGAGCTATTGGCCTTCCATCTTGGCTCAAAACTGTCCCTATGGCTATGCCACAAGCATCTGTCTCTAACTCAAAGAAGATCTGTGAATCTATCACTTTGAGTCTCGGAGCCTCTGAAACAACTTGTTTCAGAGTATCAAAATTATCGGTCCCGACACTAAAACTATCTTGCTGCTCTTGCTTCCATGCAAAAGAACTTTGCCTTCAAGCATGTTCTTCATAGTCACTACTATCGACGAATAAGAAGAGAGTAATTTCCAATAAAAAGTGGAAAGTCCTACAAATGACCGTAACTGCCCCTCATTCTGAGAAGTAGACCAAACTAAGATAACGAAAACCTTCTTGGGATCCATCTAAACCCCATCCATAGATACTCTATTCTCGGAAGATACAACTAGTCTTCTCTGGATTAACTGAGTCTTATCATGATCTCTTACTCTAATCTAATGGTAGCCACTTATAAAATCTATTTTACTAAATACAACGGCTCCACCTAGGTGTCCAAAAGATCATCAATCTTGGGCATAGGATATCCATGTCTGATAGCAATCTTATTGAGTGCTCGGTAATCGATGCATATCCTATAAGATCTGTTTTTCTTCTTCACTAGAAGAACTGATTCTGCAAAGGGTGAATAGCTAGGTCTAATCAGCCCTTTTCTGCAATTCTTTCAAGGACAACTCTTGGAATTCTGCTCTCACTTTCACTGAAAGTGCTAGAGCCTTCCAAGTAGAGTCTCCATGATTGCATGAATTCATCATAGTACACAATGTATGCATACAATATAGAAAATAAATAAACTCAGGATCAATTTTAAGCAACTTGGTAGCTTTTACTAATCGCGTCTCTTGGAGATCTGATTCTCCAAGGATCAGTAGTCGTCTCCCCTCATGCTCAAACTTGATCACTTTACTTAGTTACTATTTATGATGTAACTATAAATAGAGACATCAAACTTGCTTCTCAACTTGTCTTCCATTTGGAACTCACTTTCTTACTTATAGACCTTGCATTGTTATATAATCACTCCCTATTGGAGATAACCTTGCCTTGTCTAATAAATGCAAACCATGCCTTGCTAGATAACCTTGTCTCACTCCCTGCTAGGGACTTAGACTATAGCCTTGTGTTATTTACTCTTTGCAAACCTTGCCTTTCTGTATATCTTGGCCACTCTTGAATGTCTAACCCACAACCTTGCCTTGCTTGTTCGTTACAAACCTTGCCTTTCTGTGTATCTTGGCCATTCGAGAGTTCTTGGCCTACAGACTTGCCTTGCTTGTCCAATAAAGATGAGTCTACCTAGGATCTCTATCCTTCACTCTAGGTAAATAGATAGATGGAACTACCTGATCTACCCATATTAAACTGTTAGAGAATCAAGATATGATTCCTTTTATAGAACTAGTAACTTAAAAGTCTATGTCTTAACTTCCAAATCTAGGAAGTTCTTACATGACTTTTCTTTTACTATTTCTATCTATGGTATTCTAATCAAACTTGATTTTCCCTTTCAATTCCACAAATCGGAAGTCTACTCTTCTTGTGAAATAAACTTCTTTGTTCTATACACATAGAAATGTGCACTAGGACTCATAACTATGTAATTATAGTAATTACTTATGAATTAGATACTTAATTTATAAGCATCCTAAACTTGTAGTTCTTCTTAGAGTTCTCTTCTAAGATTTCAATTTACCTTGAGAGCTCTTATCTCTAATGTTTCTAACTCATGAGACCTTCGTAAAACTAGCCTTGTCTCAATTTGTCATTTCTACAAAAGGGCAATTCTATTTACTTGAAAATTCTCATCTCTTTCTAAATGTATCACTTTACATATTTCAAATCTTGACTTTATTCCTTTGATCAAAATGCCGATTGCACTCTTCTAGATCATGAAATTTTTTAGGATTAACTTTCCTCTATTCTAGGTTCTAACTAGGCATCCTAGAATTCTGAGTTGTGTACTAAGTTCCTCATTTTAATGACCTTGGCAACACTTGCCCTTGTCTTAAGACTTCCCTTGGTCTTATACTTGAATTAATTTCTCCAATCAATGATATCTACTAGATATCCACATCTTATACTTTTCTTTGATCAAAGTGATACTAGTCATTCATCTTGATCATTATATAGTTTGGATATTCGATGTATCCTCAAAGTAAGTAAGTAGCAGCGGAAAAGAAACTATTTATAAGCCATTGCTCAATAGAACATAAAGAAATAATAAACTTTTAGTATGTTCTATCTGCTTGCATGCATATGCATACTAATTTTCTAAAAATTTCGGAAGCATAACAACGTAATTTTGAAAACCGGAAAATTACAAGCAATTTCCGTGATAATGATGTTGACAGGCACAATCTATCTACAAATAGACCGAAAGGGGATTACATGCTCCGGCAATTTTCGTAATGCCGACAGGCATAATATAACTACAAGTAGACCAAAAGGGGATACACACCCTGACAAATTTGTATTTCTTCCTCGGTAACCTGCAAGAAAAATACTTATCTGTCCCTGCACAAAGAATACATGCACCGCACAATACAAATCCACATCTTAACTACGCATATAGTCTAGGTGCTATGCAAAATTGCATTTCCTATATGCAATTTGATGCAAAAAGAGAGCACCAATGCATATAAATTGACAATAGACTTATCTGGAGGTCCAAAAAGTAATTTGCAGGTGTGTAGGTGCTAAAGATGGTCCATCCTTCGTCGAAGTAGCTTTCCAAGTCTCACCCAAATAGTTGTGCTTCAAAACATTGCTCGAAAGAGGGTTATTGAAGATGAACGGGCAAACTCCAAGTTCTTTGATAACTGAGATTGAAGCTAAAAGGGGTATTCAAGCCACTCTCTGGAAAGATATATGAGAAGGCAATTCATAGCAAGAAAAATCTCCAAATTTGGAGCTCATATGCTCAAGATATAGCTAATTATGTGGAGCTAGGTAATACCAAATTTCTAAATACTCAAGCTCTTAGCTATGGCATAAGGAAGAGCTTCGAGCTCGACGCCTTATCTCTCATGCAACCAGCGATCCCGCAGGGGATAATCCCACATAGACCGTAAAGGAGGAGCTATATATAATATTGAACGATCGTCGTTCTTCGAATGCAAAAAGAGTGCTCTCTTTTACGATCACCAGCGGCTAAAAAGTAATGAAGGTGCATCTCTAAAGGTAAGAGTGCGTTCCCATGGTTTCTACGGTCGGTTGTAGCTTCCCTAGGGCGGGTTCCTATGGAGATTCCGAAAGGCTCCTTAAACTGTTGCTCCGACATCTGCTCCAAACGTGATGGGCGAACCGGGCCGAAGACGACGATGAAAGAAAACGAAGATGCTCGCGAATAAACGTCAAAAAGCTCATATGGCTCTGATACCAAGTGTTGGAAACTGCTTAAATAATGTCTGTGTGACTCTCCTCCCATCCATATATACCCTCTTGTACTCTAAAAATAGCAATGATATACTAGAATAGTCTAGTGTGAACATGTGGTCATCATGCAACACTTATTCCCATTACTACCAATGTAGTTCCCATTACTACCAAAGTACCTTAGGATATCTCCCGAGCTTGGGACCTTGGCTAGCTGGCCCTTGTCCCTCACACACATGGATTGATCCCTATGGATCAATGTGAACTAATCCTTGTGGATCAATGATCCCTCTGGATCAAATGCATTGATCCATGTGGATCAATGTCTAACATAAATCATCATGTCTGCTACAATCATTATCGCGAACCCAAAGGAAGAGGGATGCTATCTTAGTAGTGGAAGATAGTTGGGCAAGCCGGCTCATTTTATACGGACATAAGAGATAGTGGAAGCCCACAAGTTATTGAGTTGTTTATTTTGCATGTCTTCAGATTGCATGGATTACCAACCTCCATAGTTTCACATAGAGATGTCCGGTTTACAAGTTTCTTTTGGACATTTGTATTTGACAAGCTTAAAATGTCACTAAAGCTGAGTAGTGGTGATCATCAATAGACAAATGATCATATCAAGACTCAAGAGGGTAAACTAGATATTACAGGACGTGTTAAGGACATACATGTCTAAGAAGCTAACACATTGACATAGTTATTTGCCCTTGGTAGAGTTAGCATGTAACATTCAACATCATAAAATGAGTTGGATGTCTCCTTTTGAGATGAACTATGGCATTAATCCCACTACCCTCATTATCATCGAAATCCAAAAGAAGTGTGCTCGTGCTTCAGATTTTCTAGCAAATCTTCCAGCGAATTTAGAAATAAATAAATCTACAATGCAAGATCAAGCTGATAGAGTTAAAGACCATGCTTACAGGACGAGATCTCCTAGAATTTTAATGAAGGCGATGGATTCTTTCTTCAAGTACCTTGCAATATCTATTTCATTATCTATAAGAAAGTGTGCTAAGCATTCACCAAGGTATTCTACATCGTGAAAGATAGTTAAAAAACTTAGTGATGTTGCTTACCGTTTAGAGCTTTCTTCAAATTGTAGAATTCATCCAATGTTTCATGTTACTAAACTTAGAAAGTATATTTTTAGAGAGTATAATAGAAGGAATCTTTTCTTTGCAAAACAATTGAGAGATTATATCATTCTCAAGAGGATAGTAGATAGGAGACAAATGTTTGAAAAACCATGTCATCCAAGAGTGTCTAGTAGCTTGAAGAGAATTGATACTCATAGACTTTACTTCAAAATAAGAAGCTCTTACTCACAAGTACTCCCTTGCTGAAACTTGACCATTGAGGACAATGATATTTAGAATGGGGAGAGAATGTTAGACATTAGGCATAGTAATCGATCATTAAGTGTGTATAGAACAAGGGCTAGTTAGCCAAGTTCCCTAGTCTCGAGATATCCCAAGGTCTTTGGGACAGACAGTAAAGTGAGTGTGAATGATAGCCACATGTTCACATTAGACCACTCTAAAGACTATCTATTTATAGGACAAGAGGATACAAGATAGGAGGTGAGTTATACACAAAATATTTCATGTGTTCCTTATGAAAAAGGATTTAGGGTGTCTTATAAATAATCTTTCATCAAAACAACCAAGTTTGTCTTTGTTGTGACTTTCTACCATTGAAGATCAAGGAATTATAATTTTTAGGAGCATTTAATACACACTCAACCATCATTACAAGCATACCACTATGTGTATATGTCCCTCTCAAGATGTGCATAAGGAAATCCAATCTCCTTTTTTTCCACTCCATGAACAAAAACGGACACAAAAAGGTGTCATGATAGTGAACTCTTTGTAACTTGCACATATTATGTGAATCTACTTCAAAAAGGCAAACATTAAGTGTTTGATAATAAGTTTATGCCCCTTTAGAAAAGGTTTCTCCTTGAAAAAACACCCCAAAAAAAAAATTGAGCTAGAATGAATGCTCATACCCTACAAGCTTATGTTTCAATTTCATATTCATTCTGCATCTCAACAAAGAATTACAAGTCTTTCAAGAGTAGCTCCAAACAATGAAGTATTGATAACTCTTGCTTCCTCTCTCTCATAAGTTATGTGATAAAAATGCAGCTAATATTAAGGCAAAAGGTTCATAATTACAGCCCTTATATTTGTTTGATATAAACCACGTACATAGGCTCCATGTTCACTGTCCATGGTACATTATGCCCACATGTTCCATATTGCAAAATACTGATGAAAAATCAGTAATACTTGAAACGCTTGAAAATCTGGGCATCACTACACGCTCTAGTACGACACACAACCACTCATCTCCCTCTTATTAAATAAAGGATTGATGACGCTATCGTGAATGGATTATCAAAATGAAAAAAGTCCATAATTATACAGGGAACGTTACGAGAAACCCATTCACCTACAAATCCAGAACTAAAGCCGAGACTGCATAGTGAGCAAAACAAGACAATATATTGAAAAGTTGAACTTCTTCGTACCTGCGGAGGATGAGAAGGATGGGGTCAGCTATTTTGGACCTCCACCATCGTCTCAGCCACGCTGACCATGACGACATTGTATGGCTTACGCGAGACTTTCCCGAGCACGGTACACGTTTGGCTGCACCTCAACACTGTGCGATTAAGAGAGAGATGGAGAAGCTGGTTTGGACGAGCACGGCAATATAACACTTGACTCTCTCATTTCAAGGTGAAAATCATTTTGTAGTAGATGCAGCACTTTCTACCAACAAACAGGTCGGAGATGATTTTTACTCTTAGAGCGGTTTCAGACTGTTCAGGAGGCACACACGCACGCACCTTTTGTGAGCACGTTGTTCCTCCACATTCCGAAGTTCCGAATTCACAGAGAGGGGCACCTCCATATTACCGATCAGAATTATCCTTTACGGAATTATCAGTCCGAAATTTTGTTTGCCATATAAATTTTTGATGTTCCCCTTTTTTTTAAAGCTCGGCTGAAGTTTATTTTTTTAGATAGCTTAAATTAATGAAAAAAACAACTCTACAACTGAAGATTCGCATGGTGTTTATGAGACCCTTCATATCCCACAATGGAGGGGTTAGATATATCACATTGCCCTACGGCGATACAAATTGGCCTAAGGTCCATCACATGTCCACCACCATTGACAGAGGTTGAACCCTTGTCATTCTAACTAGTAAGACCAACACGCATGAACAACCTTTTTACATTTTATTTTGAAGGAAAGAACTTGCACAAGCATGTGTATGCTCAAAAAGTATTTAGCTTTTTGTTGATGAATAAATTTTTGCCATATAGACTTGCATAAAGATTTCTTCGCTATTGCCATCCGGTTTAAATTAATATCCCCTCGCCAAAATTGAATCAATCAATGATTGGCATATGTGTGTGTGTATATATATATATATTCACACATGATGAATAAATTTTTGCCATATAGAGTTGCATAAAGATTTCTTCGCTATTGCCATCCTGTTTAAATTAATATCCCCTCGCCAAAATTGAATCAATCAATGATTGGCATATATGTATATATATATATATATATATATATATATATATATATATATATATATATATATATATATATATATATATATATATATATATATATATATATATATATTCACACATGATGGAGGCACCTTGAGTGCAATGAGATACATCATGGAGCATTCTAAGCAAAACTGTTTTGACCCTCCCCCTCAAACACCATCATTGTGAGAATTTTCATGTGGATAAACTCATTTGTTTTTTTCTTTTTTGAAGGAGGTTCAGCATGTGCTTATTCCTTCGAATTTAACTTTGAAAGTACAATTGTACAGGTGAATGGGCATAGTACTCGTGGGACTCTTATATCCCACAAAATAGAAGTTAGAATGGATTGCAATTGATTTAAACTGGCCAGAATCATTATATGTCCAACACGACACTTGAACTCTGGACCTCTACCTAAAAAAACCAAAGCTTTACCAAACAACTTATGGAACGTAAACTAAACTCGTTTATTCATTTCAGTTAAAAAAAAAAAAAGCTTTTTAATGTGTTTTCTCTCATAGTTGATGCATTCACATAAGCCGAAAATATTAGACACATGAAACATGGACCAAGCAAGGAGAACTATCGTTTCCCTATTGTAAGGAACTCTTGATGTTTCTTCTTCATAAGGTTAGAACGTCAAAGGAATATTGATTCATAATGTTCAGCTTAACTGAATTCAAATGCAAAAATTTACATGATATTTTCATGTAAAAAATAACATAAGCTCTCTAGACCATGTTGTCGATGTTATGCCATGAGTTCACTTTAGCTTCATCGAAGGACTAGTTTTTCTTAGGAGTTCAAAAATTCATTGCTCTCAAAAGTTCAAATATATAAATGTATTTTTATTATTCATATTCGATGTTTCCTACATTTGAACATTGTCGTTTCTTATCGTTTTTATCATGTTGATGTTTCTTATGTGGAAACATTTCGTATAATCTTATTTAACATTTAGAGCTTTTAGTCCCTTTATGTGAAATTACTCTTAAGAGGCCACACCCATATTTTTTTGCATCATCACATTCCACTTTTTGCACTACAAGATGGAGCATTTACAACACATGTATGATAGATTAGACAAACTTTGATCATTGTAGTCATAGACATATGCATGATGATCATTTAACTTTCGATGATCATAGTTAAAAGCACATGAATTGCATGATAATAAGACTAAAGAGGTGATAATTAATTCTCTAAATCATTTCTTTTAAGTGTTGGGTGACTCGAACAAAATTTTCGTAATGTGTTCAAGTTGCACAATCACTCACTAGACATATCAGCATCCAACTTGGCAAAAGCGACTGTATTTCAGGTCATCTCCTTATCATGTTCCCTTGTGTTTTTGAATTATTTCGATTAGCTACCTTTCACTCTCCTCCCAACCTTAATTAATCTTGCTCTGATGCACGTCTAGAGTCTTTTCTAAGATGCAAACACCTCTCATATGGCTCCTTTGAGGAGATGGAATAACCTCAAAAACTCGTTCTAGAGCCTTGGCTCATGAGCTATGAACTTTGACCTGCCTAGGGTTTTCAACCAACTATGGGTAGACCAATGGTAGACCATGATGGCCAAGTTTGACCAGCGTGGACTATAGTTGTGAAGCCCTAAACAAAGTACTAGGAAGCAAGAGGACGTATGCAAGAAGAAGAAGAAGAGAATGGCTAAAGAATTGATAATATTACTAAAAACAAGAAGTCAAACTGAGTTTAGCACAATCAAACAAAGTTGAATAACTTTGAACTCCTTGAATCCATGTTATATCCACAAAATCAAGCTCAAAGATATCCGTAAACCCCTACAAGAACTAGCTCTCATACCAACTAAGCTTTCATCCAAGCCTAAGAGCACTTGCAATAACTAGAACTAGTTATGATACTAGTATGTTAGAAAATAATAGCCCAAGATAGAGAACTAGTAACACACATGCGAGAACATACACACATAGACTCAAGAGATCATGTGCTCCAATTATGAAAGATGTTTACAAAAAGAAAGTATGCTCCAAATCACATATAAGGTAACATAGAAATGCTCAGAACCCATCAATACCAAATAGAGCAAGTGAGGGTAAGGGGTACTGCATGAAGAGATTTAGGTAAGATATACAAGTCATACCTCTCTCATAGGAGTTGAGAGACCTCCAAGTGCGTAAGCATACACTCCTATATAGTATCCTCCATGTATTGTGACAACTTCTCTTTGAAGCTCCAATGCCAAGAGTGATGTTAAATTGATAAAGAGTAAAGTATGACCACCGTTATATAGAGTTTAGCTTTGCATGATATTTTCTAAGAAAAGGTAGGATTTTTTTCAAGCTTTAATAGGATTATGACATGTTGCATAAGTGAAAAACAGACATAGAGTTCCTTTTTAAGGGATCATATGTGGTTGGATGGGTAACTTTTATATATGGTTGGAAAGCTCTCTTTGAGTACTTGAGGAATATGTGATTACCTCAAATATCATATTTTATCATTTTAATCATTTTTGAGAAATGGTTTGACTAGATTTGACTTTTTTTCCATATCCTAATCTTTAAAAAAAATCCATAAATATATGGAGTGAATGATGAGTAAAGTCTTGAAGCTAAATTTTAATGAGTCTAAAGTTAAATTCCAACCATACCATCAATGATTATACTTGGGAACATGGCCACTACTCAAGAAACTTCTTGCTTGAGGGGGATTTGATGTGATGGATACTAAGGAAACCATCTTTAGCTGATGCCCAAGTTAGAGAACATGGTTGCTACTCAAGAAACTTGTTGCTTGAGGGGGATGCAATATGATGGATACTAAGGAAACTATCTTGAAGTCTAGATTTTAGGTGGCTTTTCATGTCGTATGATTTGTAAAGATTTTGGAAATATAAAATTACCATCACATTTGCTGCATGCCAAAACCCTAAAAAAAATTACGCTTTCCTTGTTTTGACATCCAAAGACCTTGTTTTGACTCGATGATATCATCAAATGAAAATTCCCTTGATAACCACCCTTGGATACCTCTAATAGGAGGGTTTAGACATAGAGATCCTTAGTCTTGAAAATATCAATCTTGGGAGCTCGAGTCAAGACCTACAAGGAAGTAATTTCCAAGTTTGGGTTCTTGTTCTTTTTTAGATCCTTGTTCTAGTTTTGCCTAGTCTAGTTTATAGACATCTTGTGTTGCCATCTTCTAATCTTGTAGTAGCTCTATTTTGTATTTATTTCATCTCCATGAAGGGTGATCTTGTAATTTTGATATGCATTTCATACTTCAAGTCTCGGTTGTGGGATCTCCTATATCATGTCTTATCTAAGCATTCATATCTATCAGTATGGGGTTATGTATTGATAGTTGTGTGGTCTAAAGCATATTTCAATAACCTAGAATAATCTAATGAGAGGGTATAATCTAGTGCTCTCCTCACATTTGAGACTTTCATACTAGGCTTATGTCATGCACCATGGATTCCCTATGCAAGGAGAATCAATGTACCTTTATTGTAATATTTTCAATCAAGTTATATTTTTTATTGGAAAAGTCTAGGAGTTGGGAAGATTCTTATAGCAAGGTGATCGATCGGTTTCAAAATATGCCTTAAATTTCAAGTTATTATTTCATGGATCTACATATCAAGAAGTCTACTTGGTTTATTTTTTCCAAAGTGGTATGAAAGCTAAAGAACATTCTCTCTTGTTTCCCATGTCTCAAGAAAATAAATTGGATGATGTTATAATCAATCAAGTCAATGAATGAGAGGATCAATTGCTCAAAGAAAGCCGAGTCCAAAAGCCTAAAAGTGTTGAAGTATAAAGACACTCTTTCTCTTTTGAATAATCAATCTTGGAATCCAAAGAAACCAAAATAATTGATACGGAGCATACACATGATGAAGATAATAGGAAACTACAGGAAAATAAGAAGATCATATTGATTCAAGGAGGCATGCTTACTCAAGTTTCTTTATCCAAGATCTTGGAAACACGACAAAATACCACTAGAATCTCAAAGGATTTATCTTCTAAAGAACCCAACGAAGCCAAACTAGAAAAATAAACTATTCCTCATTGAACTTCTTGGTTGAGGTGGACTTGATGCCATGGATATTAAGGAAACCAACTCAAATTCATCATAGATTTCATGTGATTGTTCATATCTCATGATCGGTGAACAATTTGGGATATCCAACATTACTATCACATTAATCTGCCAAAACCCTGAAAATGATTATGT
This sequence comes from Ceratopteris richardii, assembly GCA_020310875.1. NCBI lineage: Eukaryota > Viridiplantae > Streptophyta > Polypodiopsida > Polypodiales > Pteridaceae > Ceratopteris > Ceratopteris richardii. Next base: position 137,764,485 of record CM035423.1, on the reverse strand, counting down.
TTTTGCCTTGTTTTGACATCACCTAGAGACCTTTTTTTGACTTGATGGTATCATCATTAATGAAAACATCAAACAAAACCAACCTTGATAATTTATCTTGGACAATCTTGCATATGTAGTAGATGTGCTCTCTCAATTTCCGCATGCACCCACTCATGATCATCTTATGGAAGTAAGAAAAGTGTTTAGCAACATCAAGCACACCATCAATCAAGGTCTACTTTACTCTTATGATGATGATCTAAGTGTCAAAGGATATTGTGATGCTAATTGGGCAGGTAGCAAAGATGATCGAAGGAGTACATCAAGTTATGTTTTCATGATAGGTACAAAATTGATCTCATGGAGCTCTAAGAAGCAACCCAGTGTTGCTCTTTCATCCACATAGGCTGATTACAAAGGTTTAGCATTGATTACATGTGAGCTATTATGGCTTAAGAAGATATTTAATGACCTAGAAGTGGAAGTGGAGGAGTTCCCTCTTTATGGAAATAACATTTCAAGCATATATCTAACTAACAATCCCATGTCTCATGCACTAAAGTGCAGATTGCAAACACGATGACAAAGCTTCTTGAAGGTACAAAGCTTGGAGGATTCAAGGAAGCAATCACTTGGAGGATTCAAGGAAGCAATCAACATAAGAGACATAGGATGAAGCAACAAAGAAAAAAGACTTGAGCTTGAGGGGAAGTGTTGGAAACTAAGTTGCATTTTAAGCTCAAGAGTATGGGAACATGCCCCAAGATTCACGTTCCACATCATCCACAATCAAAGGAAGATGATTTCCATGAGTTGGAGGCATCAAATCACATCAATAATGGAAATATTTTGATTATAAAAGAAATAGGTCACCTCTTGATGTGATTGGACCTCACTTTGACATGTATATGCTTTTGATTGATTAAAGATGTTAATATGCGATCTTTAGAACCTCTGGTGAGTTTGAATGTGACGTAGAGCCATGGAAATACATGCCCAAGCTACCCCTTTGCTTAAGCACACCCCCTACTAACTGTTCTCTGCATATTTTGTAGAGATTTCATTTTTCACATTCTATTTCTCTAGATGATCTTGTCAGACCCCCTATTCTTGTAATTGTTGTTTCTCCTTCATTATGAATCCATTTCTAGTGATTTTTGACTTGTTGTAAAGATTATAACTTCTATTTTGAGTGATATCAGTCTCTAGATTAGTGCTTGCACAAGTTTAGAGAAATGTCCAGAACATTGTCTATGTAGTTAGCTAATACTTTGTGAAGAGCTCAAGTAGTGTGTTTTGATTCAACTAGTTGAGGCATCATCCAGTATCCAGATGAAGTGATTTTACTCTCATTTTTAAAATCCCTATAAGTCTAGTGTCAGTATGAAAACTTTCATTTTCATTCTCTGCATATTCTCAGAGAAACTCAAAAAACACAAAGCCTATGTCTAAAAAACTTAGGATCCTAGGAGGGTTCATTTGAATTCGTTGTGCTTATTGGAGTGTTTATCCAACAGGAAGATTAGTCCAAGTAGAATATGTACATTATGCATGTTATAGATCAAGCTTTCTTAGCTAGTCAGAAGGGCCAAGGTAAATGGAGCTCATCTACTAATAAGCAAAAAACTGCTAACACTGCACAGTCAAAGAAGGAAGACAAAGATAAGAAGAAAATAGAAAAGCAAAAATAGTTTTGCAAATATTGTAAAGGAAATGATCATGTCATAAAGAGATGTCTAAAATTGGCTGCAAAAGAGCCAAAGAAGAAATAGGTTGGAATGGTTGTTGCAAAGGCCTCTACACCTAAAACAAAGTCTACTAATGTTGTGTAGAATGAAGAATGGGCCTTTACTACTTTTTGCAACTATGGCCCATCATCTCATGAGCAGTGTATGTCTGTGCTATACTCAGATGTTTGGTACTTTTATAGGGGGCAACCAAATATATTACCTCGTAACTTAGCTTTTTTAGTTCACTTGAGCCTACCCCTACAATGAATACTCTCACATGTGCTAACAACTCCTCTTATCATGTAATGGGAATTGGTAAGATCATTCTGACTACTACTGATGGTAATTCTTTCACATTCTCAGATGCTTTGTATGTACCAAGGGTCTATAAAAATCTATTATCAATTTCAACGTTAGCCAAGATACATGTTTTCTGATTTTAATGCATTTTTGGCTGAGCATGGGATAAAACATCACTGTACAATGCCATATACACCTCAACAAGATGGAGTTTCTAAAATAAGAACATGTCTCTCATGTAGATGGGGAGATGTATGGTCAAAAGTAAGGCTTTACCTCATAGCTTCTGGCTTGAGGCTATTATGTGTGCAACATATGTACTTAATAGGTGTTCGACCAAAGCACTATAATCTATCACTTAATATGAGGTTGGCATGGTTGCAAGCCATCTGTTGCTCATTTGAATGTCTTTGGTTGTCTGGCATATGCATTAGTGCTTGAACAACAACGGAGGAAATTGGATGATAAAGGAGTGAAATGTATTTTTGATGGATATAGTTCTGACAGCAAAGGCTATTGTATGCATCATCCATCAAGTAAACTCATTTTGGTTAGCCGTGATATTGTTTTTGTGGAAGATGCAAGTCAACCATCACTTTCATGTATTAAGGAGACATCCGTTAGCTCTAGAGATGTGTATGACACTTTTTTGCCTCTTTTTATAGGTGGACAACGAAGGATTGGTTCAAACGAGGCAATTTCTCAACCTTTACAAGTTCCACATGATGATGCAAATCATTCCATTTTTTATGCAGATTTTCATGGTGCACTTGTTGATGAGAGTGTTGGTATAGAGGAGGCAAAAGCTATGGCTAAATGTCTGGTGAAGACTTTGTGAGATAGCAAATTAGATGCACCTTTGTCATATCGTACTTGTTTAGGATCTCATAGTGCTTCTTTTATATTAGATTGCTATGCAATGACTGCCTCTAGTCTTTGTGATGAGAATGAGCCTTTATCTTTTGTTGAAGCACAAAATTCAAAAAATTGGATGGCTTCTATGCAATCAGAATATGATGCTAGTATGAAGAATGGTACTGTTAAATGTTAAATGCTTCGTTCTAACTATCAGAAGGGCGTTTAACCGACTCTTGGGGGTTCTTGGGAGTGGTAGGGGTCTGTTACACAGAGGCCCTTTACTTAGTTCCCAAATGCAACCACCTCGGCTATAGAGAGTTACTGAAACCTTGGTAAGATTCCGTTATACGCCGACCTTCACTGTTCACGTCTTAGCTCAGCCCTCACGTAATGAATACACTAAAACACTACAGTGATCATCTTACCACAGACGCCAGAAACATAAACTAAGGGTTCAAGCTATACCAAGTAAGTACCATAATCCACTCAATATCCGAAACACAGAGAACTAATCAGTCAATTACACCGCACCAAAGACTTAGTATGCGATTCAGGATTCCTTTCTGCAACATTAATCCTTATCGTCTGATGACCGATGAAGACAATGCTATACTTTGCAGTATTATTGCATTATCACAACTTCTACGGTCCTCACTCAACACTGGGCAGAACATTCCACCACGAAATAACACTAACCCAGTCGCACTCTTAATACACGATTGCAACAAGGATCCATAGACGCTTCGCTTACGACCACAATTCGATGAGTTACTATATGATGAATAACACTCACAAATATCAAGATCCAGAAATGATAGACACAGACAATAGATAGAAACCCGCAGATCCTAGATTACTCAGAAAAACTCAGGAGTTACAAATGAAGTTACAGTAATCGCTCAGACAATCCCCAGACGAACAGTCTGGTGATTCCACAACTCATCGTCTCCGATTCTCTCTCTCTGTCTCTCTAAGCATTGCTTTATATAAGAAATTCTAACTGTTGTGTAACTACTTTTCGCACGTGCGAATACAAGATTTTGTTTTACATATGCCAATCCGGCGGCCGACTAACACTCTGGCACGCACGGTGGACTTCGAACCCGCATGTCATATAAAATTACTGCTCGTCTACTATTCCTTCTAAGTACATATTCCAGGCTAGTCTAAAAGTTCGGGCGATCTTTTTCTTTAGTGTTTCTAACATTTGTTTAAGGGTATCTGGCTCTATTAATTGCGCATCTATTCTAACAGAGCTAAGAGCTATGGCTTCGGTGAGCAAAATCTCGGCCTGTGTTTGCAAAAAGGCCTTCTGTAGGTAGAACTCGTTGGACAGGGCTGCATCTCTTGAGATCATTTCTTCCAGTTGCTTCTGCATATTGATTACTCTGTCCTTTTGATTTTCAAGCTGATTTTCTTTTCGTTCAATCTCTTGGTTTTGGTACTGTATTGTTTTGGAGTATGCGTCGCGTTCTCTTTTTAGCTCTGTTATCAGCTTCTGTGCCTGAGCTTCTTGTGTTAGCTTTCGCCGTAAAATGTTGTTTACCTGATCGAAATCTAACTTAAATCTTTGTAGTTCCTCAGTGGTTCTCATCGCCAGCTCGTGCTGCTCTTGTCCTTTTTGTACCACTTCGTCCAGTGTTTGTCTTGTTTCTTCCAGCAAATTTCCTAATGCAACTCTGGCATCCTCGTTATCCTGCAGGTCTAGCTTTAACTGACTGACTTCTGCCTGTGTTTCGGTTAATAAATTGTCCTTTTTGGTGAGCTCTGCCAGTGCTGTATCTCTGTGATTGACAATTGTCTGCTGCTCTGCAAGCTTAGCTTGAAGATGGGTAATTTGCGACTGCACCTGATGGTTTTCGGCTTTGACTACGTCTATCTCTTCCTGCAGTGGCATAATATCTGCTTCCAAGACGTCCACCTTGTGTTGTAACTCGTTGCGAATGTTGTCCGTGACTTCTCTTATTTGGACTGGCAGTTGCTGTGATAGATTAATGAGCAGTTGCCCCATTGAAGCTAGGTCAGAGAATACGGGAATGGATGGGAGTAGAAGAGAGGGTCGAGGTTGCGAAGAGGATGCAGTGAGGAGTTGTTGGGAGGTCGGTGGGGAGTAGTTTGGGGATGAGGCTGAAGAAGCTGCGGGCTCGACGGGTGCGTTGGGTGGAATAGGAAGGTTTGGGTTTAGTGGAGGTTCTGGCGGTGGAGTGGGAATGGCAGAGATAGTTTCTGTTACCTTATTTTGTTTGTCGCTTTGCTGTGTTTCAGCATTGTCGGATTTGCGGACTCAACTGCCTTAAGCATCCTTTCAAAAGCTTCTTTAGCATTTTGTTGTTCATTACCTTGTTGTTCCTGCTCAGTTTGTTGCTGAGAAGCTTCTTCGGTAGAGATGGTTTCTGTTTCAGTCTGCTTTTCCTGTTCTTGTTGCTCAGATGATGATGACTGCACGGATGACTCATGCTGCATGGATGTGGCGGTGTCGTGGAATGTGTCTTCTTCTTGGTTTTCTTCTTCTTTATCTTCTTCTTTCTCCTCCTTTATCTTCTCCGACTGACTTCTGTGCTTCACTCTCACACGAGCTGATTTTGATTCGTTTCCGACGGAATAGCTGGTTGAGTTCTTCTTCATCTTCTTCTTCATCGTCTTCTAGCAGCTGTATCGACTCCTCATGTCTCAGAATGGGCCCCCGGGGTGGTGGTTGGGCTGCAAGGATTGCCGAAAAGAGAAATGACAAGGTATGGGGCAATCTAGATCTAGGCGTACTACCCTTGTTTACTTGTTTGATTATAGCTACACACTCTTTGTGGATATGTTGGAAGAAATATGTAGCGAAGTTTACTGGTTCTCGGGATGCTAAGTCTATGGCTGAGTAGAATGGCCGGGATATGCCGTAAGTGTGCTTCTGTAGATTTAGGATTGCTAGCAAGAATTGGAGTGCGGTTCTTTCGGGTTCCGGTCGGCAGAGAATGGCATATTCGTTAGAGGAGTATCTAGGGAATAAATGGTTCATGGTAGCTAATGGCAAATTCGGGCCATTCTCTCGGCCTTGCGAAGGGAGTCGATACGACTCCGCGAAGGTTTGGAAGGTGATTACGGTTCGGGCGGGTAAGGAAGTGATAGCCCATCTTCGCTTGTTGGCTGGTGATTGAGCGATGGCGGATATGATCTGTGCAAAGAAGGGGTGGGCTTCCACTGAATGCCACGGCAATTCAACGAAATTTGCAAGCCCACGGTTGCGCAAGAACTCTCCTACGTCAGCAGGGAGTCCATCACGGAAAGCGGCATAATTAGCCAAAGCTTCCATGGCGCAACACAGATAACAGGCTCAAAACGCAGACACACAGGGATTTCACAAGCATACAAGCACACAAACACAATAGCGATTTTCGGTGAAACAGAAAAGTTTAAATAGATGCATCGCGGTGGAGGGTAATGAGGGATGATTAATCATCGTGCGGTATTGAAATGATAATTCTTTAACTTGGTGTGCATGCGTGAGTAGCTGGCAAGAGCAGGGCGGCTTCTGACATAATTAGGAATCAAGACGCAGATATTATAGACATAAATTATTAAGCACGCAAAAATAAAAGAAAGGAAAAGAAAAGGAAAGAAAAGCGAGCGCCAAAAGACGCGGCCCACCGAAAAACGTTTCAGTTCGGGTTAGGTGCGTGTTGGTATGGTCGCAGTTTTGAACCGTTGATTACTTTCGGAAGAGGGTTTCCGGTCAACGTAGTCAATCGAAAAGTTGCTGGGCCCACTTGTTCTGAAATTCGGTAAGGACCATACCATCGTAATTTGAATTTACCAGCAGACCGATTCGACTTTGCATTATAAAAAAGGACAAGTTGTCCCACCGTAAAAACTGGAGTTTTTAAGTGTCGATCATGCGTCTGAGCCTGTCTTAGTTGTACTTCCTGCATAGTTAAAAAACTATGCCATCGTTGCTCGTCTAACTCTCTGAGTGTATCCAACCGAAATGACAGTGAGTCTTCCCGTAGCAGTTTCTGAGTGAGTGCTACTCGTAAACTTGGTATAACTATCTCCATTGGTGCTATTGCTTCTAATCCATAAGCTAGTTTGAAAGGTGTTGATCTTGTTGTTACCTTGTATGTAGTCCGGTATGCCCATAATACTGCAGGTAGCATTTGATCCCATCTTTCCGGTGCTTCCCTGATCAATTTCCGAAGCATATTCAGCAAAGATTTGTTTGTACTTTTGGCCAAACCATTAGCACGAGGATAATAAGGGGAACTAAACTTATGCGTGACCTGGAACGATTGTGTCAATGCCTTCATTAAATTATTTACAAAATGAGTGCCTTGATCTGAAACAAGTTCCACTGGTAAACCAAAACGTGGAAAGATATCGGTTAGCAGACACTTTGCTACCGCAACAGCTGTAGCAGACCGTAAAGCCCAGGCTTCTGCCCATCTGGTTGCATAGTCTGTACAGGTCAGTATGTAACGGTTGTTACTGAAGACTGTTGGAGGTGTAATCGGACCGATAAAGTCTAGACCCCACTTCTGGAAAGGTTCCAATGGTAAGATGGGTTGCAGAGGGAAAAGACGATGTTGCAAGGGTTGTCTAGATCTTTGACAAGTATCACATTGTTTGACAAACTATGATACATCTCTGTACACAGTGGGCCACCAGAGACCACTCTGCAGAATTTTCCGGTGTGTTAAGTCTGCTGCAAAATGACCACCGGAAGGAATTGAGTGAGCCAAAGTAATAACTGAGTTAACTTCATGTGGTGGAATACATCGAAGTAAAATTCCAGTATAATCTACATAATATAGTTCGACAGCAATCAACCGAAATCGACGACTGAAAACTGCAATTTTCCTACGTACTGCCGTAGAAGTCTGAGATGGAAGGCATCCATCAGTGAGAAAGGTCAAGATCTGATCATAATATGTAGATGGTATAGGTGGATTTGTAATTTCATCATTTGTTGGTTCAGAGACATAAATTGCCGGAGTTGTGTCATCTATACATACCAGAGCTTCACCGGAATCTAAGCGAGAAAGAAAATCTGCTAAGGCATGTGAATTGCCTGGCCGATGAAGGACTTCGTAGTCAAACTCATGTAAAAGCAGAACCCATCATGCTAATCGACCACCTAGATGTTGTTGCCAAACTAGATAGACAAGTGTAGCATGATCTATATGAAAAGTAAATTTACGACCCAGCAAATAATGTCTGAATTTCTTGATAGAATATACTAGCCCTAGACATTCTCTTTCTGTTACAGAGTAATTCTTTTCAGCAGGGACTAATCTGCGACTTGAATAGTACACTGGTCTGAACCACTTATCAATATGTTGCATCAAAACGCTTCCTATTGCTATATCTGAAGCATCAACAAATACATGAAATGGGCGATCCCAGTCCGGAGGCTGTAAGATGGGAACTTGTGTTAATAAACTCTTCAAGCGATCAAATGCTATCTGATATTCTTGAGTCCACTCAAACTGTCGAGGCATCTTGGTGATTAATCTGTTCAGAGGTATTGCCAAGTGAGCAAGCCATCATAAGTGTCGACCATGCCATCTTACTTGGCCCATGAAGCACATTACTTCTTTCGGTGTAGTGGGCACCGGAGCTTTTAATACTGCTGTGATCTTGTCTGGATCTACTCGTATACCTTGTGCAGATACAATGTGGCCAAGTAGCTTGCCACATGAAACTGCAAACACGGATTTGTTTGGGTTTAAGCAGAGTCTGTATTCTCTGCATTTCTGAAAACAACACCGTAAATGGAACAGGTGTGCTATCATCTTACCAAAAATTGAGAAATCGTCGAGATACACTTGCATAAACGAAGTAAGATAAGGAGAAAATATTTCCTGCATACACCTTTGAAATGTACTTGGGGCATTTCTTAATCCAAACCACATAACAGTACAAGCAAATACACCCCAGTTGGTAATGAATGCAGTTTTCGGTATATCCTGTTCAGCCATTCTAACTTGATTATATCCACTGTAGCCGTCTAAGAATGAGTACATTTCGTGGCCTGCTACTCTATCAAGCATTGTGTCCAGAAAAGGGATCGGAAAAGGATCAGGCACTGTGGCTGCGTTCAGTTTTCGGTAATCTACACATATTCGTAATTGCTTATTCTTCTTAGGGACAATAACGATTGGAGAGATCCATTCAGCATGCTCTACTGGTACAATGAATCCGACTTTAAGTAGCCTATCAAGTTGTGCCTTTACCTGTGATGCATAGTTTGGATTCATCTGGTAGCCGGGTTGCTTGATCGGTCTTGCTTCTGGCTTTAGCACGACTCTATGCTGATAGATGCGGGGGTCCAATCCTTTCATGTCGTTGTAGTCCCATGCAAAAACGTCAGAGAATTCTCGGAGTAGCTGGATTAAGCTTGCTTGAAATGTTTCCGGTAAATTTTGCTTTATCTTCACAGGACGCGGATGATCTTCATCGCCTAAATTATAAGTGATCAACTGATCTTCTGGGACATAAAATTGTCGGGGCTTCTTTGTATCGTCAGCTGGCTTCAAAAGTTGTTGCAGTTGAGCATCATCTATAGCAGCAGTATCTTCCTTCTTATCTTCTTATGTTACAGTCATTACCGTACAAACTGTAGGGTTCCAATTATCTACAACAGATTGTAGATCAACAGTTCCTAAAGAGATCAAATCAATATTGTTCTTTAGAAACTCTTCTTCTTCATCATCTGACAACCCATCTAGCATATGAACTGGTTCTGCAAAATACGGTCTAGCATGCAACTCACAGGGCTATATAGCATCTAGTTTTACAACATATTTTCGATTCTTATCTTTGAAGGTGAGTTCTTGTGCAGACCAATCTTGTATCACCTTAGCTTGCTTAAGCCAAGGACGGCCAAAAAGAAGATTATAGTCCAGGGTGGATTCCGGTAATTCTAAGACGACAAAGGTCATCTTAAATGTGGTGCCCTGCAAAGTTATAGGTACATTCCGAACAAGGCCTACTGGGTGGACTCTAGACTGGTCAGCCATTCTAACAAAAAAATAGACTGGTTCGATCTCGGTCCGTCCTAATTTCTTACATAGTGTCGTAGTAGCAATGTTGACACCGGATCCTCCATCAATTAATACCTGTGTGATTTTATGACTTTTATACCATACCGTAATCAGAGGAACTTAGTGATCGACCATAGAATCAGGTTCCGGTTGCATGGTTGCTGTCGCAGGAATGCAAGGAGGCACAGGACTGAACTGTTGTTGAAATTGTTGTCAAACTCCCGGTACTAGTGCAAGTAATTGGCCCAAAGGAAGAGTGATGGATGCTTTAGATAAAATTTCCCAGGCCTTTTGTGATTGGATTGTTTCCACAGATTCTGAAGATGATGCGCTTGCTGAAGATGATGTGTCTACTTCTGCTGATGTGCTTGTTGTTGATGATGTACCTGCTGCTGATGATGTGCCTGCTGCTGAATTGGAACCCTGTTGTTGTGTTCCTTCTTTAGTTAACGGAGTCTGGGTTACCGGAATAGGATCTGGGAAGACTGGAGGTTCTGCGGTGGTCCATTGACTAGCCTTGTTGTACATCCTTTGTTGTTCGCATATACCTGGTTCAAATAATTCTGCTGCAGGCTGCAGTTGTTTACCGGAGCGGGTCTGAATTACTGCAGCTTGCGTCTCTACTGGTGTGATTTGTACCATATTAGCCATTGGATTTTGTCGTTCCTTCTTCCTCTGATCATATTCAGCTGCATCCTTACAGAATCTTCTAATGTGACCTTATTCACCACAGAAATGACAGCGCGGTGGTGGCAAATTGGGATTTTCCGGTGCTGGTCCGGCCTGCTAGCGGTTTGAATTGTAGTTGTTATTTCTCTGTCCTCTGTAATTTCGATATCCTTGTTGCTGATTGTTCCTCATTTGTGGAGGTACATAATGATTGGCTGGTTGTCCTGGTTCTTGTATAATAGCATTGACAGTTGCGGTTCCTTGCACTTTGGCGTTGTATGCGCAATTTTCGGTGGTGTGTCCGGCAGTGTTGCAGATAGCACAGAATAATTGATTATGTGCACAAGTGGCACTAGTATGGCCTGAATTCTTGCATGTGATGCAGTATACTTGTCTGGTTATATCTTCGGCGACATTTCTGTTTGTTTTTAACCATTCCAGATCCTCTGTAAATCCTCCAACCTTGTTCTCCAGCTGCAGAGCCATTGCAATTACTGCATCTAGCATCATAGCTCCTACACAGCGTATGATCATAATCTGTTTAAGTTGTGGAGTCAAGCCATTGATAAACCACTGAGTAATAACGTCGTCCGGTAGGTTGGTGTGTGCTGGTGGTAACTGCCTTAGATGCGTCCTGAATAGAGTAGCGTACTCCTGTACAATTTGATTTATCTTCTGTCTATTGTTTTGCAGGTAATCAAAAATTTTGGCTGGATTCTTCTTTAGCCTAAATCTTTGCAGAAAGGCATTCCTCACTGCTTCATAGGTGCCGAAATGATTAATATCATATTCGGTAAGCCATCTAGCTGCTTCGTTGACCAATGTCGATTGGAAAACAATGGCCTTATATGCCGGATCAGGTGGATGGTTGAGAACTGCGTAGCTTATCTCGAATGTGCATACGTGAGCATCCGGATCATCTCCTGGGAATCCACCAAATTTAGTGTACGTCACTCCTGTCGGAGTCGGCCTTGGTGGGCATACTTGTTGTTGTTGCTGCTGTTGTTGTTGTTGCCCGTTCATGGCGAGTGTATTGTGACTATCTTCTGTGTCTCAGGGCTGAATATCTGAACTATCGGAATCTGTATCTTTGGATGGTGCACTTTCCAGTTCGATAATCTTGTTCAGTATGCTTCGGATCTCGGTTTCGAACAAATTCCCTTCCTTCTTGATGTCGAGTGTAGGGGAACTTACTCCAAAAAGCGGTGGCTGGGCTGAAGATTCACCAAAAAAGGGTAAAATGTCGCCAAAAAACTGTGATTTTGTTACCGAAATATCACCGGAATGTGCCGAATTTTCACCAAAATAAGGTGTTTTTTCGCCTTCGCAAATTTATTTGGCTAAAGTGTTTCTAGTCGTAAACAAATCTGAATCTTTATGCAAGATTGTTAAACTAACTTCAGACCCCGTCCTGGTAGATTCTGGAGTTTCTATATCTTCGACAAACTATGCCGAAATAGTATCGGAATGTACCAGAGGCGTAACATGTTCCACCGGAATATGACCGGAATCACTTCTAACGTTCTTGACTTTCTCGACAACTGGGTCAGACCTAGTTGTACTTCTACCTCCCGCAGTTGTCTTTAGTAAATTAAGTACTCTAGACTGACGGTTCTTGGGATACGTTTCACCAGATCGAGTAACCGGCATGTATCACCTTTTGTACTAATCGCGTAGTATTACTATCGACTAAAATTTTATAATCACGTTTCCACAGCAGGTTTGCAACAATCTGGTTCTGTTGCTACTTTTGACAAACGAACGGTAATCTTGATGTTCGATTCTGACAGATGAATGACGATCTTGATGCCACTTTCCCACAGATGGCGCCAAGTGTTAAATGTTAAACACTTTGTTCTAACTATTAGGAGGGCGTTTAACCGACTCTTGGGGGTTCTTGGGAGTGGTAGGGGTCTGTTAGACAGAGGCCCTTTACTTAGTTCCCAAATGCAACCACCTCGGCTATAGAGAGTTACTGAAACCTTGGTAAGATTCCGTTATACGTCGACCTTCACTGTTCACGTCTTAGCTCAGCCCTCACGTAATGAATACACTAAAACACTACAATGATCATCTTACCATAGACGCCAGAAACATAAACTAAGGGTTCAAGCTATACCAAGTAAGTACGATAATCCACTCAATATCCGAAACACAGAGAACTAATCAGTCAATTACACCGCACCAAAGACTTAGTATGCGATTCAGGATTCCTTTCTGCAACATTAATCCTTATCGTCTGATGACCGATGAAGACAATGCTATACTTTGCAGTATTATTGCATTATCACAACTTCTACGGTCCTCACTCAACACTTGGCAGAACATTCCACGAAATAACACTAACCCAGTCGCACTCTTAATACACGATTGCAATAAGGATCCACATATGCTTCGCTTACGACCACAATTCGATGAGTTACTATATGATGAATAACACTCACAAATATCAAGATCCAGAAATGACAGACACAGACAATAGATAGAAACCCGCAGATCCTAGATTACTCAAAAAAACTCAAGAGTTACAAATGAAGTTACAGTAATCGCTCAGACAATCCCCAGACGAACAGTCTGGTGATTCCACAACTCGTCGTCTCCGATTCTCTCTCTCTGTCTCTCTAAGCATTGCTTTATATAAGAAATTCTAACTGTTGTGTAACTACTTTTCGCGCGTGCGAATACAAGATTTTGTTTTACATATGCCAATCCGGCGGCCGACTAACAGTACTTGATCTTTGCATGATTTGCCTCCAGGCAAAAAGACCATCAACACTAAATGGGTATACAAGCTGAAGCATAAACATGATGGAGCAGTTGATAGGTATAAAGCTAGGCTTGTTGCAAAAGTTTATGCTCAAGAGAGAGGCATTTATTTTGATGAGACCTTTGCACCCACATGCCAAATGAGGACTATTCATAGCATTTGTGCACTTGCAGCTCATCATGGTTGGAATGTACATTAGTTAGACATTAAGATTTATTTTTGAATGATGACTTACATGAAAATAGAAAGGTCATGGACACAAAGTGTGTAGGTTCAAAAAGGCATTATGAAAACAAAGTGTGAAGGTTCAAGAAGGCATTATATGGTTTGAAGTAAGCACCAGGTTCTTGGTAATGAAAATATGCATGCCTAGTCGATTGCACATAGTTTTGAGAACAAACAAACGAAGAACACCTTATATGTTAAGCATGCAGATGATGTAATTTTGATAATTGTTGTGTATGTTAATGACATGCTGCTCACTAGTCTTAATGAGAAGCATATTGCTAAATTTAAAGCTGGTTTGCATGCCTCTTTTGAGATTTCAGATTTGGGTCATTTGCATCATTATTTGGGCATTCCATTTATGCAAGTTGATGGGGGAAAATATTTGTTTCAAATAAAATATATTGACACATTATTGGAGTGTTTTGACCTTGAAGATTGCAAACCTATTGCCTCTCTTATGGAAACAGATCTATGATTGAGTTTTCATTATGTTGGAGATGCATTTGATGTTGTTCTCTATCACCACACTATTCGATGCTTGATTTACTTATGCATAAATTGGCCTGATATTCAATTTGTTGTCTCTAAGATGAGAAAGTTTATGCATTGCCAAGGTGTCAAGCATTGGCAAGCAGGTAAGCACATCTTTTGCTACTTGAGTGGTACTCGACTACTTGGATTGTTTTATATGAAGGGGGGATCATTACCGCCAGATTTACATGCTTTTTCTAACTCTGATTAGGCTAGTTGCTATGAGACTCATGTGTCCACAGGTGGATTTTGCGTCATGCTTGATAGCTCATGCTTATCTTCATTGTGCAAGAAGCAGCCTACTGTGGCCACTTCTAGTTGTTATCGGTGCAAGTCAACCATCAATTGATGTCTTAGACTAAGGGTTGAAGTCAAAAGATGAAGAAAAGATCAACAAATGAAGTTTTGAAGATAGTGCATATTCAAGAAATGAAGACTTGTATACATATGTACATTAAAGTTGTAACTAGCTCACTTATACTTTTATTATGGTCATGAGCTTGTACATATATGCCTATATATACAAGTAGAAAGTCGGGGCAAGTATGAGAGAGGATGAAATGAGAAGAATTAGAAGTTGTAAGAGTCATTAGACACTTTAGAAGTGAAGAAGATCTCTCTCATCATTCATATGTAAAGTTTTCTTAGTAGAAGAAAAAATTGTGCCCGATATTTTGTTGTGTTCTCCTTCTGTGTTTGATCATTTCACGAATCCTTTTGTAGATGTTGAATTCCATAGTTAATGCTTCTATGGTTAAGATTTGAGAGCCTAATTGTAAACAGACTGAGAGAACTATGTGTAGGAACATTTGTATGTGAAGGAGTGATGAGTGTCTTCTAAAACAGGCGCAATCTTGATGGTCAAAGAGTTGATCAGATCTCAGTGCATAGTGTAAAGTTTTACACAAATGAGGAGTCAAAATCTAAGTTGGAAGGTAAGCCATCTATGGCTAAAAGCATTTGATTAAATGGGTTGTAGTTGACTATACAGGAGGATTGTTTCAGACATAGGTAGATTGTTTGGATCATTTCTCAAGATCTACTGAATCTTTTGAGGTGTTTTAACTTGGAGAAGTTGCGCAACCTTTAGGGGCCATCTTGTACAAAGTTTCATTAGAAACTTTACACATTTTGTTAGGCAATGAGTGAGTTATGTGCAGCAGACTTTTCTATGTAGT
The DNA here is from genome assembly GCA_020310875.1 of Ceratopteris richardii. Lineage (NCBI taxonomy): Eukaryota > Viridiplantae > Streptophyta > Polypodiopsida > Polypodiales > Pteridaceae > Ceratopteris > Ceratopteris richardii. The sequence goes on along the minus strand of CM035423.1, from coordinate 137,749,214 downwards.
GACTCTATAATTAGTGCAAATCTTGATGGTTTGGCATTGGTCTTCCAAAATTGATCAAGGTTTTGAGTTATTCTTGATATAGAAGTGTTCTAACATCAAGGATAGCTTGCTCTGTTGGAGATTAACACTCTCCATCAGTGGTATCCAAGCAAGAATCATCAAAATAGAAGAAAGGAGGACCCTGACTACTGCAGTCATACAGAAATCAACATTTGAAGGTTCAAAAGGTGAAAGCTTAAAGGGAAAGCTTGAGAAGGAGGCGTGGAGCTATCAAAAAGATCAAAAGGAACTTCATTTGAAGACAAGGTACACATTCCTCATAAAGCTTGAAGAATTTAATACATAGGTGAAGAAAGGATGGGAGATTCTCTTCAGATAGAGAAATTGGATAGAGAAGACTATCCAACTTGGTCAATGAGGATGGAAGCTCATCTCATGAGCAAAGATTTGATAGGTTATATCACAGGTGAAGAAGAAAAACCAAAATTCAGAGATCCTAATGTTCCAACTAGGGATGAACTTTCAGATTTGAAGACTTGAATAAAGAGAGATGCTTAAGCAAGGAGCATTATCTACATGGGAGTCAATGACTACTTGCTACCTCATATTAGAGGACTTCAAAGTGCAAGTGACATATGGAATGCTTTGGAGGAGCATTTCCAAAATACTACAAAGTCAAGGAAGGCATCTTTAATGTGGGCAAAGTTTACCACATTCAAGAAGAAGGCCTCTCAATCCATTTCTGATTATGTAACAAGGATGAAGGACATTGCAGATGCATTAGGAGAAGTTGATGAAGATATTGAGGAGGATAAATTGGTAAGGAAAATCCTCAAAGGTTTGAGAGGAGATGAAAAATGGAAGTCATTCATTTTGTCTACTGAATTGTCACTAGATCATTTCACTCTTGACTTGAATCAATTGTTAGGACATATGCTAACTTTTGAGTAGGATTTCAAAGGTGATGTTGATAGGAGTACAATCAAGCAATGTATTCAAAGGACAAGAAGAAGAATAGCAAAGCCAACTAGCCAAGCCAACTTCCTAAGAGGAAGAGGAGGTGGCAAAGGTAGAGGAAGAGGCAGAAGTAATAAAGATGGAGCCAAAGCTTGCTGGATTTGTGGTAGGCTCATGATTGTTGGCACAATAATCAGAATAATGGAGGATATAGTCAGAACTTAAATTCAAGAGGAAGAGGTGGTAGAAACCAAAGAGGTAATTTTAGAGGAAGAGGTATTAGAGGTTACTTTGGAAGAAATGTAGGTAGAGCATTCCAAAGTCAATCCTACAACAATACCTACTACAATTATGCTTCAGATCAGAAGGAGGATTCAACTTTGATTATGAATGCAACTTGTGAAAGACAAAGTGAAGACCAAAGAGTCTTCTACATTGGCTCAGGGTGTAGCAATCACCTGAGTGGTAATATAACATTGATGACTGATTTGGAGAATAAGATAACTAATCATGTAGTTCAAACAGGTGATAATACAAAGCACAATGTGAAATCAATTGGATCAGTGAAGGCCAAGGATGGAAGTACTCTTTTGAGTAAGGTCTTGTATGTTCCTACAATTCCAAAGAATCTAATAAGTGTAGGGCAAATTGTTGAAAAAGGTTATGAAGTAAGGTTAACTAAAGATGGAGTTTTTGTGGAAGACCCTAGCAATGGGTATAAACAAATTGTTTCAGGTAAGAAAGAAGGAAGACTCTTCACATTGAAGATTCAAGGTAATTTTGGTCACGCCTTGTTTACTTATGAAGGACATAAGATCTCTGAGTTAGATCTTTGGCATAAAAGGCTTGGGCATTTCAATGAAAGAGGTATTAAGGATATGGTTAACAATGGTTCAGTGCTTGGATTGCCTAATGTTGCAGGTCAACACATTACATACATATGTGAGGCATTTCAATTAGGTAAGGCTCATAAGCAATCATACAATAAGCATGTATTTATGTGTTCAGAGAAGCTTGAATTGGTACACACAGATGTGTGGGAACCATCAAAGGATTTCAATATCAATGGTTCAAGATATTATGTGATTTATGTTGATGATGCTACTAGGTGGATCACTATATATGTAATCAAAGATAAATAAGAGGTATTCAATACATTTAAACATTATCATGTGTATGCAGAAAGAATCACAGGTCAAAACTTGAAGAGACTAAGGTCAGATGGAGGGGGGGAGTATTTTTCGAATGAGTTCAGTGATTACTTATGGAATGCAAGTATAAAAAGGAAAGTCACTTGCAGGTACTCTCCTCAACAAAATGGTGTAGCAAAAATGAGAAATAGAACTCTTGTTGAATTTGCAAGATCAATGATGAAGGAGAAAAATTGTCCAAATTATTTGTGGGCTGAGGCTGTAAATACACTTACATACTTGGTTAATAGGTTACCATGTAAAGCTTTGCAAGGTATGACACCATATAAAGCTTGGTGGGGTAAGAGACCTACCTTAGATCATTGCAAAGTATTTGGATGTTTGGCTTATGCATATGTGCCATCTTAGTTGAGGCATAAATTGGAACCTAAAGCTGAAAAGTATGTGTTCATTGGATATGATGATAAGCAGATGGGTTTTAGGTTGTGGATTCCATCCACAAAAGAATTCCTTGTATCAAAGGATGTTACATTTGATGAGCAAGGTACTTGGTATGCAGGAAAAATCAATAATCATGCAGGTGATGAAGAAGTTTTGAATCAGAAGAAAGGTAAATCAAAGGTTCAGATATTTGATGAAGAAGAGAATAATGAACTACAAGTTGAAGTTGAAGAAGTGCCAAGGTTTGATCCAGAATGTAATGAACCAGAAACTTCAAGAAGTGGAGAACTCAGAAGGTCATTAAGACACAAATGGCAACCTACAAGGTATAGCTATGACACTTCTTTTGATCCTTCTACATATGAAGAGGCAAAAGGTAAGGAAAATTGGGAGAAAGCTATGCAGGAAGAGTATGATGAATTGATGGAGAATGAGACATGGGATTTGGTTCCTAAACCAAATAGTCAGAAGATCATTGGATGCAAATGGGTCTACAAGACAAAGAGGTTTGCAAATGGAAGTGTGTCTAGGTATAAAGCTAGACTTGTTGTGAAAGAGTATGCTCAGACATATGGTATAGATTATGATGAGAACTATAGTCCTGTGGCAAAGATGACAACCATCAGGACACTCATAGCATTGCTGCATGTAAAGGTTGGAGATTATGTCAATTAGATGTGAAGAATGCTTTTCTTAATGGTTATATTTCAGATGATGTTTTCATGGAGCAACCAGAAGGGTTCATAGATAAAAGGTATTCAAAATATGTATGTAAGCTCAAGAGAGCTTTGTATGGTTTGAAGCAGGCCCCGAGAGCATGGAATTATAGACTTGTGAAGTTCTTGAAGGAATTTGGTTTTCAAGTATCTAAAGCATATAGTAGCTTGCTTGTTAAAGCAAGTGATGATGGGTTCATTTACATGTGCATATATGTTGATGACATAATTCTTATAGGTATAGATGAGAAGGAAATACAAAGCCTCAAGAAACAAGAAGGGAATACAAAGCCTCAAGATTAGTGACTTGGGAGACTTGTCATATTTCTTGGGCACGGAGATCTCATATGCTCAACATGGAGTGCATGTGACTCGAGAAAGGTATTTGAAGAACTTGTTGATCAAGTTTAAAATGGAAGATTGCATGGTAGCACCTAGTCCAATGGAGGTGAATCACAAATTGAGTAGATATGGAGGAGAAGAATTCAAGGATATGAAGCTATATCAAAGTCTGGTTGGTAGTCTAATCTATGCTACATTAACTGGGCCTAATTTCTCATATGCAGTTGGAGTGTTATCTCAATTCATGCATTGTCCTAGGAAAGAACATTGGGTTTCAGGACAAAGAGTGTTGAGATACATTAAGGGTACACTCAAGGAAGGTTTGTATTATGGTTTTACATCAGATAGAAACATCAAGATATATAGTGATACAAATTGGGCAGGTAATCCTGATGATAGGAGATCAACAAATGGATACTTGTGTTATGTGGAAGATAAGTTAATCTCTTGGTGTTCTAAGAAGCAACATACAGTTGCTCTATCATCCACAGAAGCAGAGTACAAAGGAATGGTTGAAGCTGCAAAGGAGGTCATGTGGTTGAAAACTCTCATGAAGAGTTTTGACATCATTCAGAGTACACCCACTATTCATGGAGATAATATGAGTTCATGGTATCTAGTTGCTAATCATGTTTTTCATGCCAAGACTAAACACATTGAAATTCAGTATCATTTCTTAAGAGAGAAGTTGATTGATAAGGAGATTGAAGTCATACATACTTCAACAAAAGATCAGATTGCAGATATGCTAACCAAAAGCTTGGATGGACCAAAGCTACAGAGATTTAAAGACATGACAGGTATAAAGAAGATAGAGAAAACCTCAATTGATGATTGAGGGGGAGTTTTTGGTGCAAGTCAACCATCAATTGATGTCTTGGACTAAGGGTTGAAGTCAAAAGATGAAGAAAAGATCAACAAATGAAGTTTTGAAGATAGTGCATATTCAGGAAATGAAGACTTGTATACATATGTACATTAAGGTTGTAACTAGCTCACTTATACTTTTATTATGGTCATGACCTTGTACATATATGCCTATATATAAAAGTAGAAAGTCAAGGCAAGTATGAGAGAGCATGAAATGAGAAGAATTAGAAGTTTTAAGAGTCCTTAAACACTTTAGAAGTGAAGAAGATCTCTCTCATCATTCATATGTAAAGTTTTCTTAGTAGAAGAAAAAATTGTGCCCGATATTTTGCTGTGTTCTCCTTTTGTGTTTGATCATTTCAAGAATCGTTTTGTATATGTCTATTTTCATAGTAAATGCTTCTATGGTTAAGATTTGAGAGCCTAATTGTAAACAGACTGAGAGAACTATGTGTAGGAACATTTGTATGTGAAGAAGTGATGAGTGTCTTCTGAAACAGGCGCAATCTTGATGGTCAAAGAGTTGATCAGATCTCAGTGCATAGTGTAAAGTTTTACACAAATGAGGAGTCAAAATCTAAGTTGGAAGGTAAGCCATCTATGGCTAAAAGCATTTGATTAAACGGGTTGTAGTTGACTATACAGGAGGACAGTTTCAGACATAGGTAGATTGTTTGGATCATTTCTCAAGATCTACTGAATCTTTTGAGGTGTTTTAACTTGGAGAAGTTGCGCAACCTTTAGGGGCCATCTTGTACAAAGTTTCATTAGAAACTTTACACATTTTGTTAGGCAATGAGTGAGTTATGTGCAGCAGACTTTTCTATGTAGTGACTCTCTTCATAATTAGTGCAAATCTTGATGGTTTGGCATTGGTCTTCCAAAATTGATCAAGGTTTTGAGTTATTCTTGATATAGAAGTGTTCTAACATCAAGGATAGTTGTTCTTTTGGATATTAACACTCTCCATCAGTTGTGAGGCTGAGTATTGGGCAGCTTTCATAGGGACTGTTGAGTGTGTGTGGTTCAGAAGCCTTATGGTTGATTTGGGCATTGGTCAGTCTTCTTCCACCACCATCTTTACGGACAACGAGAGTGCATTATCAGTTGCAAGGAACCCTATGTTCCATGCTCGCACTAAGCGCACTGAAGGGCACTATCATTATGTTAGGGAGAGGTTCTCTGCTGGAGAGATTAGCTTGGCATATGTGCCTGCACAGGAGAACATTGTAGACCTTTTCACAAAGGCTTTGCCTAGGGAGAAGTTTGAAGCTTTCTACAACACTCTAGGCATACTTCCTTTTGTGGATTGATTCCACATAGCTTGACACTTTCTTATACATGAGTGCTAGCTCCTTGTTCACCACATCACTCCCATGGGGGATTTGTTGATATATTTAGGTACTCATGTGTGTAAACACACTAGGACCACCTGGACACTTTTTTCCCTCTTTAGGAGGTTCCCCCCCCCCAGCTTGTACATATGCCTATAACCCTAAGGGGTCACTTATCTTTGTTCATTCTCTTAATAATATTATTCAATATTGTGTGTTGTGCTCCAAGCTTCTTCTTCTTCTTCTTCCTTGTGTTGTTCGCATGCTTCCACAGACCTCAAACTCCAACAAGACGGTGTCTATCATTCACCATAAATTTGGTTTGTCATGATAGATGATTTCTATCATCTATCGTAAATGTGGTATGTTGTGATAGACATTTTTTATTGCGATAAATGCTATCTATCATGATAGATGATGTCTATCATGATAGACTAAAAAAACGGGAATTTTCCAAATGCATCTAATAATATGGGGTGGCACGAGGGTGCTATCTATCATGCAATTCATCTCAAAAATACCAACTGTCTCTATCTATCACGATAGAGAGAGATGTCACCTCGGGTTGTGCGCATAGTGACTGTCATACTTGATGATGGAGTTAATGTTGCTACTGAAGCTATTTCCTACAAGAAACACTCACAGACACACAAGAACAACAAGCAAACAAACTCTCTCTCGCTCTCTCTCACTCACTTTCTACAGAAGTAAAGTTTTGAAATTTTGTTGATGCCTTATTAAATCGGATTGTTCTCCTCTGAATTCCTTACCTACTTAAGCCTCTGTCCAATCCTTGTCCTTCTCTTTTGGTTTCTTCCCTCCAACTCCCTTATCTGGTTAAGCTTCCTTGTCTGCTTCTGCAAATAACATGCATCAAAATATTC
>CM035423.1:137730019-137737519 GCA_020310875.1 Ceratopteris richardii | reverse complement strand
GATCATTTTGGCTACTGCTGATGGTAGTTCTTTCACTTTGTCAGATGCTTTATTTGTGCCAGGGATCAAGAAGAACCTGTTATCAGTTTCTGCATTAGCCAAGATTGGCTTGGTTGTGAAATTTATTGATGACAGGTGTACAGTTCATGATCTGTCAAATGTGATGTGATTATTGCTTCTGGCATTTTATGTCGTGGGATGTATAAGCTCATAGACTATGAAAGATCTAGAAATGATTTGGCATGTGCAGTAAATGATTCTCAGGCTATGTCAGATGCAAAGCTTTGGCATGCACGCTTTGGTCATCTGAATTTTGCTACTTTGCTACACCTACAGAAATCTGAAATGGTGTCCTCTTTGCCCAAACTTGAGGCACCTGGAAAACATGTTTGTGAAGGCTATATTTTGGGCAAAATGCAGCGTTCGTCCTTTCCAAAAGATGGTTCAGTTCGGGCTACTCAGAAATTGCAGCTTGTACATAGTGATGTGGTCCTATGCAGACACCTTCTTTTGGGAATTATCTCTACTTCGTGAATTTCATCGATGATTTTTCCAAGCATGCATGGGTATATCCATTGAAGGCAAGGTTTGAAGTGTTCATGTGCTTCAAACAGTTTTTGGTTTTGGCTGAAAATCTATCAGCATGTAAAATGGGCACCCTCCATTCAGATCGAGGGGGGGAATATATGTCTTCTGATTTTAAAGCATTTCTGGCTGAACGTGGGATAAAACACCAGTGTACAATGCCGTATACACCTCAACAGAATGGAGTTGCTGAACGGAAGAACAAGTCTCTCATGGAGATGGCAAGGTGTATGGTCAAGAGTCAGACATTACCACATAGTTTCTGGCTTGAGGCAGTCATGTGCGCAACATATGTACTGAACAAGTGTCCCACTAAAGCACTGCAGTCTATCACTCCATATGAGGCTTGGCATGACCTCAAGCCATCTGTTGCTCATCTGTGTGTTTTTGGTTGTTTGGCATATGCATTAGTGCCTGAATAACATCGCAGAAAATTGGATGATAAAGTAGTAAAATGTATTTTTGTTGGGTACAGTTATGAAAGTAAAGGCTATTGTCTGTATCATCCACAGAATAAACACATTCTGGTTAGCCGTGATGTTGTTTTTGTGGAAGATGCTATTCAGCCATTGCTTTCATGTACTAAGGAGACATCTGTTAGCTCCAAAGACATGTATGATACTTTGCTGCCTCTTTTTACAGGATAGTCTAGTGCTGGTCCTAATGAGGCAACTTCTCAGCCTTTACAGGTTTCATGTCATGATGCAGATAATCACATTTCTGATGCAGATTTACATGATGCACTTATTGATGAGAGAGCTAATATTGAGCACGCAAGAACCATGCCAAAATGGCTGGTACAGACCTTGCGTGACAACAAATTAGATGCACCTCTGTCATATCGTACTCGATCAGGCTCTCATAGTGCCTCGTTTGCATCAGATTGCTATGCTATGGCTGCATCTAGTCTTTATGATGAGACTGAGCCTGTTTCGTTTGATGAAGCACAAAATTTAGAAAATTGGATGGCTGCTATGCAATCTAAATATGATGCAATAATGAAGAATGGTACTTGGTCTTTATGGGACTTGCCTCCTGGCAAGAAGTCCATTGGCACTAAGTGGGTATACAAGCTGAAGCGTAAACCTGATGGTACAGTTGACAGGTATAAGGCTAGGCTTGTTGCAAAGGGTTATGCACAGGAAAGAGGCATTGATTTTGATGAGACCTTTGCACCTACATGTCGTATGACTACTGTTCGGAGCATTTGTGCACTTGCAGCCCATCATGGTTGGAATGTACATCAGTTGGACATTAAAACTGCATTTCTGAATGGTGACTTGCATGAAGAAGTGTATGTTTTTCAGCCTCGTGGCTTTGTGCAGAAAGGGCATGAGAACCAAGTGTGCAGGTTAAAGAAGGCATTATATGGTTTAAAGCAAGCACCACGTGCTTGGTATGCAAAGATACATGCCTATCTGATTGCACATGGTTTTGAGAACAGTCCAACTGAAAGAACCTTATATGTTAAGCGTGCTAATGATGTACTTCTGATCATTGTGGTTTATGTTGATGACATGCTACTCACTGGTCCTCATGAGAGGCATATTGCTGATTTTAAGGCTGATTTGCATGCCTCATTTGAGATGTCTGATTTGGGGCATTTGCATCATTATTTGGGCATTCAGTTTATGCACGTTGATGTTGGAATGGCTTTGTGTCAAACGAAATATATTGACACATTATTGCAGCATTTTCACCTTGAAGTTTGTAAACCTATTGCCACTCCTATGGAGACAGGTTTACGATTGAGTCTTCATGATGCTGGAGATGCATTTGATGCTGTTCTCTATCAGCACGCTATTGGATGCTTGATTTACTTATGCATTACTCGGCCAGATATTCAGTTTGCTGTCTCACAGATGAGCAGGTTTATGCATTGCCTAGGAGTCAAGCATTGGTAGGCGGTTAAGTGCATCTTTCGCTACTTGAGTGGTACTCGGCTACTTGGGTTGTTTTATCCCAAGGGGGGATCACTACCGCCAGATTTGCATGCTTTTTCTGACTCTGATTGGGCTGGTTGCTATGACACTCGCGTGTCCACTAGTGGCTTTTGCTTCATGCTTGTTAGCTCATGTATATCTTGGTTGAGCAAGAAGCAGCCTACTGTGGCCACTTCTAGTTGTGAGGTTGAGTATAGGGCAGCTTTTACAGCGACTTTTGAGTGTGTGTGGCTCAGACGCCTTATGGCTGATTTGGGTGTTGGTCAGTCTTTTGCCACCACCATCTTCACTGACAGTCAGAGCACATTGGCAGTTGCGAGGAACCCTGTGTTCCATGCTCGCACTAAGCACATTGAGGTGCATTATCATTATGTCAGGGAGAGGTTCTCTGCTGGGGAGATCAGCTTGGCATATGTGCCCACGCAGGAGAACATTGCAGACCTTTTCACGAAGGCTCTGCCTAAGGAGAAGTTTGAAGCTTTCTGCAAAGCTTTGGGCTTACTTCCTTTTGTGGAGTGATTTCCACATAGCTTGGCACTTCCTTATAGATGAGTGCCAGCTCCTTGTTCACCGCATCATTCCCATGGGGGATTTGTTGATATATTTATGTAGTGATGTGTGTGAACACAGTAGGACCGCCGGGGCACTTTTTTCCCTCTTTAGGAGGTTTTTTTCCCCCGGCTTGTATATATGCCTATTGCCCTAATGGGCTACTTATCTTTGTACATTCTCTAGTAATACATTCAGTATTGTGTGTTGTGCTGCAAGCTTCTTCTTCTTCCTTGTGCTGTTCGCGTGCTTCCACAGACGTCTAACTCCAACATTTGTGTGTGTGTACAAATATATGAATGTATATATATTCATTCTAGTATATATATACATTCATATATTTATATCTAATAATATATAAATCTAAATATGCTATTGGTGTAATAGGGTTTTAAGTACAAAATGTAAATAAAATTGAACCAAAGTGTATGTGTTTATATATATATACGTACACACACACACACACACACACATATATATATAAACTTGTGTTAGGATTATATCACATTAGAGTTATATTTATGTTTGTCCTAGGGTATATATATAAAATTGAAATTAGGGTTAGGATTTTGATGGACGATCAGGTCTTTGATGATCAACTCTTATATATCATTAGATAACTCTTGATGATAAATATAAGAATGCATAAAAACATTTTTTTACCATTTTGATTTTTTTAATTGTTTTTGAGAATTTGGTTTTTCTTGAAATTACGATTACACTTCAATGTGACATTATTATTTCAACACTGTGCATAATATATAAAATTTTAATATAAGGCTGAATGTAGGAGGTTTCTAGGTACAAAATATAAAGAGAAGTGTGCTATATATATATATATATATATATATATATATATATATATATATATATATATATATATATATATATATATATATATATATATATATATATATATATATATATACATACATACATACATATATATATATATAGTGCAGTGACAAACACAATCTTTACAATTTTTTTGAATAGACTACTCGTGAGTGGGAGGATCCACTATGTCGTGTGCATAATTTACAAGACACCAATGATTGCCATCAAGCTAACCTTGCAGCAGCCATCAAGAAAAATGAAGGCATGTAAGCTATAATTAATGTCGCCCTATCAATTGCAATAGGCACAACAAGAATGAGATGCCCTACATCATCATGTATAGGATCAAAAATTTAATAATGCTACATTATCTAGGGAAGTGAATCACCTTAGTTCTATTGTGAAGTCTAAAAAAAAAATACACAAACAGGCGACTGATGCACTCCGCTCCACTTGTGCTGATTTAGTCATTACCAACAGTACTAGCCATGCTATTTTGTAGCATGATTTTTTATGTAAAGGAAGAAATCGGCTAGCAAGAATCTCACAGTGAGGTTTTATTGAACTTAAGCTGCAATTTCGTTGGCATCGGAAGCTGTCTTCATGGATCATAATATTTTTTTATCGTTGTTAAAGCAACACAAAAGTGCTTCTAGCACACTTTTGAAGAGCATGCAATTTGTTCAAGGTTGTTGTCCAAGATGGTTTGCTGCTCTCTGATGATGCAATGACTTCACACGTGCCGCCTGATATGAATGATGATGATTTCTTATTGAAAGCATATTATATGTTGGTGCAATCTTTGTTATAGCACGTATCAAAGACCACAATTAAAATGTATTGAACATGAGAACGATTATGATATTTTTGAGTGAGCACTACCACATGATCAATGTGAAAATTCTTGGGCATATAATTGATTCCATGAGTTAAAATTCTTAATTGATATTAAATTCAAATATGAGTAACAAAATTATTCTTTATGTACATGAATATTTACTTGATGATGATGATGATGATTCTCTTATTAATAATGCTAATATCTTTTATACACATCACAGATAGGTCTTTTATCAATTGCAAGCTAAGGTTTCTTGAAATCCTATACCTCCTTGTTTAGGAACTAAACGATACCAACTCTTGATCGTCCTCTAGTGTAAACATATGATAGAAGAAATTATGAAGGATGGCATAGAGGACCACTTCCTTTAGAGGGAGAGGTTTTTAACAAATGGGGTAATCCCTCTATGATTGATCCCTCCACTATAACCAGTGTTGGTTGTCGTCTCTTTATTCTAGAGGATTTGCATGTGCCTCCCAACTAGGAAGTCACTCTTATGTCATTTTGTGGACTTGCATATAGATGGGTAGATTGGAATTGGCTTACATGCTACATTCAAAGCATGAGTACTTACAAATTACATTTGAATGCAGTTTCTCTTACTAAAAGAAGTATTACACATGCAAAAAATGAAAGATTATATGTTGATGGAAGACCTTATACTCACAAAAGCATAGCATATTAAATACATAGTATTCAAGGATACAATAGTTCAAATACTAATTTCACATTTAAGAGCATGAAACAATTCATGAACAACAATACATGATCAAAGACATAACAAGATGCATATTTATCAATGCTTCTACTTGATTACATGCTGATGATGAATTGTTACTGAGTTATGGATGGCGTAAACCTCCAAAAGCACCTTTCACTTAGCATGAAAATTGATAGTGTTATGTGAGAATCTTCTAATCAAACTTAAATTTGATCATATAATTTTCTTGTCTCTACTTATGTATTTAAATTTGTGTATAAAATCTATTTTGCATTTATGTATGGAATACTAATTATTTTTATTCATGTATGTAGATTCCAACATATGATATTGATGATCTTCCAACACACCATTCAAAGTTATTAGTAAGACCTCATTTATCAAAATCATCCATGAGGAGGCTATGCAAAATTGATATTGTAGAATATGAAAAATTAAACTAATTATAATCAAAAGAAGACAAACAACATGATGGTTGTGATGATGATGATGATGGAATGGCATATTTTATTGAGAATTGGTATCAAAATGAAAGCGAGAGGGTTGATATTTTTGAAAACAAAACATATCTTTGAGAAGAATGTCTAAAGCACATCTATGAAGGAAGTCATTTGACATGACTAAGTGCAAGTTTACTTATTCTCGATATTCAAAATCATTTTTGGAATAAAGTATCTGTGTTGGCACTATTAAGTTATATCATATTAATAGTTTGTTTTCTTTCTATCTATAAATATATATGTTTTAATAATCATTTTTCTTTTCATGAATCTGTAGGCTACTATTTGAAAAGTCTTTACCAAGAAACAATGTGCTTTCTACAACACACGATGAAATAAAGAAGATGATCAATAGTCTTGGTATAGATTATTATTCAATACATGCTTGTTTCAATGGTTGTATATTATATAGAACTCAATATGAAAACTCTCTAACATGTCCAAATTGTTAGTTGTGTCGACACAAGGAAGAGGAAGGTAAAATTTCAAAGAAAGTATTGAGACATTTTGCATTGGCTCTAGAAATCAAGCATGTGTTTCAAAGTCCAAAACTATCAAGATTTTGGGATGGGGATCCAATCAAAGCACCAATGGAGTAATAGAATTCTTACAAATAGTCTAGCATTTCCACACATTTATTTTAGATGTCCGAATTTCTCAAAAGAACTATGCAATCTAAAGATAGGTGTTGCATTACATAGATTTAATCCATTTTCAATGAAGTCTAATAAATGGCTCACATGGGATAATGAGAATACAAAAAATATCTTCTTTCATGGATTGGTTATGTATTCGTATGCAACAAACAAATAGAGATAATGATACAATCTCATATGAGTAGAGAGAGTTAATGATAGGGTGTGAAAGAAAGGTAATTTTTTTGGACTAATATCCTTCTTTTGCACATACATGTATGTTTTTTTTTCTTCTAATAATTTGTTTACTATTATAGGATTGAATGTACAAAAATATGTGAGTCTATGTACAACATATCATAATCAAAGTTATTGATTCTATATGCAAAACAAAGCTTCTAGCATTGTTGCTTCTTTCAAGCAATTATCATGTGCCAATTCAAAAATCAGAAACCTTATTGAGAGTGAACTTGGTCACATGGGAACAATTGTTGGCATCTACTAAATATGGTATCATGTCTTCAAAAAAATAATCAAAATATATATTCGTTAAAATCATCCAGGTTTTGGGTGATTGATTCTTCAAAGATAATGCGATTTACAAAATAACCATATATATTATTCCTATGCATATTGAATAAGAATTTTTTTACACAAACCCTAATGTTCATCCTTAGCAGCAAGTCATTTATGTTCAAACTAGAGGTCAACCATTTTTTGATACCCTTACTCTTAGAGAGACCTAAGAAGATCTCGATGACAGTTCATTATTGAATATTGATATATCGACATCCGAGAAAGAAAGAACCAAAATTCATCAAAACCGTAACCCTAATTTCTAGCTATATATATGTGTGTGTGTATGTATGTATGTATATATATATATATA
>CM035423.1:137622519-137727519 GCA_020310875.1 Ceratopteris richardii | reverse complement strand
TGCGTTGTCGCTTCAGTTCTGTCAATGACAGCATCAACCAAAGCAATCACTTCATTGACAATCTCAGTAACAAGGGCCTGCACATCATCTTGGGTTTGCTGCTGCAAATCCTCCCTAGAAGAAATTTCTTCAGATTCGGTGGTGGATGCACTTTGTTCCTGCTGCTCATTCTGAGAAGAAGGACCAGAAGACTCCACGTGAATTGAAGTGGCGGTGTCGTGGAAGACCTCTTCTTCATGGCCGGCATTGGATCCTTGCACTTGGCTCTCAGACGGACTTATACGGGTGCGTTTCCGACGAAGAAGTTGGAAAAGATCTGCATCATCATCATCTTCCTCATCTTCGAGCATCCGAGTAGATTCTTCACGCAATAAGAATGGAGCATTTGGCAGAGGTTGCGCAGTTTGAATGGCTGGGAGGAGGAACGTGAGGATATGGGGAAGACGTGATCGTGGAAGATCACCCTTATTAACTTGTTTAATAACCATAACACATTCACGGTGAATGCACCGAAAATAAAAAGATGCAAAATTGACAAACTCACGAGAAGCCATGTCAATCATCGAGTAAAAGGGACGCGAAATCCCGTAGGTACGTTTTTGTAAATTCAGGATAGCAACTAAAAATTGCAATGCGGTACGTTCCGGATCAGGGCGACACAGAATGGCGTACTCATTAGATGAGTGCCATGGGAATAACATGGTCAAGGTAGCGACAGGAAGGAGAGGACCATTTTCCAATCCATCCCGAGGAAGTCGGAACGCTTCAGCAAACGAGGCCAGAGTGATCACTACGCATGTCAATAAGCAAAGGATAGGCCAACTCTGCTCCGTAGCACGTGTGGCAGCGATAGCGGCAATAATCTGTGCATAAAATGGGTGACACTCCACTGAATGCCAAGGCAATTCAGCAAAGTTCAAGAGGCCACGAATACGCAAATACTCACTCACTTCAGGGGTGAGTCCTTCACGGAAGGTAGCAACATTGGCTAATGCTTCCATGACGCGCACACGAAAGCACAAGAACACAGAGAACACAGAAAACACAAAACACAGAAACACACAGGCACAATAGCGATTAATAGTGAAAGGAATAAGATTAAGTAGACACACGACAACGTGAGGTGATCAAAAACCCTAATCATCACGCGGTATTGAAATGATAACCTCCATAATTACGGTGTGCATGCATGAGCAGAACTAGTAACACAGGGCGGCGATTAATCATATTTAGATATAAAAACGAGGAGAGTTACAGTCTATATTCAACTGAAATACGGAAATAAAAAGAAAATAAGTGACACACGGAAAAATGAGAAACACGTCAGCGGTGATCAGGCGGTTGGTGATATGGGTGTAACTTTGAACCATTAATTACTTTGGGAAGGGGAACTCCGGTCAAGGTAGTCAACCAAAAAGTAGCTGGTCCCACTTGTTCACTAATGCGGTAAGGACCGAACCACCGTAATTTAAATTTCCCAACCGAACGATTTGCTTTAGCATTATAAAATAGCACAAGTTGTCCCACTGTAAAAACTGGAGTCTTGAGGAAACGATCATGGGTACGGGCTTGCCGCAACTGAACTTCTTGAAGAACCAGCAATCTTTCCCAACGATGTTCATCCAAGGCTCTGAGTGCTTCCAACCAAAATGGCAAAGAGTCTTCGGGCAACAATTTTTGAGTGAGGGCCATGCGTAGGCTTGGCACTACAATCTCCATTGGCGCGATTGCTTCCAACCCATAGGCAAGCTTGAAGGGAGCCATTCCGGTTGCCACTTTGTATGTAGTCCGATATGCCCATAAAACTACGAGAAGTAATTGGTCCCAATGTTCTGGATATTCCACGATCAATTTGTGAAGCATAGTCAACAGAGTCTTATTGGTGCTTTCAGCCAATCCATTGGCACGGGGATAGTATGGTGAACTGAATTTATGCAGAATTTGAAAAGTGTGCGTTAGTACTCGCATTAAATTGTTGGCAAAATGTGTTCCTTGATCTGTCACAAGTTCTGGAGGTAATCCATAACGCGGGAATACGTCCTTCATCAAACATTTTAGCACCGAAATAGCTGTGGCTGACCGTAAAGCCCAAGCTTCCACCCACGTGGTGGCATAATCCGTACAAGTCAGTATATATCGATTGTTGCTAAGGGTGGCTGGTGGTGTTATTGGTCCAATAAAATCGAGCCCCCATTTCTGAAAGGGTTCAAAAGGTAAGACAGGTTGCAGAGGAAAGAGGTGCCGATGTAATGGCTGTCCAGACCGTTGACAAGTGTCACACCGCTGCACAAACTGAGTCACGTCTTTGTACATGGTAGGCCACCAAAGCCCACTTTGCAGAATTTTACGGTGAGTAAGATCTGCCGTGAAATGTCCACCCGAGGGTATTGAATGAGACATAGCAATAACCAAGTCTACTTCATGTGGTGGGATACAACAAAGTAAGACACCAGTATGATCCATGTAGTACAGCTGACCTACAATCAACCGGAATCGGCGACTATAAACTGTAATTTTTTGCCGCAGAGCAGGGGGAGTATGAGGAGGAAGACATCCGTCAGTGAGAAAAGTGAGTAACGTATCATAGTAGGTAGGCGGCACAAGAGGCACTGTAGATTCTTCAACAATTGGCTCAGTAACGTAAATTGTTGGTGTAGTGTCATCAACCCCCACCGGAGCTTCACCGGAATCCAATCGAGATAGAAAATATGCCAAGGCATGTGCTGTGCCAGGTCGATGAACAACTTCATAGTCGAATTCCTATAATAATAGAACCCATCGAGCCAAGCGACCACCTAAATGTTGCTGCCGGACCAAATACACAAGTGCAGCATGATCCACGTGAAAGGTGAATTTTTGGCCCAACAAATAATGCCCGAATTTCTTCACTGAGTACACCAACCCGAGACATTCTCTTTCGGTCACTGAATAGTTTCTTTTAGCAGGAGCTAGTCGGTGACTTGCATAATAGACAAGCCAAAACCACATGTCAGTTTGCTGCATTAAAACACTTCCAATAGCTATGTCTGATGCATCTACAAAGACATGGAACGGGCGTTCCCAATCAGGGGGTTGCAAAATTGAAGCCTGCGTCAGTAATCCCTTTAAACGATCAAATGCAGTTTGGCATTCGGGAGTCCAATCATACTGCCGTGGAGGACTAGTCATAAGCCGATTAAGTGGTGTTGCTAAATGAGCTAACCACCGTAAATGTCTGCCATGCCACCGGATTTGACCCAGGAAGGGCATAACTTTTTTCGGTGTTGTAGGGACTGGTGCTTGCAACACAGCTGCAACCTTATCCGGATCAACTTGTATGCCATGCTCAGAGATAATATGGCCAAGGAGTTTTCCATAGGAGACCGCAAACACAGATTTTGTCGGATTCAAGCATAACCGGTATTCGCGGCATTTTTGAAAGCAGCACCGTAAATGATACAGGTGTGTCGCAATTTTCCCAAATAAGGAAAAGTCATCCAGATATACTTGCATAAAAGTAGTCAGGTAGGGTGAAAAGATTTCTTGCATACAACGTTGAAATGTGCATGGAGCATTCCTTAACCCAAACCACATTACTGTACAAGCATAAACACCCCAATTCATGATGAAAGCTATTTTCAGAATGTCCTGTTCTGCCATTCGCACCTCGTTATAACCATTGTAGCCGTCCAAAAAGGAGTACATCTCATGCCCGGCCACTCTGTCTAGCATTGTGTCGAGAAAGGGGAGAGGAAATGGATCAGGTACCGTGGCCGCATTTAGTTTCTGGTAATCCACACAGATACGAAGCTGTTTATTTTTCTTCGGAACAATCACGATTGGAGATATCCATTTAGCGTGCTTGATTGGTACAATGAATCCCACCTTCAATAACCGATCAAATTCTGCTTTGACCTGTGCGGCATAATTGGGGTTCATTCGGTAATTGGATTGTTTAATTGGCTTTGCCTCTGGTTTGAGCACTACCCAATGTTGATAGATCTACGGATCAAGACCTTTCATATCGCGATAGTCCCAAGCAAAAACATTGAAAAACTCACGTAGGAGTCGGATCAAATCTTCTTGAAATGCCTCAAACAATCCTGCCTTAATCTTAACAGGTTGCGAGTTGGCCTCATCACCCTAATTATATGTTACTAACTGATCTTTTGGGACATAAAATTGTCGAGGTTTCACCAGATCGTCAGCTGACTGTAAAAGTTGATGTAGGGTGGCTCCATCCATAGCAACACTATCTTCTGCATCCGCCTCTCCGGTCACAGGAACAACCATACACACTGCCGGACTCCACTTATCCGCTATTGATTGAAGATCTACAGTACCTGAGGAGATCAAATCTTTATTGTTCTTCAGAAACGCCTCTTCCTATCATCAGATAAGCCATCCAACATGTGGACCGGCTCCGTTACATATGGTCTAGCATGAAGCTCGCAGTTGCCATCATATTTACGATGATTATCTTTGAAAGTCAATTCCTGCACTGACCAATCATGTATAACTTTGGCTTGTTTCAACCATGGTCAACCAAAAAGGAGATTGTAGTCGAGGCTGGATTCTGGTAGTTCTAAGACTACAAAAGTCATTTTGAATGTGGTACCCTGCAAAGTAATCGGGATATTCTGTACTAATCCCACCGGATGGACTTGGGATTGGTCTGCCATTCTTACAAAAAATTGGACGGGCTCGATTTGGGTCCACCCCAATTTCTTGCAGAGAGCGACAGTTGCTATATTCACACCCAAACTGCCATCAATTAGCACTTGAGTAATCTTTTGATTTTTATGCTAGACAGTGATTAATGGGACTGAATGATCCACCGTAGAATCAGTTTCTGGTTGTATGGTTGCAGTCGCCGGAGTACCGGGAGATCCAGGACTGACCTATTGTTGAAATTGCTGCCTAACTCTTGGCACCAATGCGAGCAACTGTCCCAAAGGGAGTGTAATTGAAGCCTTAGATAGAATCTCCCATACCTGATCTGTTTGAATCGTACTCCTCACTGCTTCTGATGATGATTCTGCTATTACTGGGTTAGGATTTTGTTCATTCATTCTCGCCGTTGGCAGGGGAACCTGTGTTACCGGAATTGGATCAGGAAACACAGTTTGCTCTTTAGCTGCCCATTGGATAGCTTTGGTATACATTCGCTGCTGCTCATGGATACCAGGTTCGAACACCTCAGCTGCTGGTTGCAACTGCTTACCCGATCTTGTCTGGACCACTGCTGCTTGTGATTACACTGGTGAGATATGACCATGTTGGTCATCGGGTTTTGATGCTTCTTCTTCCTTTTGTCGTATTCTGCTGCATCCTTACAAAATCTCCGGATGTGGCCAATCTCATCGCAAAAGTGACATCGAGGTGGTGGAAAGGAAGTACCGTCCGCTGATGTACCCGCCTGCCATCGATTTGAATTAAAATTGGTATTCCGTTGTCCTTGATAATTTTTGTATCCTTGCGACTGATTGTTTCGCATCTGTGGTGGCACATAATGGGTGGCTGCTGACCTGGTTCTTGTATAATAGCGTTGACAGCTGCTCGTCCCTGCACTTTAGCATTATATGCACAATTTTCTGTTGAGTGTCTGGTTGTATTGCAGATGGCAAAGTACATCTGGTTAAGGGCACATGTAGCACTGGTGTGCCTTGGATTTTTGCACTTGGTGCAATACATCTGTTTAGCCGGATCATCTATTACATTCTTACTGGCTTTCAACCACTCCAAATCTTCGGTGAATCCTCCAACTTTATGCTCTAGTTGAAGGGCCATCGCAATAAAAGCATCCAGTGTCATAGCCCCCACACAGTGGATGATCATGATTTGTCTTAGCTGTGGGGTCAGACCGTTAATGAACCACTGGGTTATAACATCATCCGGTAAATTAGCATGTGCCGGAGGCAATTGTCTTAAATGAGTTCTAAACAATGTTGCATATTCCTGAACAGTCTGGTGCGGCTTCTGTCGATTATTCTGCAAATAGTCGAAGATTTCGGCGGGATTCTTCTTCAACTGGAACCTCTGTAGGAGCTTTGCTAGAGTCCAAGCGAGAGAGAAAGTCTGCTACTTCGTGAGAAGAACCTAGATGATCATATTCAAATTCTTACATTAATAAAATCCAATGGGCGAAGCAACCCCCCAAAGTCTATAGGCACACCAGATAGGTAAGGGCTGAATGATCCACATAAAAAGAAAATTTGTGGCCTAAAAGGTAATGACAAAATTTGGTGTAGCTGTAGCAAGACCAACATGGTTAAGCTTTAGCCTTTAAGGTGTAGCGTTTACCGTTAAAATTTGTGGCCTAAAAGGTAATGACAAAATTTCTTGATGGAATAAATGGAACCTAAACATTGACATTTTGCAACAAAATAGATACGCTTAGCATGGGCCAGAACATGGCTAGCATAATAGAACATCTTGTACCATTTATCAAATACCTATATGAGAACACTGCCAATGGTGATGTCAGAGACATCCATGAACACATGTAAAGGAAGTTCTTAACTACCTGAGCTAACAAGTGTTTAAGGCATGTAAAACTAGTCTAACATGTTGGAGTTAGATGTCTGGAGAAGCACGCGAACAACACAAGGAAGAAGAAGAAGCTTGGAGCTCAACACACAATAATAAATGTATTACCACTAGAATGTACAAAGATAAGTGGCCCGTTAGGGCAATAGGCATATATACAAGCCGGAAAAAAAAAAACCTCCTAGAGAGGGAAAAGTGCCCTGATGGTCCTAGTGTGTTCACACACATCACTACCTAAATATATCAACAAATCCCCCCTGGGAGTGATTCGGTGAACAAGGAGCTGGCACTCATGTATAAGGAAGTACCAAGCTATGTGGAAATCACTCCACAAAATGAAGTAAGCCCAAAGCTTTGTGGAAAGCTTCAAACTTCTCCCTAGGTAGAGCCTTCGTGAAAAGGTCTGCAATGTTCTCCTGTGTGGGCACACATGCCAAGCTGATCTTCCCAGCAGAGAACGTCTCCTTGACATAATGATAATGCACCTCAAGGTGCTTAGTGCGAGCATTGAACACAGGGTTCCTTGCAATTGCCAATGCGCTCTGATTGATGGTGGTGGCAGAAGATTGACCAACACCCAAATCAGCCATAAGGCGTCTAAGCCACACACACTGAACAATCGCTCTGAAAGCTGCCCTATACTCAGCCTCACAATTGAAAGTGGCCACAATAGGCTGCTTCTTGCTCAACCAAGATGTACATGAGCTACCAAGCATGAAGCAAAAGCCACTAGTGGACACACGAGTGTCATAGCAACCAACCCAATCAGAGTAAAAAAAAGCATGCAAACCTGGCGGTAGTGACCCCCCTTTGGGATAAAGGAACCCAAGTAGCCGAGTACCACTCAAGCAGTGAAAGATGCGCTTAATCGCATGCCAATGCTTGACTCTAGGGCAATGCATAAACCTGCTCATCTGTGAGACAACAAACTGAATATATGGCCGAGTAATGCATAAGTAAATCAAGCATCCAACAACCTACTGATAGAGAACAACATCAAATGCATCTCCAACCTCATGAAGACTCAGTCCTAAACCTATCTCCATAGGAGTGGAAATAGGTTTATAGTCTTCAAGGCCAAAACGCTACAATAATGTGTCAATATATTTCGTTTGACACAAAGCCATTCCACCATCAACGTGCATAAACTGAATGCCCAAATAATGATGCAAATGCCCCAAATCAAAGATCGCAAATGAGGCATGTAAATCAGCCTTGAAATCAGCAATATGCTTCTCATGAGGACCAGTGAACAGAATGTCATCAACATACACCACAATGATCAGAAGTACATCATTAGCACGCTTGACATGTAAGCTGCTTTCAGTTGGACTATTCTCAAAACCATGTGCAATCAAATAGGCATGTATCTTTTCATACCAAGGACGTGGTGCCTGCTTTAAACCATACAATGCCTTCTTTAACCTGCACACCTAGTTTTCATGCCCTTTCTCCACAAAGCCATGGTGCTGAAAAACATACACTTCTTCATGCAAGTCACCATTCAAAAATGTTGTTTTAATGTCCAACTAATGTACATTTCAACCATGATGAGCTGCAAGTGCAGAGAGGCTATGAACAATAGTCATTCGGCAAGTAGAAGCAAAGGTTTCATCAAAATCAATGCCCCCTTCCTGTGCATAACCCTTTGCAACAAGCCTAGCCTTATACCTATCAACTATACCATCAAGTTTACGCTTCAACTTGTATACCCACTTAGTGCCAATGGCCTTCTTGCCAGGAGGCAAGTCACATAAAGACCAAGTGCCATTCTTCATTATAGCATCATATTCAGATTGCATAATAGCCATCCAATTTTTTGAAATTTGTGCTTCATCAAATGAAACAGGCTCAGTCTCATCACAGTGACTAGATGCAGCCATAACATAGCAATCTGATGCAAAAGAGGCACTATGAGAGCCTGATCGAGTACCATATGATAGAGGTGCATCTAATTTGCTGCCACACAAAGTCTGCACAAACCATTTTGGCATAGTTTTTGCCTCCTCAATATCAACTCTCTCATCAACAAGTGCATCATGTAAATCTGCATAAAAAATGGGATGATCTGCATCATCACATGAAACCTGCAAAGGCTGAGAAGTTGCCTCATTAGGACCAGCACTAGACTGTCCACATGTAAAAAGAGGCAGCAAAGTATCATACATGTCTTTGGAGCTAACAAATGTCTCCTTAGTACATGAAAGCTGTTGGAGCAAGTCTATGACAAGCCTAAGTATTGGCTTGAGTCTCACAAAGTCTTAGAAGAAGCTTTTAAAAGAAGACTATGTAAAGTTCACTTGTGAACTACCTCTTGTAACTTTTGAAGAGTTTACTTAATGTAAAAGTAAGAGAATCTTAAGTGGTTGAGCCCACATGATCAAGAATGGAAAGAGGAGCCACGAATTCGTGATTTGTGGTAGGTAGAGAATCAAATCAATCATTGATTGATTGGAGAGTGATTGAGGGAAGTTAGCCTCCCAAACTCAACTATAAATAGATGGCAGTTTTAGTCGTGGTTAGAGAGACCTATGTGAAGACCTCCAAGAGCTGAGCTTTATGCCATATCAAGGTGTGATTACAAGGCACACATATGTATCAGTAAGTCATTGTATTGTACAAGCAATATACTTTCATTTTCATGATTAGTTGAGTTCATCTTTCCATGTTCTTGTGATGTGTACTACTCACTGCCATTACTTCAGTTTTTCTCAGTCAGCTTGCAGAGATTGTTTCTCTGCACTTGGTCCATCATTTTCAGTGATTTAACTTGGTAAAGTTAGCTCTATAAGTCTAGTATATGCTCACAAATTTTCATGTCATTTGGATGTTGGAATCTTCAGTTATGTTCATTTGAAGTCAACAGGGTATGTTCATCTTCACTTCTCTGTCAGGTACCTGACTTTTTCAGTCATCTTGTCAGAGTCATTTCTCAGTGTTTACTCATCCAAATTCAGTGATTTTAAGCTTGTTGGATTCAACTTACTATCTAGTATAAGCATACAAATTTTCATGATCATTGGATTCTTACATCTTGAGTTATGTTAATTTTTCTACTCACTGGTCTATTTCTGTAGCAGCCCGTGAAAATCGGGATGATGTCATCACTTGTTAAAAGTCATTCTCAGTGTGTGGTTTGTTATTTTTGATGAGATTACTCTCTAAAGTTAGCTCTTTAAGCTACCTAGCCTTCCCCAAGAGGAATTCATCTAATTGCTGCTGTGCTCAGAGAATTATGTAAAACACTGGACAGGTGTATCAACCAAGAATAGCAAGTTTTCACCTCTGAGCTAACTCCAACTTATCTGTTTTGATCTATCTTTTTGAGAGTGATCTTCCAAGGTACATAGGGTGTCTAATACATCCATTGGAAAGCTAAAAGGGCCCACCATCTATTCCTGGAGTTCATTTGGCTGGTGTAGAGCAAAGATTTTGCAACACCTCTTCATCTTCAACACATACCTATCCATCTCTTCACAGTGGTATCAGAGCAAGGTTGGACAACATGGCAGATGGATTTCCTTCATCAATTGACAAATTGGACAGAGGTAACTACTCAGCTTGGTCATTAAGAATGGAAGCTTATCTCCAAGGTAGAAGTTTATATGGTTATGTGGCTGGAGATGAAGTTATGCCAAGTTTCAGGAACAAAAGTCAACCAACACAAGAAGAGCAAGAAAGATTGAGCACATGGTGCTCCAAGGATGCACTTGCAAGGTCTTATCTCCTCAACTCTATCTCAGATTTTTTGTTGCCTCACATTAGAAGTTGTAAGACATCTCAGGAAGTGTGGGATGCACTTGAAGCTTTCTTTTCTTCAAGTACCAAAGCTAGGAAGCATCAACTATGGCTGGAGTTCACAACTCTCAAGAAGGCTCCCAAACAAAATGTGACTGATTTTGTCACAAAGCTCAAGGACATAGCAGATCAGTTGGGAAGCATTGGAGAGGTAATAGATGAAGAGCCAATTGTAAGGCAGGTGATCAATGGCTTGAAGGCAGATGATAAGTGGGAAGCATTCACCACAGCTATGGATTTGTACATGGACATGCATGTACCTGATTTCAACACACTCATTGGACAACTACTTACTCAAGAGGCAAAGCTTATCAAAAATGGAGAAAGCTCTAAAGGTAATCAATCTTCAGCTTTATACACGGATAAAAGCAAGTCTAAAGATAACAAAGGAAAGGCAAAGAAAGTGGATGATGAAGCAGGTACATATCAAGCTAACTATGCAGGTAGAGGAAGACATGGCAGAGGTAGAGGAAGAGGAGGTAGACAAGGCAGGGGGAGATCCCAAGACTCCAACTCATGTTCTATTTGTGGATTAACTAATCATACAACTGAAAATTGCTTTACGAATTCCAGGAATCAAAGAGGCAGAGGATACAATAGAGAAAGTTATGGCTACTCAAGAGGAAGGTTCAACAACTACCATGGCAACTACAACAACTATAATCATTCAAACTATCAAAGAGGCTACAAAGGAAGGAGAGACTACAATAACTACACAGAAGACTCAAACAAAGAGGATTCATTATTGATCATGAACATGGCTATGCCACAAGGTAAATCTGATGAGCATGTTTTCTACATAGATTCAGGTTGTGCAAATCATGTGGCAGGAAATGTGGCACTCCTATCAGATTTAGAAGATCCAAGGAATAAGCATGAGGTACAAACAGGAGATGATACAAAACATCCTGTGGAGAAAATAGGCAATGTCAAAGCACCTGATGGAAACATCAACCTACTCAGTAAGGTACTCTATGTCCCTACCATTACAAAGAATTTGATAAGTGTTGGGCAGATAGTAGAGAAAGGGTTGCAAGTCAGGTTCACAAAAGCAGGAGCATTTGTTGAAGATCCAAGTCAAGGATTCAGAAGAATTGCAAAAGGTGAAAAGACAGGTAGATTGTTCACATTTGAATTACAGGACACTAGAAACATTGCTCTCTTTAATTATGGCAGTCAGACACTCACAGAATTGGAAGTATGGCACAAAAGGTTAGCACATATTGGTGAAAGGTCATTAAAGCAAATTTGCAGGGACCAAAGTGTACTTGGACTCCCTAACTTGTCAAAACAACATATGATTTATAAGTGTAGTGCATGTCAGTTTGGAAAGTCTCACAGGTTACCATTCATGAAGAAAGGTTATATGCATGGAGATCTCTTGGAGTTGGTTCATACAGATGTATGGGGACCAAGCAAGGAAGCTTCAATATCAGGATCAAGGTATTATGTTTCCTTTATTGATGATTGCAGCAGATGGACTATCCTATTCTTTATGAAACACAAAGATGAAGTTTTTTCATGTTTCAAAAGATATTTGGCTCTTGTGGAGAATCAAACAGGTAAATCACTAAAAAGGCTAAGGTCAGATGGAGGGGGAGAATACTTCTCCCATGATTTTGATTCTTTTCTTCAAGAAAGAGGAATCAAAAGAGAGGTAACTACAAGGTACACTCCTGAGCAAAATGGAGTGGCAGAAAGGAGGAATAGGACAATTGTTGAAGCTGCAAGGTCTATGTTAAATGAAAAGCATTTACCTAATTACTTATGGGCTGAGGCTGTATCTACAGCCACTTACTTGATTAACAGGTTGCCTTCAAAATTCCTTGATGGGATGACTCCATATGAGGCTTGGAATGGAAGAAGACCAAGTTTAGATCATTGTAAAATTTTTGGATGTATTGCTTTTGCTCATGTTCCTTCACAGGTTAGAGGCAAGATGGATCCAAAGGCAGAAAGGTGTGTATTTATTGGATATGACAACAATCAAAAGGGCTACAGGTTATACAACCCTACCAACAAAGGATTCTTGGTAAGCAGAGATGTAGTTTTTTATGAGAACAATTCATGGTATGAAGATTCATGCAGGAAGATCAATTTACCATATGATCTTGAAGAAGATTTTCCAAAGCTTGGTAGAGAACAATCGAAGATTGAAGAACAAGACACCTCAGAGGATGATGAAGAATCTCACATGGAAAAGATCAAAGCATGGAAGTCTAAAGGTAAAGCAAAATTGCAGGAACTTGGACATGAAGCAGAATCATCACATCATGGCCTAAGAAGATCTATGAGGGAAAAGAAAAAACCAGAAAGGTATGGGTTTGACACCTCATTAGTAACTAAACATTCTATCTACATAGCACAGGACATAAACCAAGAGGAGCCATCATCATTTGAAGAGGCCAAAGCAAAAACAGAATGGAAGCATGCAATGAAGGAAGAGATTGAAGCACTTGAGGAAAACAACACTTGGGATTTGGTGCCCAAGACTTCATCCATGAAGGTAATAGGCTCAAGATGGGTCTATAAACTCAAGAAGAATTCTGATGGTTCCATTAACAGGTATAAGGCAAGGCTTGTAGCAAAAGGCTTTGCACAAACTCAGGGAATTGATTATGAGGAGACATTCTCTCCTGTGGCAAAGATGCCTACTATTAGGGTTTTGCTTAGTATTGCCTCTTCCAAGAATTGGAAGATACTTCAACTAGATGTAAAGAATGCATTCTTGAATGGTTGGATAACAGAAGAGGTATATATGACACAACCACCTGGTTTTGAGAATCAAGTTTATCCTGATTATGTGTGTAAACTTAACAAAGCATTGTATGGTCTCAAGCAAGCTCCAAGAGCTTGGAATTTCAGGCTTGTTTCATTCTTGCAGGACAAAGGCTTTCAACCAAGCAAGGCAAATCCTTCACTCTTTATTAAAAAGAGTAATTCTGAGGTCATCTATCTATGTGTATATGTAGATGATATTATATTGACAGGAAATGATGCAGATGGTATGAAGAAGATCAAAGATCAGATGAGAGAAGAGTTCAAGATAAGTGATTTGGGTTCACTTACCTACTTCCTAGGTTTGGAAGTTGTCTACAAAGATCATGGTTTGTTTCTCACTCAAAGGAAGTACATTAAGGACATGTTGGCAAAATTCAAGATGCAAGATTGTAAGATTGCAGGTACTCCAATGGAGGTCAATCACAAATTGAGCTCACATGAAGGTGAACTCATAGAGGACATCACATCATATCAAAGTCTAGTGGGTAGTCTCAACTATGCCACATTGACAAGAGTAGATATATGTTACAGTGTGAGTGTGCTAAGCCAATTTATGCACACACCAAGGAAACCACATATGGATGCTGCCAAAAGGATTCTCAAGTATCTCAAAGGAACCATAAATGAAGGACTTTATTATCCTTATGTATCTGATTTAGGTTTGAAGCTATTTTCTGATGCAGATTGGGCTGGCTCCAAGGAAGATAGAAGGAGCACTTCAGGTTATCTTACCTTTGCAGGTTCAAAGCTTATTTCATGGTCATCCAAGAAGCAACCCACAGTTGCTCTCTCTTCTACTGAAGCTGAATATAGAGGTCTTGCCATAGCTACACAAGAAGCTATGTGGATGAAGACATTGTTCAAAGATCTTGGATTGGAGTTTGGAACTCCAACTATTTTTGGTGACAATATGAGTTCTATTCACTTGGCTGATAATCCTATTTTTCATGCAAGGACTAAACATATTGAAGTTCATTATCACTATGTACGAGAGAAGGTTCTAAGCAAAGAGATTCAAATATCATATGTGTCCACTCATCAACAATGTGCAGATATTCTAACCAAAGCATTGGATGGTACAAAGCTTTGCAAATTCAAGGCTATGATAGGTTTGCAGGTAATCTTGGAAGATTGAAGACCTCAAGCATACTTGGCTTGAGGGGGAGCTGTTGGAGCAAGTCTATGACAAGCCTAAGTATTGGCTTGAGTCTCACAAAGTCTTAGAAGAAGCTTTTAAAAGAAGACTATGTAAAGTTCACTTGTGAACTACCTCTTGTAACTTTTGAAGAGTTTACTTAATGTAAAAGTAAGAGAATCTTAAGTGGTTGAGCCCACATGATCAAGAATGGAAAGAGGAGCCACGAATTCGTGATTTGTGGTAGGTAGAGAATCAAATCAATCATTGATTGATTGGAGAGTGATTGAGGGAAGTTAGCCTCCCAAACTCAACTATAAATAGATGGCAGTTTTAGTCGTGGTTAGAGAGACCTATGTGAAGACCTCCAAGAGCTGAGCTTTATGCCATATCAAGGTGTGATTACAAGGCACACATATGTATCAGTAAGTCATTGTATTGTAAAAGCAATATACTTTCATTTTCATGATTATTTGAGTTCATCTTTCCATGTTCTTGTGATGTGTACTACTCACTGCCATTACTTCAGTTTTTCTCAGTCAGCTTGCAGAGATTGTTTCTCTGCACTTGGTTCATCATTTTCAGTGATTTAACTTGGTAAAGTTAGCTCTATAAGTCTAGTATATGCTCACAAATTTTCATGTCATTTGGATGTTGGAATCTTCAGTTATGTTCATTTGAAGTCAACAGGGTATGTTCATCTTCACTTCTCTGTCAGGTACCTGACTTTTTCAGTCATCTTGTCAGAGTCATTTCTCAGTGTTTACTCATCCAAATTCAGTGATTTTAAGCTTTTTGGATTCAGCTTACTGTCTAGTATAAGCATACAAAGTTTCATGATCATTGGATTCTTACATCTTGAGTTATGTTAATTTTTCTACTCACTTGTCTATTTCTGTAGCAGCCCGTGAAAATCGGGATGATGTCATCACTTGTTAAAAGTCATTCTCAGTGTGTGGTTTGTTATTTTTGATGAGATTACTCTCTAAAGTTAGCTCTTTAAGCTACCTATCCTTCCCCAAGAGGAATTAATCTAATTGCTGCTGTGCTCAGAGAATTATGTAAAACACTGGACAGGTGTATCAACCAAGAATAGAAAGTTTTCACCTCTGAGCTAACTCCAACTTATCTGTTTTGATCTATCTTTTTGAGAGTGATCTTCCAAGGTACATAGGGTGTCTAATACATCCATTGGCAAGCTAAAAGGGCCCACCATCTACTCCTGGAGTTCATTTGGCTGGTGTAGAGCAAAGATTTTGCAACACCTCTTCATCTTCAACACATACCTATCCATCTCTTCACAAAAGCAATGGCCGAATACCATCTTCCACAAAAACAACATCACGGCTAACCAGAATGTGCTTAGTCTTTGGATGATATAGACGATAGCCTTTACTTTCAGAATTGTACCCAACAAAAATACATTTCACTCCTTTATCATCCAATTTTCTGTGATATTGTTCAGGCACTAATGCCTATGCCAAACAAGCAAAAACACACAGATGAGCAACAGATGGCTTGTGATCATGCCAAGCCTCATATGGAGTGATAGATTGCAGTGTTTTAGTGGGACACCTGTTATGTACATATGCTGCACACATGATAGCCTCAAGCCAAAAACTATGTGGTAAAGCTTGACTCTTGACCATACACCTTGCCATCTCCATGAGTGAACTATTCTTTTGTTCAACAACTCCATTCTGTTGAGGTGTATACGACACTATACACTGGTGTTTTATCCCACGTTCAGCCTGAAATGTATTAAAATCAGAAGACATATATTCCCCCCCTCGATCAGAATGGAGGGTGCCCATTTTACATGCTGATAGATTTTAAGCCAAAACCAAAAACTGTTTGAGGCACATGAACACTTAGGACTTTGCCTTCAATGGATATACCCATGCATGCCTAGAAAAGTCATCGATGAAAGTCACAAAGTAAATATAATTTCCAAAAGAAGATGTCTGCATAGGACCACAAACATCACTATGTACAAGCTACAATTTTTGAGTAGCCCGAACTGAACCATCTTTTGGAAAGGAGGAACGTTGCATTTTGCCCAAAATAAAGCCTTCACAAACATGTTTTCCAGGTGCCTCAAGTTTGGGCAAAGAGGACACCATTTCAGATTTCTACAGGCAAAGCAAACTAGCAAAATTGAGATGACCAAAGCGTGCATGCCAAAGCTTTGCATCTGACATAGCCTGAGAATCATGTACTGCACATGACGAATCATTTACAGATCTTTCATTGTCTATGAGCTTATACAGCCCATGACATAAAATGCCAGAAGCAATAATCATGTCGCCATTTGACAGATCATGAACTGTATATCTATCATCAACAAATTTCACAACCAAGCCAATCTTGGCTAATGTAGAAACTGATAATAGATTTTTCTTGATCCCTGGCACAAACAAAGCATCTGACAAAGTGAAAAAAACTACCATCAGCAGTAGTCAAAATGATCTTACTAACTCCCATAACAGGATAAGAGGAGTTGTTGGCACATGTAACAGTATTCCCTGTAGGGGCAGGCTCGAGTGAAGAGAAGAAACTGTGTTGTGAGGTCATATGTTTGGTCGCCCCACTGTCAAAGTACCAAACATCTGAGTCTATTGCAAACATGCAGTGCTCATGAGAAGATGGGTCAAAACTGCAAACAGTAGTAAACACCCATTCTTCTTCCTACACAAGATTAGCAGACTCTATTTTTGGTGTAGAGTTCTTTGTAACAACCATTCTAGCCTCTTTCTTCTTTGCCTCTTTAGTAGGCAGTTTTGGATAGTTCTTTATGATATGATCATTTCCTTTACGGTACTTGCAAAACAATTTCCTCTTTTCTAATTTCTTTTCACCTTTGTCTTTCCCCTTCAATTGTGCAGAATTAACAGATTTGTGCTTACTAGTTGAAAGAGCCCCATCTTCCTCTGCCCTTCTGACTAGCCAGGAAAGCTTGATCTGCAACACACACAATGGACCTGTTCTGCCTGGACTGATCTTCCTGCAATAGAACAGAGACTAACCCCTCAAATGATAAGGCATTTGGATTGCCTTTCATCATCAACCAAAGAGTAGAAGCAAAACTTTGATATGAATCAGGAAGACCATTCAGAATGGTCTACACAAGTTAGCTATCTGGTATAACCTCAACAACAGAAATCAACTGTTCCTTCAGGTCTTTGATCATTGTTAGAAAATTGTCCATAGAACCACCTCCATTCATGTGCTCACTCTCCAACTGCTTTTTGAGGTAAGCAACATGAGCCTCATTCCTAGCTTGGTACAATGTGGTAAGTGTATCCCAAGCATCCTTAGCTGTTCTGCAAGAGTGAATGTGAGGAATAATGGCATGTTTGATACACAAAGCTATCAATGCAAGTACTTGGGCATCTTTGCCATCCCAACAAATTTGCTCTGTAGCAGGTGCAACAAAAAATGCAGCACGAACAAGAATATGTAGAATATCATCATCTTCGACACCTTCTGCATCAGCTTCAATACCCGTAGTTGTAACAGTTGCAGGTGTGATAGGACGTTTTTCAACACCCTGCACAATGTCCCATAGTCCTTTTTGCAACCAATACATGTCGCATCATATAAGCCCACAATGGGTAGTGGGTACCATCCAACTTATCATCAATAGCCAACATACAAAATACATCACTGCTTTCAGCCGTGGCCGGTGACTAAAATACCTTGATGCAAAAAATTGACTGTATCTCAAAAAGTTGAACAGAACTTTCTAGATGAATTTTCTAAACTTGTAGCAGACTTTGAGATGCTTACATTGGTGAACCAAAACTGGTATATACCTTTTGCACAAAAAGATGAAATAGCCTACACAAGTGCTGCGATAGTGCATTCGAAGGTCGAAACGAGTTTAGATCGTGATTTCGGCACCACATAGCAAAGTTGTTTTGATCTTGGAAACACGCTAAGTATGCTCACCAAAATTCATGCGATTCTAAGACTGCAACCAAAGAGGTGTCGACGACGCCCTCGATGAAGCGGCGACCTGCTCTGGTACCAATTGTTGGAGTTAGACGTTTGTGGAAGCACATGAAAAGCACAAGAAAGAAGAAGAAGCTTGGAGCTCAACACACGATACTGAATGTATTACCACTAGAATGTACAAAGATAAGGATCCCGTTAGGGCAATAGGCGTATATACAAGCCGAGAAAAAAAGAACTCCTAAAGAGGGAAAAAAGTGCCCCGACGGTCCTAGTGTGTTCACACAAGCTTGGAGCTCAACACACGATACTGAATGTATTACCACTAGAATGTACAAAG
Source organism: Ceratopteris richardii (assembly GCA_020310875.1). Classification (NCBI taxonomy): domain Eukaryota; kingdom Viridiplantae; phylum Streptophyta; class Polypodiopsida; order Polypodiales; family Pteridaceae; genus Ceratopteris; species Ceratopteris richardii. The sequence goes on along the minus strand of CM035423.1, from coordinate 137,708,983 downwards.
ATAAGGATCCCGTTAGGGCAATAGGCGTATATACAAGCCGAGAAAAAAAGAACTCCTAAAGAGGGAAAAAAGTGCCCCGACGGTCCTAGTGTGTTCACACACATCACTACCTAAATATATCAACACAACATTCGTCTCTCCACTAGAAATCACGTAGGGCTATCGTGGTACGATGGGTAAGCAGAATGGTAAGATGCGAAAGGTAGCATAGGTGGAAACCATGCTAGTGGATTTTTCCTAGAAAGCGAAGAACATTTTTTGGGGATTTTGGTGGCGGAGCATCCATAATAGCCTTAACCTTGTCAAGATCAACTTGTACACCTTAGCAAGAGATAATATTGCTGAGAAATTTGCCAAAGGAAATTGGAAAGATGGAATTAGCTAGGTTAAGGCATAACCAATATTCATGACATTTAAGGAAACATAATTGGTTATGCTTCAAATGCTTGATCTTATTGTCAAACACTGAAAAATAATTAAGGAAGACATGCATAAATCTAGTAAGATACAAAGAAAACATATCTTGCATGCACCATTGGAAGGTAATAAATGAATTCTACAAGCCAAACCACATAACCATACAGGCATAGATGCCCCAATTGGTAATGAAAGCAGTTTTGGGGATGTCCTGCTCAGTCAACAAAACTTGATTATACTCACTACACCCATCAAGGAAGGAGTAAATTTCACGACAAGCCACTTCATCTAACATGCTATCAAGAAATGGCAAAGGAAAGGGATTGGAGATGGTGGTTGCATTAAGCTTTTGATAATCAACACTCATACATAATTGATTGTTTTTCCTAGGTATCATCACTATGGGTGAAATCCATTCTGCATGTTCAATTGGCACGATGAAGCCAACAGAGAGTAAGCAATCAATTTCTTCTTCCAATTGTTCAGCATAGTTAGGATTCATGCAATAACTCAACATCTTAGCCATGTAAGCATCCGATTTTAATGAAACATGATGCAGATAAAACTTGGGGTCTAATCTCTTCATGTCCTTGTGATCCCAGGCAAGAAAATCTGTGAACTTTGTTAATAGTGCTAGTAAATCCTCACAAAATTGATCCTCCAAGGTAGCATCGACTTTAACTGCCTTGGAACTAGAAGAATCACCTAAAATACAAGTAAAGATTTGGACTTCTAGGACATAATATCTATTGGAGTTAGACATCCGCGAAAGCATGTGAACAACACAAGGAAGAAGAACAAGCTTGGAGCACAACACACAATACTCAATGTATTACTAGAGAATGTAGAAGGATACGTAGCCCATTAGGGTGATAGGTGTATATACAACCCGTGGGAAAAAAACCTCCTAAAGAGGGAAAAAAGTGCCCCGACAGTCCTAGTGTGTGTTCACACACATCACTACCTAAATATATCAACAACCTATAGAGCTAGTAAGTGATAGGGGCACTCACTTCTTGAATGAAGTGATTGAAAATCTGCTCCAAGAATTCTTGGTAATTCATAAGAAGTCTGCCCCCTACCACCCACAAGCTAATGGGCAAGCTGAAAGCACAAACAAGATTCTGTGCAATGTGTTGACCAAATTAGTGAATAATAAACGCTCTGATTGGGACAAACAGCTACACCATGCTGTTTGGGCATACCGAGTCGCCTACAAAACGGTACTCCAAGCCACCCCCTTTCAGATGGTATTTGGCCAAAATGCAGTGCTACCATTGGACTTCTTAATACCTACATTGAAAGTAGCACAAGAGCATGAATGGACGGGTCATGAACTCTCCTCTAGACTTTTTGACCTTGAACGATTAGGAGAAACAAGACTGAGGGCGGCTGCAGGGATATACGCAGCTAAGAAACGACAGAAGGCATACTTTGATGCCCACGTTAAGGATAAAGGTTTGAAAGCAGGAGACCTAGTCCTAGTCTACACCTTGAAGCAACATGCACGGAAGTTAGAGAAGAGAGGTTACGGGCCAATGATTATCAATAGAATCTCCACAAGTGGAGCAGTGCAACTAGCCACTCTAGAGGGTGATATTCTACCAAGTTACATAAGTGGATGCAGAGTCAAGTTATATCAAGAACCCCTGACTGAAGAGATGCTAAATCTACTCAACACGACAAAGAAACGTAAAGAAGAAGATAAACGAATTCGAGAAGAAGCACAGGCAGAAGCTTTAGAACGCATCCGACGAATGAAATTGAGGAGACAAGGTAGAGACCAGTCTATGCCAGACACTCAAGAACCTCTAGGCTATCCCATGGCCATGTGCGAGGCTTCAGGTGGACATTCCCATAGAATAATCGATCGACGGCCTTTTGTAACCCTAGAAGTAGGACAAGGAGATAGTGTAAGGATAGTGAGAGCTTTAATTGACTCAGGGGCCGCCACTAGTGCAGTTCGACTTTCTTACTGCCAAGAGCTTCAATTACAAATCAATCCTATAGAGGCATATCTCATAGGATTGGGAGGTGTGGAAACCCCTTGCATTGGCGAGGTGGAACTTCCCCTCTACATTCAAGAGGTGCTAATGGCAGTCAAAGTGCTAGTGTGTGAAGACGAGGATCTTATTGAACCTCTTGTCCTAGGACAAGACTGGATCTATGATCATGCAGTCAGCCTCAACCTAAGAAGTGGACTTCTTCAGGCATGGGTAGGCCAAAATCACATAACGATTGAATTAGAAAATCAAGCACATAGGCCACTAGAAGAGGCACCGACTCCTGGTCCTTCCAGGAGTCCACCTGAAATGAACCATGCTACTCTTGACCAAAGTTCTATGGTGCAAATGATTGCCACTCATGACGAAGGTACAGAAGTCAACAAGGAGTTCCCTTCTTTTCCAAAAAGAATTCGCGGAAAGCAAGCCGGAAAATACAAGATACAGAGGAGCCCAAGGACCAAGAAGAATGAACACCAACCAGTACAATACAGAATACCCCATGGCATGAAGCAGATCTGGATACGCAAAGGTGAACAACCCTCAGGTTTGGAGACAGGATTCCAAAGAGGCATCAAGCAAGCTACAGTGTCGAGGACTACAGCGAAGGAGTATCCTAGACATCAATCTAGACAAACCATTTCTATTTGGGTTCCAAAGCAGTCAATGAAGGCGATCCCTAAAGCTCGACAAATATGGGTGCCCAAGACCTGCTTACTGGCTCAAATAACTTCACCTCCAATCACAAGATCAAACCAACACTCACGAGTCCTATTGGCTCCCATCCAAAGGCAACCATCTACACTCCACACCACCACATTCTCGGTCACGCCTCGGAATGTTTGGAAATGGGTACCCAAAAAGTCCCAAACCCAACACACTCCAGTCCGCAAACCCTCACATATCATCGCCAAAAAAAGCAACGATTCCAGCATCAAAGTTTGGAAACCTAAACCCCATGTCAAACCCCCTGACCCACCTGTGTAACTCCTTCCCCTCTAATGTAGATGCATTCTGAGAACATTGCACAACCAAAGTATGCATCTAGAGTGAACCCTAACCTACTAACCCACATGTACACACATCACGAACACTTCACCCACTAACCTCTAACCACTCAAAATGTCATGTTAGTATTGTGGAGGGAACACCATAACATCCTGTTTCCAATGCAATACTAATGTGCCTCTCTCTTCTTCTAGCAGATAAACATCAGCAACTACAAGCACTCTCATGGCAGAAGCAACATGTCCGAGCTCACAGGCAGGAATAATTACTGCAGGAATTGATGTGGATAATCTGCCTGTTGATGTTCCACCAACTGAACGACCTGTGGAGTTGCAACACCTTCAGCAGATTCCGGTACCGGATCCACCCACAGGGATCACAGAAAGAGTCCATGCCAATTCTCATTGGTTCAATGGCATGCCAAGCCCATTAGGAGAGGCCAAGTATATATGGGAGTCTAAGTGCGAGTATGATAGACCTTGGGTCAGATTCCAATTCTTCTCCAAGGAGTTTGAGACTCTACAGAACACGCAGGATCTTCAGACCATATGGCAACGTGCAGGCCTAGCTGAGTACTTCGAGGCACCATTACCCAAACCAGACCTCCTCCGATGCTACTACCTGGTCTCAACACTACAGGCTAATGCAGAAAAGGACAAACCAGGATCATTTGTTCTTCCTTCCTTGCTGAACAACAACGAGTTAAAGAGGTTTGAACTTACCTTGGAGTTGGTGAGCTGTGCTTTGAATATGCACGGCACACATGTACCTTCAGAGAAGGATGCTCTCGTTCCTACTAACATGAACGATAGGAAACTACTGAAGCTTAAAGACATGGCAGCACTCACACCAAACGTGTCCATCCCTCTTCGTATGTGCATGCAACATTTTGCTTTCCCCGGTCAAGACCGCTTCACACAACCGCACAAAAGAATTTGGTTCGCTCTCTACTTAGCGGAGACAGGTGCGTTACCAATTAAGCTTCCTGTATGGATTATAGATCAGTTGTATGAAGCAAATAAAAGGTCTTCTAGGAAATTAGTGGTGAACGGCTGCTGTGCTATCACACACATTATCTACCGGTGCTTAGCATATGATGTACCCATTGAATGTGCCTTAACTTGGGCACAATTACAAATGTTTAAGAGGCTCAAGACGTCCACACATCAATCCAAGCACATGAGGGGTTCAATCCCTTGTGTCCAGACACGTGAAGTTCTGACTACCCCTGAAGTATCGCCACGAGGTGAGGCCACTGTACCTCCCTTTACCATTAGAATACCCAGGTCTGGATCTGAAAATGCGACACAAGCTGCCCCTTCAGCTCCTCCTACTCCATCTGAATTTGAATTTGCTACAACTAGAGATGTTGAAGGAATGGATCCCCATGACTTTGAAGCATTCTTACAAAGTACACAACTCTCTGATGTAGAGTTTTATTCAGATACAGAACAACAAGGCACATCTTCACAAAGAAGAAGAAAATCCACAGAGGGTCGCCATGTACATTGGAGTGACGATCAGCAAGGTCAATAACAAGGACACCTACAAGAAGAAGGAGCATACAAAGAGGAGACCACTAAAGCCCCAGCCTATACAGCAGAACTCCGAAGGCTGTATCAAATCATGGAATGAGTGCGCTCGCAACAACTGCTCACCGAACAGAGTAGTAGAGTACTCATGACTCAGCTGTTGGAAGAAGCAGGAGTTGACTCAGAATATAGTGAAGGTCTCTTATTAATGGCAGAAACATATGGGGTAGTAGAAGCAGTTCGGACCGCCATTAGGAGATCGCCAGTTCAATATGATCCACGAAGATTCCAAACACGACCACGGTCAGGTAAAAACATCGAGATCCCCATTACAACGGCAGAAGGGCCGATTATTACATCCGAACCCATAGGGACAACCTCCCAAGCAGCAGAAACCGCTAGCCAAGAGCACCCAGTCACCCATGAGGAATCAACCGAGCCACTACCACCCACACCCCCACCATCGCCTCCTAGAACAGAAGCCGTGGAGATCACCTCGACCACTCAACCCACCGAACAAACCTTCATCTTTCGTACTCCCATCTCTAGTTCAACCCTATTCTCCACCTCTGATAACCCAATCTATGAAGCAACCTTCATCACTACACAATCCACTGAATCGCTCATAGAGCCTGCCCTAGGACAACCATCCCCCATGCCCTCAGCCATAGGTCATCCTGACTCTAGATCCATATTCATGGGTTTCCCTACTACCACACCACCTTTCATGCCCTCCCCGCCTCTACGACCTCAACCCCCAACCCCCATCTCTCCACTTCTCCAATCCCTCCATAACTTCCTTGCTAGAACTTTTCAACCCAGGTCTCAACCATTCCCTTTATTTTCAGCTCCCCACCCCACTTCTCATCTATTCACCACTTTCACACACACACCACCTACCATTCCAATGTATATGGTAGACCCCACACTCGCACCCACTCCTGAAAGTATGGACATTTCACCACCCACGGCACCTCCCCCACCCCCCACACTTCCACCTTCTCCCACTCCCCCCCCCCACCAATTTCACCGACACACACATCTCCATTAGACACATCATTCACTCTTCCCCTTCCCCAATCCCCTTCCCGTGCATCCTCCATTGTCAGACACTAGGAACCAAAGTGAGTAATTGGCCTAATGCTAAGGTAATCGGTGCTTTGTTAATAATTTCCCATGCACTAGCAGATGTTGAATCATCAGATGGAGGTTCCATACTTGATATTATAAGAGAGATCACATTTGGTTGTGGATTTGGAATTGCATCGATGATAGGAATAGATGTGGGAAAGATTGCAACTTTGAGTTGGTTCATTTGGTTGCTTTTGCAATCATGCATTGTTTCTCTTTAAATCCTTATTCAAAGATAGCTGCTACTGGTTGCAGGACTCTTTCAGATCTATTTTGTACAATAGTGGCATGTTCTTTAGCTAGTGTAATCACCACCATATTCTTCATCATGTTTTCTAATTCTTTTTTCAAATCTCATATTCTTGTGCATCCTTATAGTGTCTTTGTATATGGCCTAGTTTGCCACAAAAAGTGACAAAGAATGGGTATACCTTGTTATTGGGGTTTAGAATTCCTTGATTCCAATGTGGAATACCATAATTTCCCCGATTTTGAGATCAAAAGGAAGAGTAGAGTTGATAGTGGTGATTGCATAAATGTGATGGAACATAAATGGTTGAGGGTTCTCAGGCCTCCTACACCACTACATTTACAGACAATCTATTTTGTGTTTCCCATTGTAAGAGCATCCTCTGGTGGAATGATTTGTGCTCTAACAGATAATAGATTATATTTGATTTAGAGCAAAATTTGCAACAACATGCCCTAGGATTTTACATCTATTACAGAAGATAGTTTTCATTAGATTTTCATTGGTAGACTTGGCTATCTTAAAAAGGTGACCATTCTAAGTCTTTACCAAAGCCACCCACCTTGTGCTCTAATTGCAAGGACATATCTATAATAGCATTTAAGTGCATAGATCCAATGCATATGATAATCATAATTTGTCAAAATTATGGATTTATCCATTGATAAACCACTGAGTAATTATGTTGATTGGATCTAGCAGCTGCATGTATGTAGAGATAGTACAGAAACAAAATCTCATAAAAACATATAGAGAATAGAGAGAGAAAAGAGATTGAACATAAGATTGGGTACAATCTCCCCCCACATACTCTGATGGACGAGTCTATCAGAGTATGTGTATTTATAGGTATTTTTCATTACATCCTCAATAGAAAATATATGAGGGCAACGCTTTGAAAAACACACATTTACAAAAAATCTTCTTTATTTACAAATTGTCGCTTTTCAAGTGATCTACTATCTTTACAGAAACATTGCTTTCTAAGAGATCTACTATTTTTACAAGAAATATATAAAATACTATCTTCTAAATATCTTGAAAAATATTTGAATAAATCCATGCACGTTCACGCCCTCATGATTCTTCATCCATTAAATCAAAACACAATCACATTGAAAACCTCAAAACATTAAAATCTATATAACATTATATTATTCCATAAAGTATAACATGCCTCTCAGTTGATAAGCAACTGACCTCAGTTGATAAGAATAAAATAGACATGGATGGCCAGTCACATATCCCATCACTGAACAATCATAAGCATATTCCATATAAAAACACATGCATGGAAACGAAAAACTGGAATTTAATGTGAATGTGAATGATATACAAAAATCAAGTGGTCATAATGTGGAGTTAGTGATGTCTTATGAATCCATTGAGATTCTTCAAGTGAGTGATTTTTATATTTATCTAGATATCTATGATATTGCTTACAAATGCATGTAGTTGTAACATCATAATCAAGTATTTTCTTTGGAACTAAATTTTTAGCATCCTTTTCCAGTAAAGGAGGATCATCTAAAATAGTAATGAGTGGTTTTAAAGTATTTCAATAAACTAATATGAAAAGAATTATTTATATTCCAATGAAAAGGTATGTCTTATCTAAAAGCATTCTCATTTATTTTTTGAATAATATGGAAAGGTCCATAATAACATGGTGCAAGTTCAACCCTAGGATGTTGTGAAATATTTTTCAAACATCTTTTAATTATTCGTAACCATACAAAGCCATTTTCATTAAATTGTTAAGCTACTCATTTCTTAATAACATTATGCATGTAACGTTCTTGAATCTTTTTATTATGCTAATGAACCTCATGAAGTGTATAAATATGATCTTGTGCAAAAGAATCAGCCATAGGAATTTCAATTTGAGTGATAATCATGGGAGTGGGAGGCTTTTTACCATAAACAATCCTGTTACTTTTAGGATGAAATATAGAGCTAAAGTCTATTTTGGAACCCAAATTTCAAAATAATGCAAGCCAAAAGTGATATAAAAACAAACATCTTGATCTGATTGAATAAGTTTTGGAAAACCATTATGTGAAAAAATGCATTTAATTGATAACTTACCATGATGAGGAAAAATACATTTAATAAATAACATCTAATAAACAACTTATCAAAATCATTTGTAGTATGGTTAGGGTCCATGTCCTTATATAGAACCAAAACCTATTAGTAAGCATGTGATAAGAATTTTAGCAATATGGCAATTGAAATAGAAAAGAAAAGTTTTTTTCTTGAAAATATTAAAAAAAATAAATAAATAAATAAATAAGGGGAAGAGAGTGTTAGAAGTTGTGTTAAATATAAATTAAAAGGAATGGGGTATCAGTATGTGAAGACAGGCTAATGGATAAAGCATATTTCTTAGAAGTGAGAGGTGGTGGGTTCAAACCCCCTACATGCTAACTAGGGAAATATGTAAGCTAACTAAGGAAATAAGTAAGCTCTTATTGCCACTCATTAGTAAGAGAGGGTTCATGCATAGCCAACATTTACCAACAGAACCAAAGGGAACCAAAGAGAAACATGAGTGCCAGAGAAGACAACGACATCAAAATTATGCCATAGTTCTATGCCTTAGTCGACACCTTAGAGTAAGTTGTAGGAGTAACCACATGGATAACCAAATTGATAAACAAATTCGATAAACAAACCGAACTGGAATAGGAATAGTGCATAGTGCACAGTGAGTACAGTGAGTACAATGAGGATAGTGAGCACAATGAGTACAATGAGCACAGTGAGCACAATGTCATAGTGTCACAGTGAGCACAATGAGTATAGTGTTACAGGAGCATAGTAATAGATTCGAAAAAATTTTGAAAAAGACACTGGCGAATTAAAAAAATGTGAATTGAAAAACACAATACTGGATGAAAAAGACATGGATAAATAAAAAAAAACATGAATTGACAAATGCAACCTGGACTGGATGAGAATTAACGAATTGAAATGGATGTCGAATCACAAACAGGCGCCACGAATCATGAGTGGACATCGAGAAGTACAACTCAGCAAACATGTGTAGGCTCTGATACCACTGTTGACTGAGTCTTGCAAACGCACTACAGAGAGATAATACTGAAATGAAATCTCATAAAAAAAATACACATAATGGAGAGAGACAAGAGAGTGAACATAAGATTGGGTACAATCTCCCCCCACATATTATGATGGACAAGTCTATCAGAGTATATGTATTTATAGGTATGTTTCATTGCATCCTGCATAGAAGATACATAAGGACGTTGCTTCAAAAAGTGTGCATTTACAAAAAATCTACTTTATTTACAAATCGTCACTTTCTAAGTGATCTACTATTTTTACAAAAATATCACTTTGTAAGTGATCTAGTATTTTGAATATTAACTTTTAACTATCTTAAAAAATATCTAAATAAATCCATGCGCTTCATGTCCTCATGATTCTTTACCTGCTAAATCAATACCTTGGTTAATGTCTTCCACGTTGACTTTACTAGACAATTTCCTAAAAGTCAAAAGTAATAGAAAAATCCAGTGTCCCACAAGTTTAGTGTTTGGAGATTAGTGACTTTACTAGTCCTTGATAGATCAATTTTTGTGGATGGTATTGAAATTGTTAAATGCTCAATAAGTGGTATGTGTTGGAGTTGCTCACTAGACACCACCGATGTTTGACCGACCACTTTTGAAATAGATTTCGGTGCGAATCCTATTAAAATGTCTTGAGCAATAATACCACTGAAGGGTATTAGAATTGCTTTCAGTTCAATTATTTGTGGTATGGAGTCTATTCCTAATTGAGTCATTTATTCTGTGGATGTGGACACAATTTTTAGGATACCAAAGTGACTTTTCACCGATCTTGGTTTCTTATCTACTGTATACTTGGGATAATCTTCTCCTGACATCAATACAAGCATAATTCATCGACACCTTTAATTCGTGCCAGTCCCTAACATGATTGCTAGTGTTAATCTCTCGTTCGATATCTTCCACAACCATCATTAAAAAGAATACAATTAACTAGTCATAATCACCATATAATCATTTCATTCTATAGACTGCATAGGTTCATAGGGTTCTTGGGTGGAGGGTACTATTGTAGGGCCCTAAAATTTCTCTTTCATGTACATAATTAATCACACATTTCAATTATCGACAACAATAATCATTAATAGGAAACACCATCAAGGATCAGCGTCAGCACTTACATACTTGTTCTAAGAAAATTGTAGACAACAATACCCCAAAATTATATGACTAATCTCATCCACAAGAGATTCAACATTAAGGTATTGACTTAAAGATAGATAGAAATAGAACAAGATGGAATACGGCACTCAATGTAACCAAAAATCCATGCCAATGTGCCTGAAGGACCACAAATGGCTACTTGCTTTGCGTTATCTTCATCCTTGCTCCAATCATTATATTATTTTTATTTCTTTGAAGGGATCACATGCCTATTTACAATGGCTCAGATATAAATTCTCGAATAAATATAATTATATAACAAGTAATAATATGTGGCCCTAAGATATGCATCTAGCTATATATAAATCTATCAATCAATCTATCTATTTATCTATTTACCTCCATATCTATCTATCTATTTATCTACTTATGATGTGGGTTCAATCGGATTGAATGATGTGGATTCATTTGAATTATGTGGATTTAATGATGTCAATGATGTGGATTCAATTGAATGATATGGATTGAATGATGTGAATGATGTGATTATGTGGATTGAATGATGTGAATGATTTGGAAGAAAAATCTTCAATGATGCGGATTGAATGATGTGAATGATATTGTTGAATGATATCAATGATTTAGAAGTATTGTTTTCATTTTGTAGATTTGAAAGTAAAACATGGCAAGAATGTGAGATGTGAATAATGACTTTGACCATGTTGATATATTTAGGTAGTGATGTGTGTGAACACACTAGGACCGTCGGGGCACTTTTTTCCCTCTTTAGGAGGTTTTTTTCCCCTGGCTTGTATATACGCCTATTGCCCTAATGGGCTACTTATCTTTGTACATTCTCTAGTAATACAGTCAGTATTGTGTGTTTGTGCTCCAAGCTTCTTCTTCTTCCTTGTGTTGTTTGCGTGCTTCCGCAGACGTCTATCTCCAACAATTGGTATCAGAGCAGGTCGTCGCTTCATCTAGGGCGCCATCAACACTCCTCCGTTTGCAGTCTCAGGATCGCACGACTTTTGGTGAGCATACTCAGCGTGTTTCCGAGATCAAAACATCTTCGCTCTGTGGTGCCGAAATCACGATCTGAGCTCGTTTTGGCCTCCGAACACACTATCGCAGCGCTTGTGCAGGCTATTTCATCTTTTTGTGCCAAAGGTATATACCAGTTTCTGTTCGCCAGTTTAAGCATCTCGAAGTCTAGTACAGGTCTAGCAGAACTCGTCTGGGCAGTTCTATTCAACTTTTTGAGATACAGTCAATTTTCTGCATCAAGGTATTTTAGTCACCGGCCATGGCTGAAAGCAGTGATGTATTCCGTATGTTGGCTGTTGAGGATAAGTTGGATGGTACCAACTACCCATTATGGGCTTATATGATGCGACATGTTTTGGTTGCAAAAGGATTGTGGAACATTGTGCAGGGTGTTGAAAGATGTCCTGTTACACATGTAACGACAGGTACTACAAATACAGGTGCGGGAGCTGATGAAGATGGTGTCGAAGATGATATTGTGCAAATTCCTGTTCGTGCTGCTGGTTCTATTGTACCTACTGCAGAGCAGATTCGTTGGGATGGCAGAGATGCCCAGGCACATGCATTGATAGCTTTGTCTGTCAAAAGTGCCATTATTCCTCATATTCGCTCTTGCTGAACAGCTAGGGATGCTTGGGATACACTTACCACATTGTACCAAGCTAGGAATGAGGCTCGTGTTGCTTACCTCCGAAAACAGTTGGAGAGTGAGCACATGAATGAAGGTGATTCTATGGACAGTTTCCTAACGAAGATCAAAGATTTGAAGGAACAGTTGATTTCTGCTGATGAGGTTATACTAGATAGCTCACTTGTGCAGACCGTTCTGAATGGTCTTCCTGATTCATATCAGAGTTTTGCTTCTACTCTTCGGTTGATGATGAAAGGCAATCCGAATGCCTTATCATTTGAGGAGTTAGTCTCTGTTCTGTTGCAGGAAGATCAGTCCAGGCAGAACAGGTCCATTATGCGTGTTGCAAATCAAGATTTCCTGGCTAGTCAGAAGGGCAAAGGAAAATGGAGCTCTTCTACTAGTAAGCAGAAATTTGCAAATGCTGCACATTCGAAGAACTAGGATAGAGATGAGAAGAAATCAGAAAAGCAGAAATTGTTTTGCAAGTACTGTAAAGGGAATGATCAAATCATAAAGAACTGTCCAAAACTGGCTGCAAGAGGCAAAGAAAAAGGAGGCTGGAATGGTTGTTGCAGAAGCCTCTACACCAAAAACAGAGTCTGCTAATCTTGTGCAGGAAGAAGAATGGGCGTTTACTACTGTTTGCAGTTTTGAACCATCTTCTCATGAGCAGTGCATGTCTGCAGTGGACTCAGATGTTTGGTACTTTGACAGTGGGGCGACCAAACATATTACCTCGCAGCGCAGTTTCTTCTCTTCACTCGAGCCTGCCCCTACAGGGAATACTGTCACATGCGCCAACAACTCCTCTTATCCTGTTATGGGAGTTGGTAAGATCATTCTGACTACTGCTGATGGTAGTTCTTTCACCTTGTCAGATGCTTTATTTGTGCCAAGGATCAAGAAGAATCTGTTATCAGTTTCTGCATTAGCCAACATTGGCTTGGTTGTGAATTTTGTTGATGACAGATGTACAGTTCATGATCTGTCAAATGGCGATGTGATTATTGCTTCTGGCATTTTATGTCGTGGGCTGTATAAGCTCATAGACTATGAAAGATCTGTGAATGATTCGACATGTGCAGTTCATGATTCTCAGGCTATGTCAGATGCAAAGCTTTGGCATGCACGCTTTGGTCATCTGAATTTTGCTAGTTTGCTACGCCTACAAAAATCTGATATGGTGTCTTCTTTGCCCAAGCTTGAGGCACCTGGAAAACTAGTATGTGAAGGCTGTATTTTGGGCAAAATGCAGCATTCCTCCTTTCCAAAAGATGGTTCAGTTCGGGCTACACAGAAATTGCAGGTTGTACATAGTAATGTCTGTGGTCCTATGCAGACACCCTCTTTTGGGAATTACCTTTACTTTGTGACTTTCATCGATGATTTTTCCAGGCATGCATGGGTATATCCATTGAAGGCAAAGTCCGAAGTGTTCATGTGCTTCAAACAGTTTTTGGTTTTGGCTGAAAATCTGTCAGCATGTAAAATGAGCACCCTCCGTTCTGATCGAGGGGGGGAATATATGTCTTCTGATTTTAATGCATTTCTGGCTGAACGTGGGATAAAACACAAGTGTACAGTGCCATATACACCTCAACAGAATGGAGTTGCTGAACGGAAGAACAGGTCACTCATGGAGATGGCGAGGTGTATGGTCAAGAGTCAGGCTTTACCACATAGTTTATGGCTTGAGGCTGTCATGTGTGCAGCATATGTACTTAACAGGTGTCCCACTAAAGCGCTGCAGTCTATCACTCCATATGAGGCTTGGCATGACCGCAAGCCATCTGTTGCTCATCTGCATGTTTTTGGTTGTTTGGCATATGCATTAGTGCCTGAACAACATCGAAGAAAATTGGATGATAAGGCAGTAAAATGTATTTTTGTTGGGTACAGTTCTGAAAGTAAAGGCTATCGTCTCTATAATCCATAGACTAAACGCATTCTGGTTAGCCGTGATGTTGTCTTTGTGGAAGATGCTATTCAGCCATTGCTTTCATGTACTAAGGAGACATCTGTTAGCTCCAAAGACATGTATGATACCTTGATGCCTCTTTTTACAAGTGGACAGTCTAGTGCTGGTCCTAATGAGGCAACTTCTCAGCCTTTGCAGGTTTCATATGATGATGCAGATCATTCTATTTCTGATGCAGATTTACATGATGCACTTGTTGATGAGAGAGCTGATATTGAGCAGGCAAAAACTATGCCAAAATGGCTGGTGCAGACTTTGCGTGACAGCAAATTAGATGCACCTTTGTCATATCGTACTCGTTCAGGCTCTCATAGTGCCTCCTTTGCATCAGATTGCTATGCTATGGCTACGTCTAGTCTCTTTGATGAGAATGAGCCTGTTTCTTTTGATGAAGCACACAATTCAGAAAATTGGATGGCTGCCATGCAATCTGAATATGATGCTATAATGAAGAATGGTACATGGTCTTTATGTGACTTGCCTCCTGGCAAGAAGGCCATTGGCACTAAGTGGGTATACAAGCTGAAGTGTAAACCTGATGGTACAGTTGATAGGTATAAGGCTAGGCTTGTTGCAAAGGGTTATGCGCAGGAAAGAGGCATTGATTTTGATGAGACCTTTGCACCTACATGCCGTATGACTACTGTTCGGAGCATTTGTGCACTTGCAGCCCATCATGGTTGGAATGTACATCAGTTGGACATTAAAACAGCATTTTTGAATGGTGACTTGCATGAAGAAGTGTATGTTTTTCAGCCCCGAGGCTTTGTGCAGAAAGGGCATGAAAACCAGGTGTGCAGGTTAAAGAAGGCATTATATGGTTTAAAGCAAGCACCACGTGCTTGGTATGAGAAGATACATGCCTATCTGGTTGCACATGGTTTTGTGAACAGTCCAACTGAAAGCACCTTATATGTTAAGCGTGCTCATGATGTGCTTCTGATCATTGTTGTCTATGTTGATGACATGCTGCTCACTGGTCCTATTGAGAAGCGTATTGTTGATTTCAAGGCTGATTTGCATGCCTCATTTGAGATGTCTGATTTAGGGCATTTGCATCACTATTTGGGCATTCAGTTTATGCAAGTTGATGGTGGAATGCCTTTGTGTCAAACAAAATATATTGACACATTATTGCAGCGTTTTGGCCTTGAAGACTGTAAGCCTATTGCCACTCCTATGGAGACAGGTTTACGATTGAGTCTTCATGATGTTGGAGATGCATTTGATGTTGTTCTCTATCAGCAGGCTGTTGGATGCTTGATTTACTTATGCATTACTCGGCCATATATTCAATTTGCTGTCTCACAGATGAGCAGGTTTATGCATTGCCCAGGAGTCACTCATTGGAAGGCGGTTAAGCGCATCTTTCGCTACTTGAGTGGTACTCGGCTACTTGGGTTATTTTATCCCAAGGGGGGATCACTACCGCCAGATTTGCATGCTTTCTTAGACTCTGATTGGGCTGGTTGCTATGACACTCGTGTGTCCATCAGTGGTTTTTGCTTCATGCTTGGTAGCTCATGTATATCTTGGTTGAGCAAGAAGCAACCTATTGTGGCCACTTCCAGTTGTGAGGCTGAGTATAGGGTAGCTTTCACAGCGACTGTTGAGTGTGTGTGGCTCAGACGCCTTATGGTTGATTTGGGTGATGGCCAGTCTTCTGCCACGACCATCTTCACTAACAGTCAGAGCGCATTGGCAGTTGCGAGGAACCCTGTGTTCCATGCTCGCACTAAGCACATTGAGGTGCATTATCACTATGTCAGGGAGAGGTTCTCTGCTGGGGAGATCAGCTTGGCATATGTGCCCACGCAAGAGAACATTGCAAACCTTTTCACGAAGGCTCTGCCTAGGGAGAAGTTTGAAGCTTTCCGCAAAGCTTTGGGCTTACTTCCTTTTGTGGAGTGATTTCCACATAGCTTGGCACTTCCTTATACATGAGTGCCAGCTCCTTGTTCACTGCATCACTCCCAAGGGGGATTTGTTGATATATTTAGGTAGTGATGTGTGTGAACACACTAGGACCGTCGGGGCACTTTTTTCCCTCTTTAGGAGGTTTTTTTCCCCCGGCTTGTATATACACCTATTGCCCTAATGGGCTACTTATCTTTGTACATTCTCTAGTAATACAGTCAGTATTGTGTGTTTGTGCTCCAAGCTTCTTCTTGTTCCTTGTGATGTTCACGTGCTTCCGCAGACGTCTATCTCCAACAGACCATGCTAAATCACAAAGGATTTTGTTTGAACAAAATGCTCAATTTATGAAATCAAGGTTAGTGTTATTTCAACAAGATTTAAAACTAGAGGGGTTAGAAGGAGTACCAATATCAATGAAAGAAGTAAAAAATTATGTAACATTTTGTTCATGATGTCCTATTTCAAGTTAGATGGAGAGAAAAAGAGACAACACCATTAAAGCTTTCTGACTTATGACATAAAGGATTAGCAAAAACTTTACTTCGATGCTTGGTATAAGTTGAACGATCATTACCAAATATTAATCAAATCACACTATATTTTGTTTAAAACGTTTTTGTACAAGATGTCCTTCACCTAGATGTAGATTGGGATGATCACTCAAAGAATGTAGGTATAGGTTTGGGCCATCCTCAAAATCATGAAAAAAGTTGCAATCAAGGACACGAAGGCCCTCTTCCTTGAAAATGGCCATATATTCTACTATCCGAAAGATATGAACTTACTCATGATTTATCTTCATAGGGAGCAGAGTTATATAATGAAGGATTAACAATTCCAAGTTTACACAAAACAATTGATGATCAACAAAAGAGAATTTATGATTTAAAAAATCAAGAAAAAATTTAGAAATATCTCTAGATGCATATGAGAACAAATATGGAAGACTATCGAAGGCATCATCATCATCTTTTGATCGGTTCACTACCCATGAATTATTAAATAAAAAAAACACTGAATAGACAAGCCACTTTTTGTAATATTTAGAATCATAACTTTATGATAAAGAGTCATTATTTTTGCAATTGAATCTAATCAAAGTATTTATAATATATCATTTTCTTCATTTTGAATATCATAATCTATTATAGGTACCATATCATCTATTTCTTCCATGTCGTAAACATCATTGTGGGCTACATCTAAGTCATGATCACTCCATGAATCATTTACTAAACTCTCATGAATTTGAAATTGTCCAAACATTTTTTGTGTTGTTGTAGAAGCTACCTTGGTTGGAGCATGTAACAAATGCATCTTACAAAAAATGTATACCAAATCATTGGCACATGATACACTAAATCAATTTCCTTGTTTTGAATTAAGAAAATTATATGCACTCCAGTTATGTTCACAACTAGAGCTTGAAGCTGTTACTGAAAGCACTCTCATAGCTATATGTTGCAACTCCACTGTTTCACCTTTGTACTATTTTCACCGTACAAGAGGTGGATGCTTTTGAATCGCTTCAATGTTCCATGAAACTCCAAAAATTCCTTCTCAATTTACATAAGCTACCCTATGATGGAATGCATCTCGACCATTTGTGCTTGGAAATAATAATTGGCATGTGGTTTTGAAATTTGCCATGAATTATTTGTTTGATGCTTAACCATTGAGTTGAAATGTTAGATCCAAGTCAAATGTTGTTCCATGTAAATGAGTATGGATTTGCATCCATCGTTTCTCTTCGAATGATTCAATGTGCTTTTTCTCATGATGAGAATGATTAATTTCTTTCATTTTTTGAATAGTTTCTGATATAATCCAACAAACATTTCCTATCACAAACTTATCAATATAAAAAGTTTGTAAAATTTCCACAAAAGGCTTAATTATACTGACAATTTTTCAAGATTATGCCAAAAATTATGTGATTGTATCACATACATACACTTTGAAGCCACAACTCTACATATTTTGTTTCCATTTTATTGTAATTTGGCATGCTGAATCCTTTCCATGTGGTTGACATCAAAGCATCTTTGAAAATTGGATTACGAATAACATTGAAAGGAACTCCACATGCTTAAAATGCTTGAGTCCATTTAAGATGAATCTCATGATAATTTTGCTATTCAAAAGCCATGTGTATTCTGTTTTGTGGTTTATTGTGATCAATATTAGGTGACACATTATTAGATCCACTTGTTCTACTAGATTCACCTGGTCCAATCTTTCTTGACATATATAGAGAAAACAGAGTAGACATATCTTGTTTATTCTCAAAAATAGTTTATGACACTTGAGTAGATGTATCATGAGCTTCTTCTGTTTTCATTGATACATCTACTTGTTCTTGTTCTACACTTTGACTATTGTGAACTATTCACGCTTTTATATCTTTTTGATGTAATACCTTGGGATTTACATTTGTCTTCATACCTTGCAAAATGTACCCATATATCACTGTCTAGATTAGAGCATTGTGCAAAATTGCTGCATGTACTAAAAAGATGTTCTTTTATCCAAGTTGCATTTCTTACATAGTGATGTCCACAACATTTGCATTGTATTGTGGAGATCATTTTACCATCTTGATGAATAGTCACATGTGACCATTCTTTTGTCTTTCCCATAATACTTGCTTTAATGAAGACTTTATATCTAGAAAATGGAAAACATAAAATCCATATCAAATAAGATATCACAAAATATATATCTTAAAGTATATAGAAACTATTGTAAATTAAACAGTCACAATAGATTTTAAATCACAATAAATTTTAACTTGGAATCATACATGTGCATACACATGCACATACTATTATGAACTAAGAATTCATGTTGATTCAAGCAATCATAATATATTTTAACTCACAATCATATACACACATACACATACACATACACATACACATACACATACACATACACATACACACACATACTATTGTGAAGTAAGAATCAATGTTGAGTCACACTCTCATAATAGATTGTAACTCACAATCATACATGCATATACACATACACATACTATTATGAAGTAAGAATCAATGTTAAGTCAAATAATCACAATAGATTTTAACTCACAATCATACATGCACTTACTATTGTGAAGTAAGAATCAATGTTGAGTCAGATAGTCATAATATATTTTAACTTATATTCAAACATGCACACACACATACACATACTACTATAAAGTAAGAATCAATGTTGAGTCAAACAATCACAATAGATTTTAACTCATAATCATACACGTGCATACACATACATATACTATTATGAAGTAAGAATCAACGCTGAGTTAGACAATCACAATAGATTTTAACTCACAATCATACATGCACATAGACATACACATACTATTGCTAAGCAAGAATCAATGTTGAGTCAGACAATCACAATAGATTTTAACTCAAAATCATAGACACATACACATACACATACTATTGTGAAGTAAGAATCAATGTTGAGTCAGACCACAATAGATTTTAACTCACAATTATTGATATATTTCGTTAGTGTCCCACCCTCAAGAGATGAAGAACACACATGCTAAGCTAGCGCTCTTGGACAGTGCTAATATGATCTTGTTGGGATATAGTATATGATTTTAATTACGAAGACATGCATGTCCATGATGAATGACTAAAGATCCACAACGGTCCAAAGTCCTACCAAAAAATAGGATAAACCCATAGAGAGATGTTTGTGAATCATAAGAGAAACTTGGATTGGATTCATGCGGAAGAACCATATGGTGATTAGGAGAAAGTTTGATTCGAAGTAAAATGACATATTTCAAGTAGAAATATTAAATTTCCAAAGTCAAAGAGCTGATAAAGTTGGATAGGTGATAGATTTAAGACACAAAACACATATTGGTCCAAACGATTAGACATTTTAATTGAGTTCAAGTTAAAAACTCGAAGGATAATCAATACCAAAAGGTTGAAACAATTGAATAGAGTTTTCTTCAAGGAATTGGAGTTCATAAACAAATGGTTGAGAGACAAAAAAATTGTTTAAAATTGAAGCAGAAGATACCAAAATCCAAAGATGGAGATTGAAGAGTTGGAGATCAAAAGGTAAAAAGGCTTGTACATGCCCTTTGCATTAATCCAAATAGTCAACTTCAAAAGAATGATATTATGAGTTCATTGGGTCAATGTTTTTACTGATTGAATAACAATTTTTGTGACCTTAATACTACTCATGAGCACCAAAATGATCCCATGTCAAATTTTATCATTTCATTATAACATTCCTTACAACTTTTATGTACCTTCTAGACCATGGATACCTCATGAAAAGAAAAAATCCAAAGACCTTGTGCTTCTCTCTGCTACCTGTTACCGTTAGTGTCCATGTATAAGGCCAAATGGCCAGCAGACACTTCTTTGTATATGTTCTTTAATAAAACATATAGTGGCATGGTCAGATATAGAACATAAGTTTGATCGCATTTGTAAGACCTAAGAAGTCTGTCTTCGTGCTCCCTGTGTATTGTGTTTTCTACGTATTCTCCAGCCTCTATGCGGAGTACTATGTGCAGCCTTAGGAGATCGGTTTTATACTCTAGGGATATCTTCATGGAGCTCTTGAGAAGTAGAGTGCACCGTGGTGCATCGCCATCGAATTACTTCACTAGTATCAGAGCAGTTGGATGTAAAAGCTTTGTTCCTTTTGTGCGAGCAAAGTGAGCATCCCACCCCCTCCCCCCCTCCCCGCGTTCTCCAAGGCTTACGACTAAGGTGGTGACCAAGGCATAGACCTTGGCATACTTTGTCATCTGAGTCACCGAAGTCACTGTTGGTTTCGTTGGCTACAGGCAAGGGAGGACCTCAACGATCAAGGAAAGTCTAGTTTGTAAGCTCAAGAAGAGCTTCTATGGACTTAAACAGTCTCCTAGACAATGACACCAAAATTTTTATGCTTTTATGAAGTCTCAAGGCTATTCTCAAAGCAGTGAAGATCATTGTCTCTACCGAAAGAGATGCTTAGATGGAAGCTTGATATGCTTGATACTTTATGTCGATGATATGTTGATTGCTGGGAAGTCCTCTTATGACTTGCAATTCTCAGAAAGAAGTTGAGTCAAACATTTGATATGAAAGATTTGGAGGATGCCAAACATATTCTTGGCATGTACATTACTCGTGATAGGAGTAAAAGATGCATATACTTGTCTCAAAGTGAGTACATATCCAAAGTACTTCATAGGTTCAATATGCAGTGTGGAAAGGCATTGAGTACACCTTTACCCACATATGTGAAGTTGATCAAGGATGATTGCCCCAAATCAGATGAGGAAAAGGAATTCATGACCGAAATTCCTTATTAGTCTGCTATTGGCAGTCTCATGTATGCTATGGTAGCTATGAGACCAAACATTGCATTTGCAGTGGGACTTGTGAGCAGATATATGTCCAATCTTGGCAAGAAACATTGGACACCGGTCAAGATGATTTTGAGATATGTGAGTGGCACTAAGGACGTGTCTATGCTTAGGTAGAGGGAAAGCATCCATTATTGGTTACACAGATTATGACTATGCTGGTTGTGTAGATAATCGCAAGCCTACATTAGGGTACATTTTAATTTTGCTAGAGGTGTTATCTCTTGGAGATCTCATCTTCAAGAATGTACAGTTGTTTCCACCACAAAAGCAGTTGCAACAAGTGAGGCGAGTACTTTGCAACAAGTGATGCATGTAAGGAAGCATTGTGGCTTTCTTGTCTTGCTTGGGATATGGGTTTACCTCAACATGTACCTCGTTTACTCAGTGACAATGAGAGTGCCATTGCTTTGGCTAAGAATCTGGTCTATCATGTAAAGACCAAGCACATTGAGGTGAGATATCACTTCATTAGAGATTTCTTAGCCACTGAGCACATTATTCTTGAGAAGGTTCACATTCGAGATAATGTTGCAGATGCTTTGACTAAAGCTCTACCACATGATAGCTTTCAACATTGTTGTCACCTGATGGGGGTTTCTTGATTCATGATCTTACACAATCACTTGTATACTGTGTAACATGCCCATCATGTGGGAGGTATAGTTTGTATACTTACACTCAAGTATTCTTTATCATTCTTTATTCTTTCTCCCATCGTTACTTTGGCCATATTGGCCTTTAGTGGGAGATTGTTATTGTTAGTGTCCATGTGAAAGGCCAAATGGCCACCGGACACTTCTTTGTACATGTTCTTTAATAAAACATAAAGTGGCCTAGTCAGTTATAGACCGTAAGTTCGAGCACATTTGTAAGACCTAAGAAGTCTGTCTTCGTGCTCCTTGTGTACTATGTTTTCTACGTATTTTGCAGCCTCTGTGCAGAGTACTGTATGCGGCCTTAGGAGCTCGGTTTTCTACTTCGAGCATATCATCGTGGAGCTCTTGAGAAGGAGAGCTCACTGTGGTGCATCGCCATCAAACTACTTCGCTGCCAATTCTTCCTCATCTTCAAAGGGTCAACAAGTACTTCTCTTCCTTATTTCACACATTGTGGGAACCTTCTACTTCCAAAATGCATTCCATCTATCTTTCATTCACACATATAATAATCCAACGTTCTTAAAAAATAAAAATCATTTCATTGAAAAGAAGAAAATCTCAATCATTTGGGCAGTAAGAGACAAGTCTAGTAGAGAAAAATTAACTAGATATGCCAATGATTTGAAGCTTCCTAATGGCAAATGCAATGATGATGGATTTCTAGACTCATGCATTTATAAAGAAGACCTTCAATGCAAACACTTGAAGCTCTCTTACTAATGGCAAGTACAACAATGATGGTCTTTTCCACTCATGAGCTCTCAAAGTAGAGCTTCAATGGTAGTCAAGATAAGTCTGGTTAAAGAATTACATTATAGAGATATGTTGGATTAACTTGATGATTGACTTTAGGAAAAAACACCAAAGATATAGGCTATAAATAGATGTGGTCTTAAATGGATAGTCGTGTGTCGATGGCTCGGCATGGATGGCCATTACCAATGTAATGGAGTGCCACCCATACGTAGATCACTACACAAGGTCAATCACCAAAGATACAGGCTATAGATAGATGTGGTCTTACATGGATAATTATGTGTCAATGGCTCGGCATGGATGGCCATCACCCATGTAGTGGAATGCCACCCATTCCTAGGTCAGTATACAAGGTCCAGTAATACGAAGAATGTCGAACAAACCAATTGACTTCATAAACAACAAAATAAAAGAAGATAAGCCCTTTATGACTCTTTGATTGAAATTGAGCTCTTTTCAATTCAAAATCATTTGAGACATGGTATGCATACACGTTAAAGCATTGGTAGCTTTAGCTTTTTTCATACACCAATCTAATTGAAATTCCACTTGGAAATATGTTAGGTTTTCCTAAGCCATCTACTAACCATCAATAGTTCAATGTGGCCCTCATTCAACATACGAGTTGTGATTCCCAACAATGGAGAAATGCACAATCAATTCTCATCATAATGGACACCTTAAAAGTTAGAAATAAAAGATATAAGGACGAGATATATATTATTTTCATGTATTAACATCCACCCATCATTTACTAAAGGACGAATTACATAGATAATGTCCCATGCCCACTTACCACATATCAATTGTGGTCCTTTTCAAGTGCTTTAATACACACCTAAGCATAGTTCTTCTCTATAAAATGCTACTCTAATTCCATGATTTTATCCTCTATCCACTCTTGCACATAATAATATTATACTCCTATGTGTTTATTGCAAGCATAAAACAGTGATTTCCTTGAAATGTTCATGAAACTTTGATTCTCACCTTTGATTGGTGTTTTGATATGCAAATAGAAGTTTAGATCTACTATTAATGGCAGAAAATGCTAGTATCTCTTTGTTTCTTGTTTACCCCTAAAAAGATACCTAAACCAAGTGTGATGAAATATTGAGTAAATAATTTTTATGAAGTCACAATCTCTTAACCAATTTTAGTCAAAAGTTCCCTTGAGTATTATCACGAGTGAGTGCTTAACACTCTAATGGCATAACAAAGATCTAGTCTTCTATTACACAAAAATAAAGGTTTCCAATAAGTTGCATATAGTCTTCCAATCCACATCAAGTGTATCATCGTCTATAAATAGCTTGAAATTTACCTCCATAGGTGTATTGATGATTTTACAATCGATTATCCCAAAGGCTTTCAATAATTTTTGCAATATATTTCTATTGTGAGATGAAAATCCCATCTTCTTTTGGCAAACATGGAATAAATCCAGGTCTATTGATAATGAATTCAACTAAGATCTATCATTTCAAACTTAACAATAAAGCTACATTGTGTTTGTTTGATAACTTTTGCATGGTTTGTTGTAATCATTATATCATCAACATATGATATGAATACCATCATGTTGTTGTCCTTTTTCAAACATATAAGCAAGCATCAAAAGTACATGTTTCAAAATCTATGCTTTTTTTAATATTTATTTGTTGGCATCAAGTCCTTAAAACTTGTTTAAAGCAATATAAAGCCTTCTTAAGCTTGCAAAACCTTATTTTTTTTAATGTGGCATATCAAAACCTAGTGCTTGAGATACATATAGCTCTTGCTTGAGACGTGCATTCAAAAATACAGATTTAATTACATCATCCACTCTCTATGTGTGATTTACTACAAGTGTAGATTGAATATTTGCCATGAAAGAACCAATGCAAATGTTCCTTGCACATCAAAACTTTCAACCTATAAAAAACCTTATAACCCTGTACTTATAATTTGATCTGTTTTTTAATTTTCAAATGGATTTAGAATTGATTTCCTTTCCTTCGGCAATAACTAAATTCTCTTCCAAGTGTTGTTTTTTCGTACGTAATCGTACACAAATTGCATCACTAGTTTCTATTTTGAATACTTTAAGGCTTCAATAATAATTTTTTATTCTTTCATTGAGCCCATGATTTGTAGCATAAGATCTAAATTGACACTACATTATGCAACCCATTTTTGAAACGTCTACAATATGTATACCTATATGGTTGGCCAAAGCGAGAGAGATGGTAGAAAGATATTCTAGTATTACTGGATTGCTTCTAAAATAGGGTAAGATAGGCACGGACTAGGATGGGATATGTTGACAATTATGCCCAATCACTACGTAGTGCACTTTGATCCTATAGGCCAGTATTTTTTCATTAGTATAGGATGAGGGACCATTTGTATGGAGTGTTTGATGATGCTCACATTGTACCAAGTAGTATGGCTATGCATAGGATACATGTGTAAATTCTAGATACCCCATATGTGCTATCTATATAGATACATGTGTTTCCATGCTAGTATAGATTGAGCATGGGATACATGCATTGGGTGGAGACTTCTGCTTTGACGTATCTACCAAGATGCACATGATGCTATACCATTGTGTTTGAGCACGCAACAAGTGCATGTATATTGTCTCTTGTGTAGAGTTCTGATATTAGAGAGCTAGTACAAAATGGAATCTACCATGAGATAGTTTCTTGACCTTGTGTGGATCATGATGCCATTGCAGTCATCACTATATGAATCTAGCTATGGCAAGGATCCTAGTTATTAGTTCCATTGTTACACATTGCTCACCTTCTTGTGGGGATTGGGACATGCATTGCATGTTGCACTCGAAATCGAAAGGGAGTTGTTATTGATTTAAAAACTCCTTGCACTTTGTTCCCATCATGAGAAATAAGACTCATGTTCGAAAGGAAGTTGTTGATGTCTTCCCGAAAAAGGGCATTGTTAGTATTCTATATCTCACAGTCCATTGATGGCCACAACAGTAAGATCATAACTAATTTATGTATGAAAAGCTAATTTTGGCAAAGAAAATTGATATAGCTATTTTACGAAGATTTTTCATAAAAAATAATGATAGTGCTTCTTTTGCATAGCTTTTAAAAGATAGATCACATGATTTATTGAAAGCTATTTGTGGGCAAACATAAACATTATATAAGAAGGTAGTATGTCATTGTTGATCCATCCTTGAAGGGGTTCAAGGCTTATTCAAGACTTGGAAGTGCTCTCTACACTTGGAGGAGCTGTGATCTACCCTTGGTGCAGGATTGGAGGAGATTTTGGTAGCCAACCTTCAGCTCTTGTTGAGTTATTGTGAGTAGCAAGATTTCAATTTCTCTCTTGCTAGCTCATTAGTTTCTCATTTAGGGTTTTTTAAACCCTAATTTCAAAATTTGGATTTATTGTAAAACTTTTCTAAAGTATTCACATTCACTCCATTCTCACGCACATATTTTCTGCATACCTTGTACACACTTTACACACAAACTCTTGTATCTAGAACCTAAATTTATTCCTAGATTCTACTTTGTATCTACATTCAGCTGATATTCAATTTCTAACCATATACACACATTGTAACTTGACATCTAAACCCCATTATGGAGATAAGCATTCTATCTTACTATTACACTTGGAAAATCCTATCTATTCTCTCTATCTCTCACTCATGTCATTTTGAGTTTTAAGGTGTGTATGCTAAGATCCATGTATTGGAAGAGCTTGTAAACGTGTGATTATTGTTATTAAGGCCCACTCCAATTCCAACATTTGATATCAGAGCATAGTTGACATACACCCTTAACAAGATAACTGACTTGAGAATGAAGATAAGCTTGACGGAATGTCTAACTTTCCAATGTGAATTTTTATGATGATGAATGTGTTAGTATGTAAAGACTTGTGGAATATTGCCAATGACACTTATCCAAGGCCAAGACAAGTAGGAGAAGATGTTGCATCTTCTAGAAGACGTGGTGTCCCAATTTCTACTCAATAGAAGGTCGTTGAAGAAGAAAAAGAAACTCTTTTATCATTCGGAGTCTGTGGTACTACCATATTACTTCCTATAGAAAAGCAATCAAAATGGAATTCAACAGATGCACAAGCACTTTCGTTCATTGCTATGGGAGTCAAGAGGCATACTATACCCCAAATCAGGTCATGCATAACCTCTCATCAAGCTTGGTTGGAATTAGAGAATCTCTATCAAAGCAGAAACCTTGCTACGAAAGCTCATTTAAGGGGAAAACTAGCCAACACGAAGAAGAAAGTTGGTCAGTCACTTCAGTCACACATTTTGAAGCTCAAAGACTTAAGAGATCATATACTCAATGTTGGAGTCAATATTTCAAATGAAGAGATAGTAAATAGACTTCTAAACTCACTTCCATCTTCATATCATGCTTTTGTTACTTCTTTATCTCTCTCTACAAGAGATACAGAACTTTCATTTGAAGAGTTGCAATTCTTGTTACTTCAAGAGAAAGATCAACAAAAAAAGCATGGAAGAGAATCATGAAGCCATATTATCATCATCAAAGGATAAGAAGAATGTGGCAATAAAGGAGAAGAAGACTCAACAAACTAAGAAGGAAAGTAAGTCTTCTACTCCTAAACCTTCTATTCCTTTCCATATTACTTCCTTTACACCCAAAGAAAATTCCACTACTATATCTACTTCAAAGAAAGGAATCTGCCATAAATGTAAGTAGTGAGGTCATTTCATAGCAAAATGCAAATAGAGGATTTATAATAAGAAGAAGAAAGCATCTGGAAATAATATTGAAGATGACCCAAAACCTAAGTCTTCTAAGGAAGAATCTTATACATGTGTTAGTATAGAAGAACTATGTTTTGATCAAACAACATTAAATGCAATCTCTAATAATCCTTGGATTTTTTATTTCAAAGCTACTAAGCATATGAAAAGTTGTAGAAAGGTATTTTCTTCTCTTACTAACTCTTCAGATAGGAGAGTGACCATTGTATATGGTCATGATTTGGATGTTGTAGGTTTTGGAGAAGTGAACCTTAAGTCAAGAGAAGGTGGAAATTTCACAATTTCTATTGTTCTTTATGCTTCGAAAATGAAGAAGAATTTGCTCTCTACTTCTACTTTCTTGTCAGATGATTTTAAGTTGTTTTTAAGAAAGATTCATGTCAGATCCTCTCACCAAATGAGGAGCATTGTCTACTTCAAGATGAAAACAAAAGTGGCATGTTTTTGTTATCCAAAATCATTCATGCTAATGTTGCTAAGTCTTCTACACCTAAGGACAATATGATATTATGACATGCTAGATTTGGTCATATCAATTACACAGCCCTCAAGCACATCAAAGATCATGGAATGGTGGAGAGTTTGCCTACTTTTGCCTTACCAAATGATGTAAAATCATGTGAAGGATGTCTTGAATGAAAGCTAACAAACTTGGATATCCAAAATTAATCATGCAAATGTCACTAAGTCTTCTACAAAGGAGAATATGAAGTTATGGCATGCTACATTTGTTCGTATCAATTACACACCTCTCAAGCCCATCAAAGATCATGGAAAGGTACAGATTTTTCCTACTTTTTCCTTACCAAATGATGTAGAATCATGTAAAGGATTTCTTTAAGGAAAGCTTCACAAACTTCCTTTCTAGAAACATGGATACATCATGGACACAAGTTT
Organism: Ceratopteris richardii; assembly: GCA_020310875.1. Classification (NCBI taxonomy): domain Eukaryota; kingdom Viridiplantae; phylum Streptophyta; class Polypodiopsida; order Polypodiales; family Pteridaceae; genus Ceratopteris; species Ceratopteris richardii. The sequence continues at coordinate 137,680,356 of CM035423.1, read as the reverse complement.
TCGATTATACATTGAGATGTGAATGGTCCTATGAGAATGGATTCCATTCAAGTTTTTAGGTATTTCATTACTTTCATTGATGATTTTTCAAGATACTCATGGAATTATGGTCTTAAAGCAAAGTCATATGTCTTTCCTACTTTCAAGTAGTTCTTAGCTATGGTTGAAAATAACTGTTAGATAAAAAATCATATTTTGAGAAGTGATAGAGGAGGACAGTACAAGTGAAAGGACTTCAAGTCTTTTCTTGAAGCTAAAAATGCCTCTCATCAACTCACTATTGTTTACACTCCATAACAGAATGGTGTTGCAGAAAGAAAGAAAGAATAGGATACTTGTTGAGATGATGTGTAGTATGATATCATCCAAAAAGATTTCTCCTAAATTTTGGTTTGATGCAATACATACAGCTAATTGCATTCTAGATAGCTCTTCCACAGAAGCTTTAAAGGTTATCACACCTTATGAAGCATATTATGGTAAGAAACCCAATGTGAGTTACTTCAAAGTTTTTTATTCTCTAGCTTATGTTCACATTGAGAAGAAGGATCATGGTAAGCTTGATGTCAAAAACATTAAATTTGTCTATATTGATTATGCTATTGAAAGCAAAGGATACAGATTCTATGTTCCAAAAATAGGTAATATCCTACTCTCACACAGTGCACATATTGTAGAAGGTCAAATTTATGATAAGAAACCAGAGATTCCAGATTTTATAAAAGCAGATGATTATGAATTTTTTAGAAGGAATTTAGATTCTTATAATCAATCATACAAGGGGTGATGAATCTTCTCAAATCCTAAAAGATGCACTTGATAAAGGTGAAGAGAGTTTCATTACCTATATAAGTACCTAGTCCATCATCAATACCCTTGATGTTCCAACTTATGAAGTTGGGGAAGATTCTAGAATTCCAAGACAAAGAGATATTGAAGAACCAGAAGAGATTTCACCACTTTTTAAGAATACTCTGAGGTTGTTATATCAAACTTGGAAGGACAATGATATAAAGAACTTGGAAGGACAATGATATAAAGAACTTTGAGAGACAAACCCGAATTCAGACAAGGAGATAAAAATTAGACCAGATAAATTATAGAGAACATTTTGAGATCCATATCATTTCAGTACTAACTTCATATGAGAATGAATCAGTTAATATTAAAGATGCATTACAAAGTTGTGTATGGAAGAAAGCTATGCAAGAAGAGATTGATTATATTCATAAGAATCAAACATGGAAGCTTTGTGAGTTACCGCATAAAACCCTGATTTCTAGCAACCACAATTTTTGGTACTTAGCCAAATTTTAATCACGAAAGGTCCAAATGTTTTATTAGCTCATTAGATAGAACTTGAGGAGAGCTTTCATTTGGTATATAACATTCAATCATCAGAGGTCCATAGATGGTAGAAAACTGCCCTAATTTTTATCATAAAAGGATGTTTACATCATATGATTCCTCTCAGTCTATACATTTTAAAGCTATATCTCAGAGTCAAATGATGATTTGAATAGCAAGATCATAGCGAGTTTATGTATGAAAATCTAATTTTAGTGAAGAAAATTGATATCCCTATTTTTAAAAGATTTTTCATAAAAAACAAGAAGGTCTTAGATCATATAAGAAGGTATTAGATCATATAAGAAGGTATTAGATCATTGTTGATCCATCGTTCAAGAAGTTCAAGACTTATTGAAGACTTAGAAGTGTTCTCTATACTTGGAGGAGGTGTGCTCTACCTTTGCTGCAACATTGGAGGAGATTTTGCATCCAACCATCAACTCTTGCTGATTTATTGTGATTAGCAAGAATATTTCAATTTCTCTCTTGCTAGTTCATTAATTACTAATTTAGGGTTTTAAAACCATAATTTCAGAATTAGGGTTTGTTGTAAAAGAGTTCTAAATTGTTCATATTCACTCCATTCTCACACACACCCGTTCTTCATACCTCTTAAGCACTTTACACACAAACTCTTGTACCTAGAACCCAAAATTCTCCCTGGATTCAGATTTTGTATCTACATTCAACTCATATTCAATTTGTAACCATATACATACATTGTAACTTGACATATAATCAGATAATGTATTTAAGAATTCTAGCTTACTATTAGACTTGAAAAATCTTGTCTATTCTCTCTCTCTCACTTCTGATTTTGAGTCTTAAGGTGTGTATGCTAAGGTTCATGTGTTGGAAGATGTTGTAAACCTATGATTATTGTTATTAAGGCCCACCCCAATTCCAACATCCTTTGGGAATATCGTTCATACTTATCTAGAGATCATTTATAGATTGAAGAATCAACTTCCACAGATCCTAGACTATGGAGAATTTGGTAATGGTGTGATGATCATGCATCCTATGATGTGGACTCCTTATAGATGATATAGCTATCTCGATTATCTATTTCGACCCGAATCTTATGGAGCTAGGTAAATTATTGGGAATGCTTCCCTCAATGGAAGCCCTCTTAGCCCCTTCGATGTGTTGGTAGCCTCTTAAGTCCCAAAACAAAAGGACATCTGGATGGATGCATGTAGGTAAGAAATATGTGAGAATGAATCCAAGCAAATCACAAATTCATCCTCAAATAAAAGTGCAGCTATAAGCTCATGGTAGTCAACCACAAGACTATATAACAAATCAGCTCCATTATGCATACCATCAACTCAATACTATGCCATGCCCACCAACATCATCAATGCCCAATAGTGGGTACAAAACGACTACCCAGGTGGGAACCAACTTGAGGTGGACACCGACGTCAAAGGCCTAGAGATCCCTGACAGTAAAGAAACCTTGCAGGAGGGTTACACTACAAGCAAAGAAGAAGGCTTTACTACTAGCAACAAAGATAACATGGATAGTGAAAGCTCCATCATCGGATCGACTATTCCGGAAACGGAGCTGAAAACGGTGCCCAGTTCTTCCCAGCAGGAGGCATCCCGCAAAGGAAAACAACCTATGGAGTTACCGTGGAAAAGCCCCCACAAGAACCTATTGCTAACTCGAGATCCGATCCGAGCGAAAAAGAAAGATGAATCCAAGAAAAGAAAGGACAAAGCTCCCTCCTGCAAAGAGGGCTCACTACGACAATGATCATCATCTCGTTAAATGCTAGAGGGCTAACCGACCCCTCAAGAGCGATCATCATTGGTCAATGGCTTCGCGACATTAGCCTAAACCCAGATTTTATATGTATTCAAGAGATTAAAATTGACGGAGAAGACCTCCAGAAACGGCTTAGACATGTCTCCTCGACCCATGTTTGGATTTCAACGGTGCATCAGCGGGGTCCGGTGGAACGGTAATCGGTATTAATCAACTCTGGTTTGAAAAGCTTGAGAACTCCATTGAAGATGAATGCCATCGATGGATTGCTGTTTCTTTCGGTGCTCCCTTTTGTTTTACTTTAGTTTCTTTGTATGCCCCTAATGGGGAGTTAGAGAGACTTAACACTTGGGCCTCCTTGGACTCGCTCCCCCACAACGTGCTTATTTGTGGTGACTTCAACATGGTTGAGGACCCTATGGACAGATGGATGGGCAAGGGTAGGGTCATCGATAGTCGGGAGAAAGAAACGTGGGACAAAACTAAACTACACTTGGATTTGGTCGAATTCAAAGACTCGAATGGCTTTTCTTGGTCAAATCTCCAAGCAGGCGAGGACCTGAGGAAAGCTAGACTTGATAGATGCTACATTTCTCGGAGTTTTTTACTCATCAGTGGGGCCACCCTTCCCTCTCGCAACGCACCGACCTCACCATCTTTGATCACTACCCGATCGTCATCACTTTTCAACCCCCCACCAAGATCCGTAAGGCTCCTTGGTTCCATGCCAGTGTGCCCTCCTTCTCTCTCCCCTCCGTCCATCAAGAAATTTCTGATGTGTGGAAGGAGGCATTTGCCTCTGGCTTGTCCCCAGCCAAGTGTTGGAGAAGTGCGGTCGATAAGTCACGGCAGATCATGATTAGATCCACAAAGATGCTAGAGACTGTGCGGCGGGCTCGTAGAGAAGCTCTATATCATAGACTCTGGCGGCTCGAGGAGGAAGTGAACAAAGGAAAATCTCAAGCCCAGAAAGGACTTCAGAAAATCAGAGCGCTGTTGAGATACGAGGAAGAGATACAAAGGAAAAATTTGCAAATTTTCTTCAAGGAGTGGTGGGCTGGCAAAGCCGACAAACCCACCAAAGAGATGTGCCGTATCCTCAAAAGGAAACACAACAGAGAATCGATCCCCTTATTGCTAGACGCAAATGGCAATGTATGCAATACGGAAGAAGATAATTTTGGGATCATTGAAGGGCACTTCACGAGACTCCTGGGGACCTCAAACCCCCTCTCCCACCATAGAAGGGACTGTATGGCAGCCATATCTAGGGTTTCCCCCCACAGGATACCACTCAACCTTCACTCTCTGCTTCATGCCTCTATCTCTGAAGCCGAAATCATTGAGGTCATTGATGCCCTCCCTTCAGGTAAAAGCCCGGGACCCGACGGGCTCACTAATGAGTTCTTTAAATCCTTCAAGTTGGTGGTTGCCACCCCTCTTCGTTTGGTTTGGCAAGAGGCACTCAAGTTTGGCGCGCTTCCTTCTTGTCTCAACAATGGCATTATCAAGTTAGTACACAAAAAAGGGGAAAAGAACAGAATAGAGAACTGGCGTCCCATTACAATGCTCCAAACAGGATACAAGATCATCGCCAAAGTCATTGCCAACAGAATCTCTTGCCACTTGAGAGCGTGGTTAAGCGAGGACCAAAAAGGTTTCATCAAAGGCAGGTCAATTTTGGAAACCATTATAGATATCTGGGAAGGTCTTGAATTTGCAAATGAGTCTAAACAAGAAGTAGTATTCCTCAAGATCGACTTTGATAAAGCCTACGACAGGCTAGAATGGGACTATATTCTACAGTCGCTACAAGATCTTGGATGTAGTCAGAAATTCACCAAGATGATCGCGACCCTTCTCGGAAACGCATCGACCCAAATTAACATTAATGGAAAACTTTCAAAGGTGATCAAACTTAGAAGATCTATTAGACAAGGGTGCCCATTGACTCCCCTTCTCTTTGCCATTGCAAGGAAGGGCTTAGCAGGCTGGTGGAGCATCAAGTGGAAGCTGGTAACATTAAAGGCCTTCGTTTGCCGCATGACCACAGTCAGATCACCATGAGACTTTTTGCCGATGATATGAACGCTTTTGTTCACAATGATAGTAACAGCCTGGAGACGTTCTGGAAGTGTCTTGCTACTTTTTGTGAAGCCTCTGGATCCATAATCAACCACTCTAAGACCGCCTTTAGAGCTATTGGTGGGTCACAGCCCGACCTTCTCATTGATCATGGCTGTCAAATCATTCCGCAGGGCCAAATTTTTCGGCTTCTTGGGATTCCCTTGGGGTTTGGCGTCTCTATGGAACAACGGTGGAACTGGGTGCTTGCCAAACTCGAAAACAAGCTTAACTATTGGAGAGGTATGCAAATCAATCTTGCTGGTCGTGCTATGGTTATCAACACGTTCCTCTTATCATCTACCATTTATTTCCTTTCTTGTTGGAGACCGAAAGAGCAAGATCTGTCCAAACTGGATAGTATTTGTAGAAACTTCCTTTGGACGGGCGACCACAATAGGAGGGGGGTGCCTAAAATCAAATGGTCCATCTGCACCAGCCATAGATATAGTGGGGGACTTGGTATCTTGGACATTGGGTGCATGGCTAACAAACTGTCGGCCAAATGGATGATTAAGGCTTGGTGCAACGGGGAGGCCTCGTGGGCCAAGTTGATCTTCAGAAACAAGAATGAGTTGGCGCTCATGGGTTTCCCAAATTGGAAGAATCTTGACATCTTGACCTTGCTGTTTTCCCCGATCCCCGTCTTCACGAAAGGCTCTAATCTGGTGTGCTCCCTTTGGAAGAGTTGGAATAAATTCAAAAGCTTCACAAGAATAAATGAAGATTGGAAGTGGGCTGCCGGTATCAGACAAAACGACTCTATCTGGTTTCCGATCCATGGCATCCAGAGTGTGGAATCTTGGAACATTCAAAATGCCAAGAAGCTATGGAACAAAGGCTTCAAAAAATGGAAACATCTCTGGAAACAAGACACCAACCGCTGGATCAACTTTGAGGATATTGACCCTAGCATCAACATTTCGCATGAAGAATGGAACACTTTGCAAAGCAGATGTCTCGCCTGGGACCGACACAAAGTTCGCCTTCTCATGGGACACGACATGCCGAGCTCGCTTGGTCTCAAATGGCACAATGGGAATAGCCTATCAAAAATCCCGAACATCAAAGAAACGATCGACTATCAGGTTAACCTCAACAAAAAGTGGTGCCTGTCATGGACGCGGCTTCGGTGGGACATGAAGTTCATGGCTATCTGGCACCCCCTCATAGAAATCAAAAAGTCTGTCCTCTTATGGCAAATTCTTCATCATGGAATCTGGACCAACCTTAAGGCTAGCAAAATTTGTGGGATCCCTCCCTGGTGCAAACGCTGCTACCGGTCTATCGAAGATGTTTCACACATCTTCTTTACCTGCCCCAACTCCAACAGACTCTGGAAGGTGGTTGGAAAGAGAATTAGACTTCAAAAACGTCTCAGTTGGCAGCAAGCCCTGCTGGGAGAAGCGATCGGCTGCTCCGCGACTCTCTGGAACGCCATCAGAGGGGAGGTCCTATGGAAAATCTGGCGGGAAAGATGTGCTTTCAACTTCGGTGACTCCCCCAAGGAGTGGTCAATTGAGAATTCGTTGTTCCTCCTTGGCAAAAGGATTGTCAACTATAAAAAATCCCCCCCTTTAGGCATCATCAAGTACTCCTTTTGATCGATAACAAGCTTAAACCCAAGTGGGCCCCACATGAGGGTGATGAGAGGGTAATTAACCTTCTTTGTAATGTCATCTAAGCTCTGTAAAAGCTTCCCCTGCTTTGTGGGATTTGGGGGGTCCCGTGGGCACTAGTCCCCTTCTCTTGTACTTTTCTTTATTTAATTCAAGTCCGGGAGAGTAGGCTAATGCCGAACTTCCTTTATATTAAAAAAAAGAATGGAGACATGTTCGCACACACACCCCATAATGCACAAACACCACAGGCATGAACTTACAAGAACCACTACAAACTAAGTTTCTATCACTTAAGTGATGAGAAAACTCAACTACAATGAAGCCTAACACAAAATCCAAACAAAAGATAGAAAAATTTACAAAGAATTCCTCCTCATTTGAGTCTATAATTAGGATCCATACTCATTTTTGAGACATTCCTCCCATGAGGTTCTTGGACTCTTGGCTCTTTTGCAAAGCCTTGTCATCCATATTGGTGGGGGGATGGTGATATGGGACACCAATCCCTTGGAGATGGCTTGTCCACTTGGTTGTAGACTCCAATGCTTGGGGTGAGCCTATATTAGCTCTACGATTGGAAGGTGAGTTTGATCATTGATGTCCACCCTTTACTTGTTTGTGAATATGGTTTGTGTCTTGACTTGTCCAACAAGGAGGGTCCTTGAGACCTAACATAGCCCCTTGGGTGTTTACCCAAGAGCGGTTACCCACGAGAGTATGCTCTATTTTCATGCCCACCATTGGTATGGATTCACCTTGCATATAGCTCCCCTATACGATTCGAATGGGTGATTGACTTTCCCTACTTCTTGTATGCTCATAATGGTATTCAAAATTGGTTGTTGTATAGCCCATTAATGTTGATATTTGGTCATGAGCTGACTTTTTGATGACCATGAGACTTGGAGGCTTGAACTCTTGATATGTAGAAGACATTCGTGCAGAATTGTTATATAGGGAGGAGGTATGAAGATAACCTTGCACTATGTTTTCTTTCTAGCATTGCATTGTTCTCCATATTATTTGCACCGTATGTGCAAACCTCATGGTCTTGGTCGGATATGAGGATCTACCTTAGGGTAACCCGAGGTTATGAGACAATCTAAATTGAGATATGCATGATGTTTCCTTCTTGATGGTGATCCATATTTGATCACAAAGAAGATAATTGTTGTGTTTTACAAGTCAGATGTACCTTGAGGAATCAATGTATACTCGGTAATAGTTGACAGATTGGTGGCTTGGATAAATATCATGGTCCCAAGATGGATGCCCGTTTGGCAACTTGGATGAGTATCTTGGTTCCATGGCCCTTGCCTTGCTTGATAGCTTGGACATAAGGATTTTTTTTGATACCTCCTAACAAGATTTGAGCTTGGAATACATTACTCGACGTGCTCCACAAGAGCCTAATTTGGTTCGAAACTAGAGGAAGAAGAAGTCTGGGAGGACTTGTTATCATGAGCATTTGATCACTGGAATTCATCGAATTGAGTCTCTCTTGACATTGGATTCATTTTTTTTGCTGAGGGATTGGATTCTTGGTTTTTGGCTGAGGAAAATATTGATGATAAGAATTAAAGAATAAGGGGGAAAGTGTTAAGTCCCCAAAACAAAAGGATATCTAGATGGGTGCCTGAAGTTGAGTGTCCAACGAAGTGCAAACCAACCACCCAATGTGAACTGGGCCACCTCCTCATTTGAGTTTATAAATAGGACTCATAGGCTCACTTGTGATACTTTCCTTGCATGAGGTACTTGGACTCTTGGCCCTTTAGCAGAGCCTCATCACCCGTACTAGTTAGGGGCTGGTGGTATGGGGCACCAATCCCCTAGGGGTGGTTGTCCACTTGGTTATAGGCTCCCAAGCTTACAAGCGAGCCTATTTGGCTCTATGACTCGAAGGTGAATCTCATGTCCACCCTTCTATTGTTTCTAAGTATGGCTTGTGTCTTGAATTGTCCAACAAGGAGGATCCTTGAGGATCTAACAAACACATTGGCCAATGTAAAGTATCAGCAAGACCAATCTACACATGAGTTACCCACCCACTTAGAACATATAGAGGGGAGGTATGTCAAGTAAATACACATACCATTTGCGGGCACAACATGGGTGTGCTAATGTCATCTCCTTCATGAAAACCCCAAGAGCTGCCAGCACAAGCAAAGCACCAAGAGGGCTACCAACACAAGCAACATCCTCTAGTAGATCCCACTCCATTTGTGTTGTGTTTTCATAGTCTGGTGATGGCTAAGCCATTCGCAATTACCATACCTTGAAAGAGGGCATGATCATGCTCACCTAATATGACCTCCATCATCACCAACATGTGCTCAGTCCACCCCTCTAGGAATGATGTGTATACATTGGTTTCCCTATACATAAGGAGTCCCTTGCTAAGGGTTACTAGATCAACTGCAGCTTCCCTCTTCTAGCTCATGCTACTACGCATGCAGTAGTTCCATGAGTATCTAAGCATCGAGTTCACTAGGTGACCCAATGGAACTAAAAATCAAGACCCACACCATAACTTGAATCCAAAAGATGATTCCTATGGCCTCACAACCACTATGGGGTCAAAGGGAAGTAGCTCATAATAGAGTCTGCAATCATGCTAGGTCTCCACTAATTGAATCCTATACTAGAAAGAAAGCACATGCACGTGCTTTGCTCTTTGCTTAATCTCACTAGGCATAGCATCGTGCACATCACTCAATGGATACATTCAAATGAAGATTCCTATTACATGCTTGAACTATGAGTCAAGAATCGATAGGCATGGCAACTCATGCATGCCCTAGACACCTCATAGAGAGGGTCCCAAACATATTCACAATCATGGTGCTTGGCCTCAACAAGGATGGCACTATGTGTATCAATGAACACTTCATAGAGAAGGTCCCATCTTGCAATCATGCAAAAATAATGGCCAAGAACAAGGTACAAGACAGAAACGGATGAGTCACAGATGTTGACATAATCTCATCTTGATCCATATCTAACTTTTCCTAACCTAAAAATAGTCCACGTTAGCGGAATACTTTCGTACCATCTTTCTTCCATAGTAATTAGTCAAGCAAGTATCCAGAATCCCATGACTATCTGGCTACTAACCAATTCCTTGACTAACTACTGGATCCCAAACATAACAATGGTAGTTCCCAATGAGAGAGATGCACACAATCAAGACCTCTATGGAACCAAAGAGAGTACTCATAGAACCGGAGGGACAGTCTCTGTACAAGTAACTCCCTCTAAAAGTGTATCTCAAAAAGCCCACCTCTAACAGAAGTAAGTCAACATTAGGGATATCTTCATCCAATATCTAATCATGTGCACTAGACAAAGTCCTACAGACTCAGAACTCCCAATGCACCCAATCTGTGTGGCCCCTAGCATCACTGCATGAAAAAGCTAAGGGCTAATTATAAAAAAAATATAGATCATGTGTTGTTATAGTGTCAAAAGACACTGATGAAATCCATTATCTACCAAATGTGGATATGAACCATGCTTGTTGGGCTTGGTCTCCTTCATCAACACAATGAGGTACCGAAGAGTATCATTGTCTCCGAAAGTCATAGCATAACATGTGGCTCAACCCTGAGTGTGGCCACTAATACATGAATGATCTATACATCCAATAGCACAACTCTACTCTGTCTAGTCCTTGATAGCAAAATCAACAAGATAGATCAAATGGGTCAAGCCTCCACTAGGGAAAACACAACCTATAGAACATGGTGGACAAAAATGGTAAAAATGGTTTCTCAAACATGTTCAAATTTTGGATAAAAAATTTACTGCATATTCATATAGTGCTCAATGAGAGCTATCCAACCATATATAACAATTTGATTGTGGATCAATTTTCCTCTTCAAAACCTAAACCCTAAATTGTGTTTTAAGTCTGAAAAGCACTTCAATTCTACAAAAAGCTTTGTACACTTAGCAAAATCTGGTGTAGCTTGATATAATGAGATTCAATAATTGTAGCTTTACCAGATGGCATTTCAAAAACACCCACGTCAGTTAGAAGAACGCAGTAATGAAAAACATTCATGCCCAAAATAGTTTTTGCAATAGCTTTTTTCTAAAAAGCTAACTTTATGAGCTTTTTCCCATGGTTTAGAAAGTCTATATGATGAGGTGGTAGGAACTGCTCAAAGTATCACTTTTTGGAGCTTCTTCTTCAAGAGCTTAGGCTTAGAGCTTGGAGGTCTATGTCAACACATGATCAACAACTTCAAGATGTGTTGTTTTATTTTCTTTCCTTACTTGAAGGAATTTGAGGAGGACTTGCTACAACCATAGGAGATTAATGGAGTACATATACAACTTGAGATTCAAGGCTTATCTTTTGACTATCTCTTGTAACTTCAATCTTGCAATATAATGAATTATGTGGAGATTTGCTCCTTACATCTCTCTCATGTGCAATCTATTCATCACATTGTCTCTATTCTCTTTCTATCTCTATATCAAATTGTGGCTTATTTGCTCCAAGCATCTATCCCTCAAGATATCCTAGTTCGAAGTCCAATAGCACACATATTTCGCATAAACCTCTCAAGTCCACTTCTTAGTGGTTACCCATTGAACCTCTCACATTGTGCATCATCCTATGCAACAACAAGGACCAAACTATGGTCTTTGACTCAAACGACAAAAGTAAAAAAGAATGCAGTAAAATGCATAGATGCTCTAAAAATCAAACTAAAATACCATGTAAAGCAAATACACACCATGGATGCACTACTCCCTAGAATATATCAAGGAACTAAATTCCTCAATCACATGATAAATACTCTCACGCGACTACTTAGGATTGTAGCCCCGGTCATAAAGTAGATGCCATCGGTGATCCATCTCAAGGAATAGTTCTCTATCACATGGAAAATGCCACTAGAGATCACCGAGGGGGAGGGGGGATACTCTTACCTACCCATCTCTATATGTGATGATGAAGAAGAACTATTCTCTTCCCTATGGCTAGCACTAACAAGCTTTCTAGCACCTTCCACCATAGTACAAAAATCGATGATTTTTAAATAAAAATCGTTTTTTAAATAATTGGAACGATTTAAATGAATTTTTATTATTTTTATGAAAGTTTTTCTTTTGGAAAAAACATTTTCAGCAAAAGACCTAGTGCCATCTATTTTTGAATTCCCTTCCAAGTTTACTAATAGTTTCTGATCTTCTCTTACAGTCATCTTGAGAGCTTGTATTAGAAAGAAGTTAGAACAGAAGGTGAGCATTAGAGCACTCAGCAATAGGGCACTTTCAACCCCTTGCAAGTTGTTTTGGAATGCAGCCTTCTCTACTTTCACTTTGCTTCAACCTTCCCTATTTGCCCCTTTTTTCAAGCTTCACTTTGACACTATTTACCCATTGCCACTTGCCTTATAGAGTCTAGATGGGTAGAAAGTGGTATGGTCACTAGGGATTATAGACAATTAGGTGATTTTATATGCTCTTCATGTCAGGTATATCTAATAGGTGTTAAATATGCATAGATACATAGCTTTATGTTTCAAAAAATAAAAAACACTTTCAAAGAATAAAAACCCCAATTTTTATTTTGGATTTTATAAACCTCTATGATTTAAAGGATTTAAATCTCGATGTAAATCTCGTTTTTAAACCTCTTCTTATACTATGCCTTCTACTAAACATGCATGATAGAAAGTTACACGGATTCCACTCCCTATACAATCTCATGACATGACCGAAATCATCCCTCATACATATGATCCACCTTGTGGAAGTCCTCTCCAAAATCAAGTGCCTATGGATATGGAGGTGTAATAAATTGATAGGTTGGAGATGGTTGAACCACACCCTTGACAGATAGGAGATGGTTGAACTACACCCTAAGAGAGAGGATTAGGAAGTAATCCTGAACCATGGCTTTTGGGGCAAGTGGTTAGCCCATCACATTCCTAACCAAGAGGTTGTGAGTTCAATTCCTTACATTAGTATCAGAGCCAAGGAAGTAGTATTGGGCAAGGTGGAATGACCCAATGCCTCTAAAAAAAGGCGTTTGGACACTCTATCATGTGAAAGGGTAGGAATTGGGGAGGCAGCGCTTTGAGAAATAGACCCAACAAAGATTCAAGTGTATCTCTCAATCCATAGGTCGGATTGAGGCATATAAGATACCGTAGGAAAGCTCTCAAAATGAACTTTCCAAATCTAATGAGCTACCTTGGAAGTATGAAGTCTTGGGTGGCACTTGTTTGATTGTTCAAAATATTGAACATAGGTGAGAACAAGGTTCAAGATGCTAAGGTTTAGAACAGGATTCAAGAGACCAAGGTTGCGAACAAGGTTCAAGAAACTATGGGAGGTTGTAGAGATACACCCTAAGAGAGAGGATTAGGAAGAAATCCTCAACCATGGCCTTTGGGGCAAGCAGTTAGCCCATCACATTCTTAATCAAGAGGTTGTGAGTTCAATTCCTTACAGGAGGAAAGCATCACATACCACCTCAAGCATCATCCACCAATCCCTCAACTCATATAAAAATCAATTGTAGTGATCAACAAAAGAGGAACCAATATAGCCACATATGAGTATGAATACTAGTTGTGTCGATGAAGGTCCACACAATGATCCTGCAAGTTGGTCTCATGCTTATGAGTCCATAAGGATCCATCACACATCAATCCAAGTGTCTTAGGTCTCCACAAAGATCCTTCTAGAATATCCTTGTCCAAGAGATACACACCATCCATGTGACCTCAAGTGACATTGCAAGGTAGAAAATTCTCTCTCTCTCTCTCTCTCTCTATCCAATTGTAGTCCTAACATCATGGACGTAGTTGGTATACCTCCATAGGGGCACCAAGATATCATTGCTCCTCGATCCACCACTAGCCATCAAGTGCTAAACTCTTCAAGGAAGGCTTCACATCTTGGAAAACACAGCTTTCACCAAATATCCTCTTGACTATCTAGTCATAGTCATACCATGGCTAGCACAACCCCACCCAAGGTCTCCAAGACGTTGAACAATCTAACACATGTCCAAAGTCACACCTAGTGGTGTTGCAGATCATCCCAAAAGGAATGCCCTCTCTAACAATTCCACAAACAATAGATCATCCACGTGACCCAATAAATCCATGAAGTCCTTGATCCATGCCCATAATCCTCAGAACCCCATGAATGCTCTCAAGAGAATACCTCTAAATGTTTCATCTTGAGGAGTCTCTTATATATATAGGGAACTATTTTTCATGCCCCAAAGAAGTATGGATTTATGGAAAACAATTTTCCATATTTAATTGTGGACTTTAGAATTCATCTCGTCAACTTCAACCTTCGAGCCAAAGATTGCTATGTGGTTGCCATGGAACTCCCCCCACCACCTTGCTCCCTTTTATCTCTACATGCACCTCTCAAGTATCTACCATAGATGCATGGGTTGAGCCCCTTATGGTGCTTTGCACATATATGGATTAGGCTTCCAAAAAGAAGGCACTCAGCCACCTATGGTGAAAAATTGCTCTATCATCCCTCAAAATACCACAACTAGGTGCAAGTGTATGAAGGGAGAAGCATATAGCTTCGATCGATGTGTCTCCTTTCCCAAGCATCCACCTATTTGGATGGATACAAAGCATTTGTGAGGTTAGAAAAAGGGTATCCTATGGCAAGGAAAAAGGCCACCTGCCTCTTCTTCAAATTGTATCCCTATACCTCCCTAACTAGAGGCACATAAGGAAAAGAGAAGCACTACCTTGAAAATGTTGGGCTCTTCTTGGGCTCAAAGAAAATATGCAACACCACCTAAAGGAAAAGATGCAAAACCACCCATGGTGGTACGGCATCCGATGGCACTGATTGGTTTGATACCTGATGGCACCTTAAAACCTATCAATGCATGCACGGAATGAACCTTGGATCCACCCTATAATTTTTTCAACCTATATGTTGTTCTTTTGCAAGCATAGCAAACTAGCAAAATTCACGTGACCAACGCATGCATGCCAAAGCTTTGCATCTGACATAGCCTGAGAATCATGTACTACACATGCCAAATCATTTATAGATCTTTCATAGTTTATGAGCTTATACAGCCCACGACACAAAATGCCAGAAGCAATAATGATGTCGTCGTTTGACAGATCATGAACTGTACATTTGTCATCAATAAATTTCACAACCAAGCCAATCTTGGCTAATGCAGAAATTGATAACAGATTTTTCTTGATCCTTGGCACAAACAAAGCATCTGACAAAGTGAAAGAACGACCATCACCAGTAGTCAAAATGATCTTTCCAACTCTTATAACAGGATAAGAGGAGTTGTTGGCGCATGTAACAATATTCTCTGTAGGGGAAGGCTCGAGTGAAGAGAAGAAACTGTGATGCGAGGTAATATGTTTGGTTGCCTCACTATCAAAGTACCAAACATCTGAGTCTATTGCAGACATGCACTACTCATGAGAAGATGGGTCAAAACTGCAAACAATAGTGAACGCACATTCTTCATCCTGCACAAGATTAGCATACTCTATTTTCGGTGTAGAAGCCTCTGCTACAACCATTCCAGCCTCTTTCTTCTTTGCCTCTTTAGTAGCCAGTTTTGGACAATTCTTAATGATACTATCATTTGCTTTACAGTATTTGCAAAACAATTTCTGCTTTTCTGATTTCTTCTTATCTTTGTCTTCCTTCTTTGATTGTGCAAAATTAGCAGATTTTTGCTTACTAGTTGAAGAGCTCCATTTTCCTTTGCCCTTCTGACTATGCTAGGAAAGCTTGATCTGCAACACGCATAATAGACATGTTCTACCTAGACTGATCTTCCTGCAACAGAACAAAAACTAACTCATCAAATGTTAAGGCATTTGAATTGCCTTTCATCATCAATCGAAGAGTAGAAGCAAAACTTTGATATGAATCAGGAAGGCCATTCAGAACAGTCTGTATAAGTGAACTATCAAGAAGGACTTCATCGGCAAAAATCAGTTGTTCCTTCAAATCCTTGATCTTTGTGAAAAAACTATCCATAGAATCACCTTCATTCATGTGCTCACCCTCCAACTGTTTTCGGAGGTAAGCAACACGAGCCTCATTCCTAGCCTGGTACAATGTGGTAAGCGTATCCTAAGCATCCTTAGCTACTTTGCAAGAGCAAATGTGATGAATAACGACACGTTTGACTGACAAAGCTATCAATGCATGTGCTTGGGCATCCCTGCCATCCCAATAAATTTGCTCTGCAATGGGTACAACAAAAATAGCAACACGAACAGGAATCTGCAAAATATCGCCATCTTCGACACCTTCTATATCAACTTCAATACCTGCAGTTGTAACAGTTGCAGGTGTGATAGGACATTTTTCAACACCGTGCACAATGTTCCATAATCCTTTTGCAACCAATACATATCGCATCATATAAGCCCATAATGGGTTGTTGGTATCATCCAACTTATCCTCAACAGCCAACATACGAAATACATCACTGCTTTCAGCCATGGCCGGTGACTAAAATACCTTGATGCAGAAAATTGAATGTATCTCAAAAAGTTGAACAGAATTGCCCAGACAAATTCGCCTAAACTTGTAGCAGACTTCCAGGCACTTATACTGGCGAATGGAAACTGGTATATACCTTTGGCACAAAAAGATGAAATAGCCTGCATAAGCATTGTGATAGTGCATTCGGAGGCCAAAACGAGTTCAGATCACGATTTTGGCACCACATAACGAAGAAGTTTTGATCTCTGAAACACCCTGAGTATGCTCACCAAATTTCGTGTGATTCTGAGACTACAATCGGAGAGTTGTCGACGATGCCCTAGATGAAGCGGCGATCTGCTCTGATACGAATTGTTGAAGTTAGACGTCTCTGGAAGCATGCGAACAGCAAGGAAGAAGAAGCTTGGAGCACAACACACAATACTGAATGTATTACCACTAGAATGTACAAAGATAAGTAGCTCGTTAGGGCAATAGACGTATATACAAGCCAGGGGGAAAAAAAAACTCCTGAAGAGGAAAAAAAAGTGCCCCGATGGTCCTAGAGTATTCACACACATCACTACCTAAATAATATATCAACAGTTCTTTAGCATCTCTTTCTCTTGAAACTCTAGAAAATTCTCCAACTTCATAAGTTGGAACATCAAGAGGCACTAATGATGGACTAAGTACTGGTGTAGATGATGAAACCCTCTCTTCACCTTTATCAAGTGCATCGTTTTAGGGTTTGACAAGGTCCATCACGCCCCTTTATGGCTGAATATAAGAATCTAAATTCCTCCTTTAAAAAATGCATAATCATATGCTTTTATGAAATCCGGAATCTCTATTTTCTTATCATAAATCTAACCTTCTGCAATATCTGTTTCTAAAACATAGAATATGTATTGCTTTCAATAGCATAATCAATAAAGAAAACTTTAATGGCTCTACTACTTTAGCTATTACTGTTTTTTTCTTCTAAATTATTTAGTTAGAGTAGCATAAATAAGGCTTCCCATCAAGCTTTGATAATTTGTCGCATCTTCAATTATCTCACCTTCATAAGCACTTAGCTTGGAGCTACTTCCATAGGTGTACCTACAACCTTAGCATTCTCTATTTTTAACTTTACTAGCATATCTTTAATGTACTTCTTTTGAGTAAGGTACATACCATTCTCTATACAACCAAGCAAGCAAGTGCGCTAACCTAAGTCATAGATCTTGAATTCCTCCTCAATTTGATTCTTGATTCTTTGAATACCTTTAGCATCATTACCTATAACTATAATGTCATCTACATATACACAAAGGTATATAACTTCTCCATGTGATCTTTTGATGAATAGGGAAGGATTTTCTTTGCTAACCACAAAGCCTTTATCCTGCAACTAGGTTACAAGCCTATGATTCCAAGCTCTTAGAGCTTCCTTTAGCCCATATAAGACCTTTCTTAATTTGCAAACATGTTTGGGACACTGTGAGTCTTCAAACCTAGGGGCTTGATAATGCCTTGTGTTTGAGCATAACCTTTGGCCACAAGCCTATCCTTGTACCTATTAATGGTTACATCTGAATTCTGCTTTACCTTATAGATCCATCTAGATCCAATGACCTTCATGTTGGGTGTCTTGGGTACCAACCCCCAAGTGTTGTTTTCTTGCAAAGCTTCAATCTCTTCTTGCATTGCATGATTCCATTCTAGTTTCTTCTTGGCTTCCTCAAAGGATGAGGGTTCTTCATAATTCAAGTCCTGCGCTATGTAAATAGAATGCTTAGTTACCAATGAGGTGTCATAAACATACCTTTTTGGCTTCTTCTTCTCCCTTGCAGATCTTCTAATGTTTTGTTGAGAGGATTTTGTAACATCCCTAAATCTTTTATCTTTTCTTTACCTTTGGAATTACATGAATTGATCTCCTTCCTAAGAGTCTTTTGATCATCCTTGAGTCACTTGAATCTTCAAGTGTATGTGTACCTTTACTTGAGAGTGTTGGAAAGTCTTCCTCCAACTCACACAAAAACTTGATCTTCTTTTAATCATATTCAAACCAAGGTTTATTTTCATCAAACACTACATCTAGACTCATTATGAATCCTTTCATCCTCTAATTCACTTGAACCTTCAAGTGTATGTGTACCTTTAATTGATAGTGTTGGAAAGTCTTCCTCCAACTCATACAAAAACTTGATCTTCTTTCAATCATCTTCAAACCAAGGTTTATTTTCATCAAACACTACATCTCGACTCATTATGAATCCTTTTTTGCTAGGGTTATATAGTCTATGACCCCTTTGATTTAATTCATAGCCTATAAAGACACATTTCTTTGCCTTAGGATCAAGTTTACCTCTTATTTGAGATGGTATATGTGCATATGCAATGCACCCAAATATTTTGCAATGATCCAAGGTTGGTCATGTTCCATTCCAAGCTTCATAGGGAGTCATGCCTTCCAAAGACTTTGAGGGAAACATGTTTATGAGGTAGGTGATAGTGGATACTACCTCTAACCATAGGTATTTTTGGAAACTTTTTCTCATTCAACATGGACCTACCTACTTCCACAATAATCCTATTTCTCCTCTATGCTACTCCATTTTGCTCAGGTGTGTATCTGGTGGTTATCTCTCTTTTAATTCCCCTTTCTTACAAGTAGGAATCAAACTTGTGGGAGAAGTGTTCTCCTCCATCAAACCTTAGTCTTTTTAGGGTTTTACATGTTTGATTTTCCACAAGTTCTAGATACTTTTTGAAACATGAAGATACTTCATTTTTGTGCTTCATGAAATTAAGTATGGTCCATCTATTAAGTCATCTATGACAGACACATAATACCTTGATCCTAACATGGATGGTTCTTTGCTTGCTCCTGAAACATTGATGTAGACAAGCTCTAGAACTTCTCCATGTATATACCCTTGCTTTGTGAATGGTTGCATGTGAGATTTCCCAAATTGGCATGCATTGCACTTGTAAATCATATGTCTCTTTGAAATGCTAGGTAGTCCAAGTTCATTTTGATCTCTACTTATTTTCTTTAGGCTCTCTCTTTAATGTGACCCAATCTCTTATGCCAAACCTCTAATTTTGATAGGGTTTGAGTACCATAGTTGAAAAATGTTATGTTCCTAGTGTCTTGGAGTTCAAAGGAGAACAATCTACATTTTTTTCTCCTTTGTATATCTTCTTGAAACCTTGGTATGGATCCTCTACATAGGCTCCACGATTTGTGAACCTAGCTTGCAATCCTTTCTCCACAATTTTACCTACAGTTATCAAGTTCCTATTAATTCTAGGTACATAGAGAACTCTACTCAACAGATTCATATTACCATTGGGAGTCTTTAGATTTCCAATCTTCTCCATAGGGTTCCTTGTGTCATCTTTTGTTTGGACCTCATGCTTATTTTTTGGATCTTTCAATTCTGAAAGCAATGCTACATTCCCTACTACATGATTTGAGCATCCAAAATCAATATAGGACACATGTTCATCTGATTTACCTCCTTTCATTGTCATGTTCATGAGCAAGAGTGAATCCTCTTGAGATTGATCATCATTTTAGAGTTTGTAGTCTCTTCTTCCTTTATAGCCTCTTTGGTAATTATGTTGTAGTTTTTGTTATTGTTGTACCCAGGTGATTTGTTGTATCTACCTCTAGAAGCTCCATATCCACCTCTATTGTATCCTCCTCCCCTTGATTCCTTATTTATTCAAAAAATACTCTATAATGTGATTGCTTAATCCACATATGGCACAAGATGAGGAGCCTTAACATTTCCCCCTGCCTTGTCTACCACCTCTGCCTCTTCCTCTTGAGCTTCTACCTCTATGTGCAAAGCTAGCTTGGAAGTAACTTCCTTCATCATTAGACTTTTTGTTAGAACATCAATCTTACACTATGCTTGAGGTGGATTTGATCTACATCAAAAAAGCTATGGTTTGGATTATGCCTATCCATTGAAGCATTCTTTCTCCTATGATCATTTTTTTATGGATCATTTACCATTGTAAAATCCTAGAGCTTTACACATGTAAAAGTAGAAAAATAGAGCTAAACTTCCACGAATTTGAGGTGGTTTAATCGCAATCAATGAATCAATCAATCACCTAAAAGTAGATCAAACTAGATCTTCACTTTTTGTAGATTGTAGGAAAGTGAATTGATTCCCTCCAACAACCAATCCTGCCTTCATTTGAATTCAAAATTCACTTTTCAAAGTCCTAGAGCACTTCAAGATTCTATAAAAAGACTTCAAATCACTTGGACATTACATGGAAGCAATATACATATACTTGTGGCCATCATTGTCTTTCTCCTTCATTTTTTTGCATCATCTTCTTCAACAACAGTAAGTTGCAGAGGTTGCTGCTCTCTCTACAGAGCTTTAAATGGGATATATCAACACTCATTGGAAAGGTGTTAGTGTCTAATTTATGTGTATACATCTTCAAAGCATTTGGTTCAGTATATTGGGAGAAACCTGAGTTTTTTTGTCCCAGACTCTATCTCTACGTAAACCTGAAAAATAGGAGGTACCACTGTTGAGTGTTTGGTTCATTCCAAAAGCATATTTTTTTTATTTCTTGTAATCTTGTGCATTCTATACACTCAACCCTATGTGTATCACTCCTCCAAACGATTTTTTTCCAATTGTAATCATGTTGACTGCTATGAGCATTTGAAGTTGATTGTCTCATCCAAAGATAGTAAGTTTTTTTACCTAGTCAATGTGCAAACCTATGTATTTTGTATAACTCTTTTTCATTGATGCTTGAAAGTACATAGTGCATTTTATTGCACTTATTGCATGCCTATAAGGTCTATTTGAGTCTCCATAAGCTTAAGGCCTAGTCTTGTGCCGGTTGGCTGGACCGAACTTCATCGCTTTGCAACTCACTTTTCTAGGTCCTCCTATAAGCTTCTCCATGTTCTTTTAGTGGTATCAGAGCTAGATCAAGATGGGTAAGGCTTTTCCCTCAATGATTGAGAAGCTTGATTGACACAACTATGTAGCTTGGCAAATCAGAATGAAGACCTATTTGCAAGGTAGAAATCTTTATGGAATTGTAGCAGGTGATGAAGTAATGCCTATTCCAAGATCCAAAGGAGGACCTACACAAGAGGAGACAGATAAGATCACACTTTGGTGCGCAAGGGATGCTCAAGCAAGGTCCTACATACTAAACTATATCTCTGACTTTCTATTACCACATATTAGAGGATGCAAGACATCTCAAGAGACTTGGGATGCCCTACAAACTTTCTTTTCTGCTACTACAAAAGCAAGGAAGAACCATCTTTGGAATGAGTTCAACCAAATGAATAATACACCTAATCAAACCATCAAAAATTTTGTTACCAAGGTCAAGGAGCTTGCAGATCAGTTAGCATCCATTATGTGAAGAGAGATGGTGGATGCAATCCGAAGATGAGTTGGTGCTCGCATATATATATATATATATATATATATATATATATATATATATATATATATATATATATATATATATATATATATATATATATATATATATATATGTATGTATGTATGTATGTATATATATATATATATATATATATATATATATATATATATATATATATATATATATATATATATATATATATATATATATGTATGTATGTATGTATGTATATATATATATATATATATATATATATATATATATATATATATATATATATATATATGTGTGTGTGTGTGTGTGTGTGTGTGTGTGTATGTGTGTGTGTGTGTATGTATGTATGTATCTATATCTATCTATATATATATATATATATATATATATATATACATAAAAATAACAAATAGCAATGTGTATAGTGCATTGTCAAGACGATGTGACATAAGTATCCACATCTCTTTCAGACACCACTGGTGAGACCACCTAGTGTTATATATATATATATATATATATATATATATATATATATATATATATATATATATATATATATATATATATATATATATATATATATATATATATATGAAGGGATTTGGTGTGCAGAACAAAAGGAGGAAGAAGGAGATGGAGGGAGAGAGAAGAGAGGAAAGACGTGCACAGATGCGTGGGAGCCTTGAAACCCACATAATGATCTCTCTTGAGGCAATACTCTATATATGATGTATATATATGAATATGGGGGTAAGGTCACATGACCCTTATATCCAAGAATCTCCCACTTAAGGGTCAATGTGACCATAAGTGGTAACATATACAAAGAATGATGTAGGACTATACAATAATGTACAGGAAGAGGCCGGATCTCTACCCATACCAGATCAGCCTACACCAACCGCCTCGATCAAGGTGTATCCATGCACCTCAAACTGCTCTAGGCTCATATCGACAAGAGTCGAGCTCATATATGACTGCTGAAAGAACTGATGAAGTTCCTGCAAAGCTCCCACTCGCTCTATGCCTGTGTCAATCATCGAACGTCTGACAACTCCAAGTGCGAATGCTCCAATAGCAATTGAATGTCTGGTCTCGAGCATAACAACTCGTACATCAGACTCCCGAATGCTGACGAAACATGTGCTATACTAGCTAACCTAAGCATGTCAGCCATGCCTCTATCCAAGGCATCCAAAGCACCATCATCAAGACCAACATGTCCTGATATATATGTGTCAACATCTGGCATAAGCGAATCCAAGAATGATTGCATAACTGCTGACTCCTCAGCATCTAAATCAGCCATGCTCGCAACCAAGGATGTATCTAGCTGTGCATCTTGAGAGCTAATATGATCTACCATACACTGTGTACCATGATAAAAATCCTGCTCTACCACACCAAGTGTATGATCATGCTCCACATGAGCTAACTGCACAACATCAACACCAAGATCAAACTAATGATCTAACTCTAACCGAGTATCATCACAATGCTCTACATGAGCATCCACATCATGCTCTAAAGCATCCAACTGATCATCCAAAGTGTGCTCCACAAGAGCATCCATATGATCAAAATAATCATGCTCTACATAAGCATCATAAGCATCCAAAACATGCTTTACATGTGCATCCATCTGAGCATCTGAATCCTGCCATACATGTGCATCAAGAATGTCAATAGACCTATCTGTAGGTAGATAAAATGAGACATGACGAGTCTCACATCGCACATAAGGTTGAACTCCCACTGAGACGAGACTATCTCTCACATGAAGTACCTGCAGTGGATACCTGTGCCCATACCTAGCACCTCTGACAAGTGTAAGCTGTCCCAACTGCAACTGAAAATGATGCTCACCAAGGAATGCATAACATCTACTCTCCTGTAACTGGCTAACTGAAATCAAGCTCATAGGAAATGAAGGCACATGATGTACATGTCTGACCATAAGTGATGTTCCACTAGGTAGCATAAGGCATACATCTCCAGCACCCTCAATGTCATATATCATACCATCAGGCAGGTGCATACATCCATGACTCTCACCTAAGAATCGACAAAACCACTCACGATGTGGAGTAACATGAAAACTACCTAATGCATCAAGCAACCAAGCCATATGTGTGTTATCCAATGAACAAGAGGAATCCTGAGATGAACCATAGAAGAAAGTGATATCACCATCAATAGCATAACCAACTGCCATAGACTCTCTTGAAACCACTACCTAACCTGCATCACGTGCATATCTCTGACATCGTTGTCGCATCCGCCTGAAGCAACATCGGTGAATATGGCCCTCACAACCACAATACCAACATCGAAATCGTCGATGTGATCTATGTCTCACATGAGTCAATGGACTCGCATACATATCATGTAGTCTCTGCCATAATGCACTACTTGTCTCCTCATACATAGCAGATGCATATATAGAATCCACAAGCTGTAATCGGATAGTGGAGTTGGCCAATGCATCCATATCCATCCATACATGGTCGGGCATGTCAGTAGGCCTATGTGCATCTTTATGCACATACATGTGTAACCCTGCATGAACCAATGTATGCCACATCTGAGCTTTCCATCTCGAAAAGTCGATGCCATCAAACTGAGAAGACATCATGCTGGAAATCCAATAGACTAGAAATGTAACAGGCGACTAGAAATAATACTCTATCCTCAATAGAATCATACCTGCATATCCATATGCATAACTCACATCACAAATGTCTCGATGGAGAAGGAACCATATGAACTATTTGTCACATAACCATGCATCTAGCATGCACATAAAACCATGAGCATAAGCATGCTCACCATGTCTCCAAAGTGATCAAATAGATATGAAAGAATCCTGGGAAAAATTTGACAGAGTATCCCCTGTAAATTGAGCAATCAAACAAGATAACCAATATCAAAAGAACAATGAGTGATCTGTCACCACCTGTCAGTGGTCCAACCAAAGATAATGGCAAGTACATATGCCAACAACTAATAGCAATACATGCCAATACAATGATGTTGTATCTCCCACTCAAGAATGAATCTTGCAAGATGGTCCAACTTGTCACGAATAACCTCTCACCAAGTCCAAATGAATGAAGATAAACAATGATCCAAAGCTATCCCACAAGCTTCAAGATCCACTAGAGCTCCTTTCTAGCATAAAAGCTGTCGAAATTTCGACAGCATCTCCTCTGTAAAATGGACTCTGAACCAAAATAACCATGTGGGAATCACCATCCACAACATCAAATCAATGAACATTTGCTAATAGAATAGCAAATCAAGGTGACAAACAAGTGTGCAACTGAGGCTCCAACATGTACTGGCAAAGAAAACAAAGATACAAGTACCAACCAAGATCCATAATCAACTCTCACATAATTGTGTGCAACCGATAAGTAAATCCATAACCAAGTGGCATAAGCAAGATATAGAACACAATGCCACTATACATCCATGATCGAACTCATGATGACAGAAACCTCAAAAAAGAGTATACCACAATGTCATCTTACGTGTCAAACACGTGACAAGATCATGCTCTACTCTCATATGGAGGAGCTACCACAGTGATCATACATGTACAATGCCTTGAAGCTCTAAAAATAAGAGCTTGCACACCAAAAATTCTCTCTCGGAAAAGTTCCAAAGCAAATTCAACCTCCAAGTGCAATTAGAGTTCTTATAGTGAAAATGTGATGCTCTGTGTTTTGCTGTTTCAGAGGTGATAACCTCTGAATCTGAACTTTTGATCTGCAGCAAACTTCAAGATATGATTCTTGGCTACGTAACGAGATAAAGGACACCTCAATCGGAGGTGCGTAGCTCAAGATATGCACAAAACACGCATCAGCTCTAAATTTCACCTTCACTTGCAACACTATTGCTCGGTATTCTGCAATTTCGGTGACCTAAAACTCAGAATCTCGACGTGTGATCTTCTACAAAGTTGTAGATGCTACTCCAGGCTACACATATATCAAGTTGAATCGTATGAATCGGGCCTGTAGAACTCAAGTTATGATCCAAAAACTGACCTGCTGTAATAATGAATGTATATTCGTCTTCTACAGCAGTCTGTGTTTTTTGAATTTTCGGCAGTCTAAAACTCCGAACCAGGTTCTACACTCTTCTGCAAATTTGTATCCCTCTGTGTTAGCTATGCACAGAACTTTAAAACACATCAATCCGAGCATCCTAGCTCGAGTTATGACTGAAATATTGAACAACTATCAAGAGATGCCGACCTACACTTCTACCCTGTTTGACCTAAGCTTCCATTCAAGCTTGTTGCACACCAGCCTTCAACATGCTCTGATACCAATGAAGGGCTTTGTTGTGCAGAACAAGAGGAGGAAGAAGGAGATGGAGGGAGAGAGAAGAGAGGAAAGACGCACACAGATGCGTGGGAGGCTCGAAACCCACATAATGATCTCTCTTGAGGCAATACTCTATATATGATGTATATATATGAATATGAGGGTAAGGTCACATGACCCTTACATCCCCAAGAATATATATATATATATATATATATATATATATATATATATATATATATATATATATATATATATATATATATATATATATATATATATATATATATATATAACAAATAAACGCAATGCGCACAATGCATTGTCACAACGATGTGATATACGTATCCACATCTCTTTTAGACACTACTTGTGAGACCACCTAGTGTCGAATTCTATCTCTAGTGAACTAAGTATGTACCTTTTGTCTCTCTCATCAAACCCAATGCGAAAAAAAAAGGATCGTATAAGTAAGTTATAAAATGTATAATTCAATATATAGAAAATTTATACTTATGCCCATTTTAAGTGAACAAAATACAAGTAGGAGTGACATAAAGGTCCCATTATTTTTTTGAACTCCAAACCATGCTGGATGTATATTATACTTCCGTCATGTGATATGTCACAACCCTAGGCTACCTATGCATGTTTGCATAGGTACATCTGCTATGCTCTCACAAGTTGGAGGTGGTATGGGGGTCTTGAAAAAAAACCAATAAAAATGAATAAACATTTGTGTTACAATACCATTAGAAATATTCATTTATAATAAGAAAACATACCTATGTGTAGAGAGCTCTCTTCTTGCAAATGGAGCAATAGAGGAACCTTCCTTTGGCTATTGGTTAAGTATATGGAACATGTAATCTAATTCCTCATAAGGCATGTCTGCATACTCATGCATGACAACCCCTAAGGAAACAAACAAAACTTTTCCTCTCATAAGATTTTTTATGATTGTAAGTTTTGCCTTTTGGTTCTCTACTACAATCCATAATATCTATACACATAAAACAAAATGGATTATATATATATATATATATATATATATATATATATATATATATATATATATATATATATATATATATATATATATATATATATATATATATATGTATGTATGTATGTATGTATATGTGTGTGTGTGTGCGCGCACGTATTCATTATGTATATGTATGTCTGTGTATGTGTGTATGCATATGCATGTGTATGTTTTTGCATGTATGCATGTGTGTATGTATGCATGTATTTATGTGCATGTATGTATATGTCTATGTATGTATATGTGTGTATATGTATGTATATGTGTGTATATGTGTATGTGTGTGCATATATGTGTGTATGTATATGTGTGTGTATGTGTATCTTTGTGTATGTATGTGTGTGTATATATGTGTGTGTATGCATGTGTATGTGTATATATATATACCTGTATATGAGTGTATGTGTGTGTATATGTGTATGTGTGTGTATGTGTATGTGTGTATGCATATGTGTGTGTATGTGTATGTGTGCATGTGTATGTATGTGTGCATGTGTATGTATGCATGTCTATGTATACATATACATGTATGTCGGTGTATGTGTGTGTATATGTGTATGTGTGTGTATGTGTGTGTATGTGTGTATGCATGTGTGTATGTGTGTATGCATATGTATATGTAAGCATGTATGTGTATGTATACATGTGAGTGTATGTTTGTGTGTGCATGAGCATGTGTGTGTAGGTACATGTGTTTGTATGTGTGTGTGTATGTATTTATATGTGTGTGTTTGTATGTATATGTGTATGTGTGTTTATGCATGTGTATGTGTGTTTATGCATGTGTATGTATGTGTGTGTATATGTGTACATAGGTGTGTATGCATGTGTATATGTATATATACATATGCATGTGTATGCATGTGTGTGTATATGTGTATGTGTGTCTCTATGCGTGTGTATGTATATGTGTGTGTATGTGTATGTGCATATGTGTATGTGCATATGTGTATGCATGTGTGTGTATGTGTATGTGCATATGTGTATGCATGTGTGTGTATGTGTATGTGCATATGTGTATGCATGTGTGTGTATGTGTATGTGCATATGTGTATGCATGTGTGTGTATGTGTATGTGTGTGTATGTGTGTGTATGCATGTGTGTCTATATGTATGTGCATGTATGCATGTGTATGGATGTGTGTGTATGCTATGTGTGTATGTATGCATGTGTATGCATATGTGTGTGTATGTGTATATGTGTGTATGCATGTGAGTATGTATGCATGTATATGCATGTGTATATCTGCATGCATATGTATGTGTATGCATGTGTGTGTATGTATGCATGTGTATGCATATGTGTGTGTATGTGTGTATGCATGTGTGTGTATGCATGTGACTATATGTGTGTGTATATGTGTACGTGTGTATGTGTATTTGTGTGTGTGTCTATGTGTGTGTATGTACATGTGTGTATGTGTACATGTGTGTGTGTATGTAAATGTGTGTGTATGTGTGTATGTGTGTATGTATGTGTATGTATATGTGTGTGTATGTGTATGTGTGTGTACGTGTATGTGTGTGTATGTGTATGATTGTATGTGATTGTATTTGTGTGTGTATGTGTATGTATGTGTGTATGTGTGTGTATGCATATGTGTGTATGTATGTGTGTATGTGTGTGTATGCATATGTGTGTATGTATGTATGCATATGCATGTGGATACATGTGTTTTGTATGCATGTGGTGCATATGTGTGTGTATATGTGTCTCGATGTGTGTATGTATATGTGTTTTGTATATGTGCATCGATGTGTGTATCTGTGTGTATGTATATGTCTGTGTATGTGTATGTGTATGTGTATGTGTATGTGTATGTGTATGTGTATGTGTATGTGTATGTGTATGTGTATGTGTATGTGTATGTGTATGTGTATGTGTATGTGTATGTGTATGTGTATGTGTATGCGTATGTGTATGTGTATGTGTATGTGTATGTGTATGTGTATGCACGTGTATTTATGTGTGTGTATGTATATGTGTGTATGCGTATGTGTGTCTATGCAAATGTATTTATATGTGCGTATGTGAGTGTATGTGTGTGCATATATGTGTATGTGTGTATGTATGTGTGTGTATGCATATGTGTGTGTATGTATATATGTGTGTATGCATGTGTGCATATATGTATGCATATGTATGTGTAAGCACATATGTGTGTATGCATGTGGGTGTATGTGCATGTATGTTTGTGTGTATATGTGTATGTGTGTAGGTACATGTGTGTATGTGTTTGTATGTATATGTGTATGTGTATGTGTGTGTGTATGTGTGTTTATGCATGTGCATGTATATGTGTATGGGAGTGTACGTGTGTGTATGTGTGTATGCATATACATGTGTATGCATGTGTGTGTGTATGTATGTGTCTCTATGTGTACGTATGTATATGTGTATGTGTGTGTATGTATGTGTATGTGTGTGTATGTGTGTTATGTATGTATGCATACACATGTGTATGCATGTGTGTGTATGTATTTACCTTATGTGTCTGTATGTGTCTGTATGTGTGTGTATGTATATGTGTGTGTATGTATATGTGTGTGTATGTATATGTGTGTGTATGTGTATGTGTGTATGTGTATGCATGTGTGTGTATCCATATGCATGTGTGTGTGTATGTGTATGCATATGTGTGTGTATGCATATGTGTGTGTATGCATGTGTGTGTATGTGTATGTGTGTATGCATGTGTATGTATATGTGTGTATGTATGCATGTGTATGCATATGTGTGTTTATGTGTGTATGTATGCATGCATATGCATGTGTATCCGTGTGTGTATGCATGTGTGTGTATGTATGCATGTGATTGTATGTGTGTGTATCTATGTGTGTGTATGTGTCTGTGTGTGTATGTGTGTGTTTCTATGTGTGTGTAAGTACATGTGAGTGTATGTGTGTGTATGTGCATGTGTGTGTATGTGCATGTGTGTGTATGTGTGTGGATGTATGTGTGTGGATGTATGTGTGTGTATGCATGTGTATGTATATGTGTGTATTTGACTATATGTGTCTGTGTATGTGTGTGTATGCATTTGTGTGTGTATGTGTATATGTGTGTATGCATGTGTGTATGTATATATTCATATGCATGTGTATACATGCATTTTGTATGCACGTGTGTACATGTGTGTGTATGTGTATGTGTATGTGTACATGTATGTGTGTGTGCATATATGTGTGTGTATGTGTATGTGTACGTGTGTATGTGTGTGTGTATATGTGTGTGTATATGTGTGTGTAGGTATATGTGTTTGTATGTGTATGTGTATGTGTATATGTATGTCTGCGTATGTATATGTGTGTGTATGTGTGTCTACGCATGTGTATTTATGTGTGTATGTGTTTGTATGTGTGTGTATGTGTGTGTGTATGCATATGTGTGTATGTATATGTGCATGTATGCATGTGTGTATGTATCTATGTATATGCATGTGAGTGTATGTGTATGTGCATGTGTCAATGTGTGTGTATGTGTATGTGTATGTATGCATGTGTATGTATGTGTGTATGTGAGTGTATATGTGTGTGTATATGTGTTGTGTGTATGTATGCATGTCGGTGTATGTGCGTGTATATGTGTATGTGTGTGTATGTGTGTGCATGTGTGTATGCATGTGTATGTATGTGTGTGTATGTATGTGTATGTGTGTGTATGCATGTGTATGAATGTGTGTATGTGAGTGTATGTGTGTGTATGTGTAGTGTGTCTCTTATGTGTGTGTATGTATGCATGTGGGTGTATGTGTGTGCATATTTGTATGTGTATATGTCTGTGTATGTATATATGTGTGTGTGTATGTGTATGTGTGTGTGTATGTGTATGTGTGTGTGTATGTGTATGTGTGTGTATGCATGTGTATGTATGTTATTATGTGAGTGTATGTGTGTGTCTATGTATGCATGTGTGTATGTACCTGAATATGTGTGTGTATGTGTGCTCCTCTTGCATGCTCTCTCTTGTCAAATCCCAACACAAATGTGTCGGGAGAGTTTAGATTTTTTTTTTTGTATGTGTAGGATGTTGTTTATGCAACACTTTTGTGTCGTGCCAATGTTCTTAACAGTATCATTACTTTGTGAGGATCTTAGTGATGCTCATTAATACCATCACATAAGTGATAGTTACAATTGCTTATGTGATTAAGACTTTTTTCCCTTTGGCATTGCTTACGTGATGCTCGATGGAAATAGCATTGTATAAGCAATGCTACCCGCTTTTTTTTTTTATTGGGGGCATTGCTACACCCCCTTACTCCTTGTAGTGTTACTAAAGCTTTCTATAGTCCCAATTTGATGATAGTTGCATGTATCCCATGGTTACCCTAATATAGATGTGTGTTTTGGAGGGGTGATACATACCTTCTCTTATCTTGGATATGAGCATGCTAATGAAGATGCTTTGAAACTAGTATTTTATTTTTATAAGTAGCAAGTGAATGGTCAACGAGTATTATCGTTGGGCATGCATTTCTTCTCTTTTCTTGTAGACTCTCATGAGCAGGTTTGCATCGTGGAGAATTGAAGGTGGAGCTATTCTTCATGGGTTCTCCTGCTATAAGGTCTCATAGATCATATCAAGACTTAACTTTACTCTTCTATTTTCTTTTATCTTCGCCATTAGCTTATCGAGTATCCCTTTAATAATTTTTCTCTCTACATCTCACTTTCTACGCAGCTTTTCACGTGATTGGCACATCTGTTTAGAAGCATTAAAACGCCACTTTTTCTCCTCTTAAATAATGGCATGATAGTTCCCATTCTTGTATATTTTTCTCTTCTATATCAACTTAAACTTTTTGAAAATATTATTCGATTTTCTTATGGGAATTCTGTGCCTCCGCGAGCTACGGAGAGAAAAATACTCCTTAATATTGTCATCAAACTCATATAGCAATCCTTGTAGGCATGTAGAGCTTCAACACCAAGCCATCAACGATCACATCCTGTAGAGCATAAGATCTTACTAGAAAATCGACCATCTCATTTAATGTGCAAAGCATGTGCTTGAGAAGAACGAAGCTTCAATACCACAAACCATCAACGATCACATCCTATAGAGCATAAGATCTTACTAGAGAATTGACCATCTCATTTAATGTGCAAAGCATGTGCTTGAGAAGATGATTTTTCCCTTTTCTTGGATTTGGAGTATTGTGGAAGCTACTTTGTCCTTCTCTTGTGGCCAACCTTTCTCCAATACCCCTTATAACCCTTGTGTCTTGTGCATTGGGCATCTTCTACGGGGGAAGGCCTTGGGGCCACCCTTGGGCAACCCCTCGCCCTAGGGGATCCACTCAGAGCTCGAGGTGATATCAACTAGACCAGAAGACACCAACCATACAATTTTGAGACACCAAGAAGATATCAAGCAAGGCTATCATGCAAGGCAAAGACACATGAAGCCAACAAAGGAAGCCATCAAGGTATAAAAGGATATCAAAGAATAGAGGATTCCAAATGTCCAAATCATGTAGTATCGTCATTGAGTAAAAGCAACTTGATGCATCATTTGGAGTAGGACTACCAAAATTGAGCTCTCTCAATCTTAGGCGACTACCTAATTTGAGCATTTCAATTCTTGCAAGGGCCGACCACCTTACCTCAGAGACATGGGCGACCTCCAAATAGGAGTACAAGGTGACTACCATATTTATCTACTCCAAAAGATTTGGGTGACCCTTTTTTTTTTGGCAAACTCTACAATTGGGCTACCTCTTTTGGCAAAATCTACAATTGAGCAACCACACAATGTGGGCATGACTTGATTGGGCGACTACCATTTTTATATACATGGCAAGAAACTTGGGTGACCTCCTTTTTTTTGGCAACTCCCCAGATATGAGTGACTACCTTTAGGCATTCCTCACCATGTGGGCGACTACCCTTTTTGGAAAAACCAATTCGATAGGTGACTACTTCTTGGAGTCCTGCTCACCATGTCACATTGGATGACCACCACTTTTCTCGTCTATCAGACTTGGGTGACTATTTTTTTTAGCCTCACATCACAATTGGGGCGATCACATATTCTACCTCCTCCTTATCAAGATTTGGGTGCTTACTACTATGCTTGGCTCAGCAAATTAGGTGACTACCACCTTTCTACCTTCTCTCCAAGATTAGGCATCTACCATCATTGCATTTCTACCATAGACGGCCACTACCAATCTACCTTTTCTATCACACATGGGCGACTACTATTTTCCTCACCACATCAAATTGAGTGACTACCTATTCCTTTCCTTGTCAAGATTTGGAGACTACTCTTTTTATCTCTTCACCACAAATGGGGCGAATACCAAAATATCAACTTCCCACATCTTGGCGACTACCTCCTCTTGAACAAGGGTGACCACTACATAAATATTGAGTTGGGCTTCACCATCAAGGTGGCTTATCACCCTAATCCACCTATTTTTGGAAGATTATAGTGAGTAGCAAGTGACAGAGTACATTTTTATTAACTTGTCAATAAAGTGATAAAGAATGAATTAATGTAGGGAATACTACTGCTAACCTCTTATGATGTCAAAAAAAATGATTCGAAGACCTAAAGGTGGTTGGCCACCAAAGCCAAAATTAGCCCACTCCTCCAACACTTTGGCGTGTGCGGCAGTTAAGGCTTGGATTCGACAAGGCCAATCCTTTGGCCTATATAAACAAATGTTTGGCACTCATTTGGGGATCCTTATCATATTGTTATCATTGTTGAGCTCTGCTAGTGGAAGTTATCTCTTGGCTTCTCTCCTCTCTGCATTCTATTACAACTTTCCAACTATGTGTCGAGACCATTTTGTGGTGACTATACAGAGTGTTGGTTCTTGATTAAGTGGTAGTTTGCATTATAGAGTGATTGAGTTCTGCCTAGTACCTCTTAGTTTAAGTCTGTTGCATTTCTCTTGCACAAATTATTTGGTTGTTTCAGCATGTCTTGTTGTTGATTTCTTCTAGTATCATGAGTGGCTGCTAGCCCTAATTATGTTCATTTGGATTAATTTTGGCTCACTGTAACCATTCCCGATCTTAAGAAATTGGGCTTTTTTCTCATACTGTACATGCAACTTTTTTCATCTTTGTGTTTTTACTCTCAAGTAGTGTGTCTGCACACAAACATGTCACAGGGTATACTTCCCTAAGGAAGAGCTTCTCTTGAGTAGAAGGAGTGCTAGAAGTGTGGTCATGGTGGCCTATTCTACAGTTTGGCACTCTTATATAGTTTTATACCCCACTACCTCCTCTACACATCCCCTCTTCAATTTGCAAAGAGAAAAATAAAGCTCGTTTATTTATACCCCACCTACTAATCTCAAACTCCATACATGGGATAGGTGACCTAGAAGAGAAACTTTGACTGTTGTAGGAGAAAGTGTAGCTTACATATTTTTTCAACCTTTAATTCAACTAAACCAAAGCAAAATCCACATGAATTTCGTCCAACTCAAGACACTTTTCTCAAAGACAACTTAAAAAGATTAATGTATTTGGAATTATCAAAGCTATGATAGTTCCTAACTCTTTCTTTGAACAATTCATAACTCTTTTCTCCGTGGATTATAAACTTAGTCTTCAAATGCAAAAATTATCTTTTACGATTGAATAGGTTTGCAACACAACATCTACATGTGATGTTTTAGTTAGTTATATATTCCAACTAGTTAAACCTGACCTTTGCAAAAATGAGCTAGATACTCCATTTGATTCAAGTCCAAAGGTCTAAAAAGTAGGAAGGAAGAACCAAATTCTATCTAAATCATTCAAATTTCTAATATACTCAATTTGATTTCAGTCAAAAAATGTGGGACTCAAAGCTTTAACTTTTCAAGAACCTATTCAAAATAAGCTTTTGACACATTTTATCTATCTTTTAGAGAATTAAATTGAATTCTCGAAAAGATTTTGGGAGTGAAGCTAGACCATCATCAACCATAAAACATCAATATGTCGACCCAGCAAGCTTTTATTGATGATGATTCACCTTTTACTCAAAACACTAATGCTTCATCGATACTAAGTTAATCTTTCCTTAACTCAATCTCTTGAGATTCTTTCCTTGAAATGCTATTCGGATACATAGATTTGAGTCAAAAGAAGGATTTCATTGAGTTGTACTATCAACTGGGTGCCTTTAAGTTGGAATAACCCAGTGTAACTAACCTTTCTTGAAAAGATCTTTACAAAGTTACTCTCTTCAAAAATCCATGTAGTAGTTTAGATACAAATACTTTATCTTCACTTTGAAATTTGGACAATTCAAGTAAGACAATGCTTTTCATACTTTAATTCCAAATAAATATCCTAAAAGTTACATACTCCATGATCTTCTAGCTTACTTGTCAATTTGTTGTTGAAGTCTTTTGAAGGTCATAACAATGCCATGTATACTTGAACTTCATCTTTGAAGTTTCAATACCTTTGGTGATTTATTTTGACTTTAAAATTCAGTACAAGTTTAAAATATACATAACTTTCCAAGGTCGAATGTCCCATACCATCTTTTCTACATGAGCATGAGTATAAAATATGGTGTCTCATACCACCATACTCCATATTCAACATTGATGTGTGGGTGGTCTTTACCCTAATGTCCAACTACAACTCTACAAAGTTTCAGTTACCCAAAAATTCTATAAAAATTTGAAGTCATTGAATTACATATATCTTTTACCTTTGGTAGGCTTCAATGGCAAGATCATTCCACGCTCTCATTTTGGACCTATGCTTTATCTTGGAAGTTTGAAACCTTTTCATGGATAAACATCGATCCTTCTTTGCTAAGTTCTTCAAAAGAAAAACAACATAGTTCCAAGTGACTTGAATTTGATATATTCAAGATATTGTAAAATTTTGCTCAAGAAACTTGGAAGTGACAAGAGATTATTCTTGTCTTTATATTCCTTCTTTGATTGAAACTTTGAGTAGCTACATTAAGGCTTTGTAGGAATCTTTGTACTACTTAATTTTAAGAATCTAATAATGCTTTTGGATTTCACTTCTACAAAATCCCTTTAAGGATCAATAAAAATCAATTTCACCTTCCATAAATTTAACCACTATAAGTACGGTTGCTGACTACATATTTGGAACTTCAAAACTTTTTACCTATCTCATTTCCCTTTAGAGAAGTAGAAAATTGGGCATGATTTATCTAACATTATGGTTGCAACCAACTTCAAGAATCCCAATTTTCATAACCATAGCATGTCATTAAGATGTTTTCTAAGCAACTTACTACTTTGTTAGACATATAAAACTTTGAGTTGTTTGTTTTAAATAGTTTCTAACACATCAACTAGGTTATATATTGGATGGGTGTGTCCTTTCCAAAAAGATGTACTAGAAAAGTGATCTAAGGTATCATTCTATGATAGCTTCTATCTTTAACTATATATAGTTTGGTGGGGACATCTTTATTCACTTGCCTTAACATATTCATGAACTTTTACTTATATTTGCGAAAGCTCATGGATCAACTATATTCCATTTCTTGGAGCTTCTGACATTCCCAAATGACAGAAGTGTTCTAACTCAATAAATAAGAAAAATTCTCCTATTTCATTTAGTTCTTTGCTTTAGGATGTATTGCTGCTCCTAAATATAACTTATTCGTGGTTTCATATTCATATATAATGGACTTGTAAAACAACTATCAAACTCTTCTAAAAAGAAGAGCTTTGTCAAAGTTTCATGATTCCTTGGCACTATGCATCATTAATATAGATGCAAACATGAACCAAACAAACATGTATTGAACTTAAAATCTCATCTTGTGTTTAAAATCAATTGCTTGTATTTGGTTCCATCATTCTATTGGATGGATCAAAGTGAGAGATCTCAAACAAAGTGTTCATAAAACTTCCATCCTAATTGAAAATTTAGTTAAGGAAGTGTAAAATTTCTTTGATATCTTCATGATTTCCCAAAGAAATCTTCCTTAGAAACTTTCCAAATGACTTTTCCTAAGTATCATTTATACTTAGAGTAATCATTGAATATCCTAGGTTTGCAACAATAATACATGATTTCTTGGCCATTGATATGGAAATAGAAATTAAATTTTGGAATGTAACCTCCTAAGTTACTTCATTACTTTAGCTTAATTTTAACTAAGCAAGAAATAGTTTTTATACTTAATGTAAACTTTATGTTAGGTATTTTATACCCAAATATCATTTTGGCAAGGAAACTTCTAGATAATTGGTTTGCAAATTTTTAATTAGGATGACTTTGCTAGTATTGAGCTTCATGTCATCTTTAATGTCATGATTTACTTAAAAAGTAAGCTAAATACTTAGAAAGATACATTCAAATATTTACTTCCATATACTTAGAAAATAGTAGTGTCTTTTATTCATACAAATGGATGTTCTTACATGCCAAAATTGATCCAAACATTTCTTTGCTTTAAGTATGCTTGACATGCATGCATTCATTCACTAATTTCCATTTGTTCACACACAATATAAATTTTGAAAATACTTGGCTTTACCTCGAGCTACATCCATCCTTTGATCATTGTGATAAGCCAACCTTCCCCTCATGCCCTCCTTTGATATGTCGAATAATATCTTCCTTCCATAAGCATTTGGGTTTGAATCCTCATGTAGTCTCACTTGTATCCATCCTATGTTTACATTGTTGCTTCACATAGAAACAAAAAATAAAAGAAGAATTTCTTTGACCATAGAGGCATGAGGTAGTTGAGCTAGTGGATGACCGGAATTCCTCAATGTGAGGATGCATTGAGTTCAAATCCCATGAATGCTCATCTACTCCTTGCCTCATTCAATGTGTGAATCCCCCTTTTCTTGTTCCTTTACTATGATCGAATCAAACAATACTTGAATGAGTAAAATTAGAATCATGCATCGAGAACATGATGCACAATAAAGCTAGTTTGGATAAGCTATACCATGCACCATCATGGTCATCTTGCGATTCCGATGTGGACCTTGAGTTTTTCTTCAATCAAGGTGAAGGGCCTCAAGCAATGTGCTTAAGCCACTCTTCCCTTCATGCAGGCCATGCCAAACTCTATCTCGGCACGAAGAACTTCTTGGTAAACAACATGAATTCTTGCAAGTGGTAGTTTTGGGAACTTCACCATTTAGAGGGCACCTTTTCAACATATGGGCAAAGTATGATTTGTACTGAGTCAAAAATAATGGGCAAAAAGACTCAATTTTGGGCATCCAAGGCCTATCGCAAGTCCATGTGCAAAGTTGAAGATATACTTCATGCAAGGAGCAAAAGTGAAGGCTTGTGGCCAAGTGGTAGTTGGCTTTTGAATCTTGTGACAAGGTATGAGCTTCTGTTTAAGATGACCATCTTGAAACCTGTTTGCGCAGTGGCTCATGCTACACCTACTAGAGAGCAACTTCGATGAGATGGCAAAGATGCTTAGACACATGCATTGATAGCTTTGTCTATCAAACATGCCATTATCCCTCATATTCACTCATTCAAAACAAAAAAGGATGATTGGGATACACTTACCACTTTATACTAGGCAAGAAATGAGGCTTGTGTTGCTTACCTCTGAAAATAGATGGAGAGTGAGCATATGAATGAAGGAGATTATATGGACATTTTTTTTTGACAAAGATCAAAGATTTGAAAGAGCAGTTGATTTTTGCAGATGAAGTCTTGCCATATAGTTCACTTGTGTAGAACATTCTTAATGGTCTTCTTAATTCATATTAGAGTTTTGTTTCTACTCTTCAGCTGATGATGAAAGGCAATCCAAATGCCTTAACATTTGAGGAGTTAGTTTCTATTTTATTGCAAGAAGATAAGTCTACGTTGTAGAAGGGTCCATTATGCATGTTGCAAATCAAGCTTTTTTAGCTAGTTAGAAGCGCAAAGGTAAATGGAGCTCATCTACTAGTAAGCAAAAATATGCTAATTCTGCACAATAAAGAAGGGAAGACAAAGACAAGAAGAAAACAAAAAAGTAAAAACAGTTTTGTGAATATTGTGAAGGAAATGATCATGTCATAAAGAGTTGTCCAAAACTAGCTTCAAAAGAGGCAAAGAAGAAAGAGGCTTGAATGGCTGTTATAGAGGCCTCTACACCTAAAACACAGTCTGCTAATCTTGTGCAGAATGAAGAATGGGCATTTACTACTGTTTGCAGCTATGACCCATCTTCTCATGAACAGCGTATGTCTGCAGTAGACTCAGATGTTGTACTTTGATAGTGGGGCAACCAAACATATTACCTCTCAGTGCATTTTCTTCAATTCATTTGAGTGTGCCCCTACGAGTACTGTCACATGTGCTAACAACTCCTCTTATCCTGTAATGGGAGTTGGTAAGATCATTCTGACTACTACTGATGGTAGATCTTTCACATTGTTAGATGCTTTGTTTATGCAAGGGATCATGAAAAATCGATTGTCAGTTTCGGCATTAGCCAAGACCGGCTTGGTTGTCAAATTTGTTGATGACAGATGTGTAGTTCATGATCTGTCAAATGGCAATGTTGTTATTGCTTTTGGCATTTTCTATACTAGTTTGTATAAGCTCATAGACTATGTAAAGTCTGTGAATAATTCAACATGTGTAGCTCAAGATTCTCAAGCGATCTCAGAGGCAAAGCTTTTGCATGCACGCTTTGGTTGTATGAATTTTGCTAGTTTTCTATGCCTACAGAAATATGAAATGGTGTCTTCTCTGGCCAAACTTGAGGCGCTTGGTAAACATGTCTGTGAAGGCTGTATTTTGGGCAAAACGCAATATGCCTCCTTCCTAAAAGATCGTTCAGTATGGGCTACTAAAAAATCGTAGCTTGCTCACAATCATGTCTTTGTACCTATGCAGACACCTTCTTCTGGGAACTACCTTTACTTCATGAATTTTATTGATGATTTTTCCACGAATGCATGGGTGTATCCATTGAAAGCAAAGTTGGAAGTGTTTATGTGCTTCAAACAGTTTCTCATTTTGGTTGAAAATCTGTTAGCATGTGAAATGGGCACCCTCCGTTTTGATCAAGGGGGAGGGGGAATACATGTCTTCTGATTTTAATGCATTTTTGGTTGAACATGGGATAAAACATTAGTGTATAGTGCCATATTCACCTCAACAAAACAGAGTTGTTGAAAGAAAGAATAGGTCTCACATGGAGATGTCGAGGTGTATGGTCAAAAGTAAGGCTTTACCACATAACTTCTTGCTTGAGGTTGTTATGTGTGCAACATATGTACTTAACAGGTGTCCCACAAAAGCACCACATACTATCACATGAGATTTGGGTTGGTCACAAGCCATCTGTTGCTCATCTGTGTGTCTTTGGTTGTCTAGCATATGCATTAGTGCCTGAACAACAACACAAAAAATTGGATGATAAAGAAGTAAAATGTATTTTTGTTGGGTATAGTTCTGAAAGCAAAGGCTATCGTTTGTTTCATCTCCATACTAAATGCATTTTGGTTAGTCATGATGTTGTTTTTGTGGAAGATGGAATTCAGTTGTTACTTTCATGTACTAAAGAGATATCAATTAGCTCCAAAGATGTGTAGGACACTTTTCTCCCTCTTTTCATAGGTGGACAATCAAGTGTTGGTCCAAATGAGGCAATTTCTCAGCCTTTATAGGTTTCACATGATGATGTAGATCATTCCATTTTTTATGCACTTGTTGATGAGAGGGCTGATATAGAGGAGGCAAAAACCATGCCTAAATGGTTGTTGCAAACTTTGCGAGATAGAAAATTAGATGCACCTTTGTCATGTCCTACTCGTTTTCGCTCTCATAGTGCTTGTTTTGCATTATATTTCTATGCAATGGTTGCCTCTAGTCTTTGTGATGAGAATGAGCCTCTTTCTTTTGATGAAGTACATACTTCAAAACATTGGATGGCTTTTATACAATCACGATATGATTCTATTATGAAGAATGGTACATGGTCTTTATGTGATTTGACTCTAGGCAAGAAGGCCATTGGCATGAAATGGATATCCAAGCCAAAGCGTAATCCTGATGGAACAATTGAGAGGTATAAGACTAGCCTTTGTTGTAAAAGGTTATGCTCAAGGTAGGGGCATTGATTTTGATGAGACCTTTGCTCCCACATATCAAATGCCCACTATTCATAGCATTTGTGCACTTGAAGCTCATCATGGTTGGAATGTTCATCAATTGGACATTAAAATTGCATTTCTGAATGGTGACTTACATGAAGAAGTGTATGTATTTCAACCCCATGGTTTTGTGTAGAAAGAGCATGAAAACAAAGTGTGCAGGCTGAAAAAGGCTTTATATGGTTTGAAGCAAGCACCACATGCTTGGTATGAAAAGATACATGCCTACTTGATTGCACATGGTTTTGAGAATAATCAAACTGAGAGCACCTTTATGCATAATTCTTCATATTCAGTTTGTTGTCTCTTAGATGAGAGGCTTATGCATTGCCCAGGTGTCAAGCATGGGCAAGCAGTTAAGTGCATCTTTTGCTACCTGAGTGGTACCCAACTACTTGGATTGTTTTATCCCAAGGGGGATCACTACTTCCATATTTACATGTTTTTGTGACTCTAACTAGGTTGGTTTCAATGTCACTTGTGTGTCCACTAGTGGTTTTTGCTTCATGCTTGGTAGATCATGCATACCTTGGTTGAGAAAGAAGTAGCCTATTGTGGCCACTTCTAGTTGTGAGGTTGAGTACAGGGAAGCTTTCACAACGACTATGGAGTGTGTGTGGCTTAGATGCCTTTCGGTTAATTTGGGTGTTGGTTAGTCTTGTGCCACCACCATCTTCACTGACAGTCAGAGTGCAATGGTAGTTGCAAGGAACCCTGTGTTTCGTGCTCGCACAAAGCACATTGAGCTGCATTATCATAATGTTAAGGAGAGGTTTTTTGATGGAGAGATCAATTTGGCATACATGCCCACACATGATAACATTGGAGATCTTTTCACAAAGGCTCTACCTTGGGAGAAGTTTGAAGCTTTTCGCAAAGCTTTGGGCTTACTTACTTTTGTGGATTGATCTTTTTCCACATAGCTTGGCACTTCCTCATACATGACTGCCAACTCCTTGTTCACCGCATCTCCCAGGGGGGATTTGTTGATATATTTTGGTAGTGATGTGTGTGAATACACTAGGACTTTCGAGGCACTTTTTTTCCCTATTTAGGAGGTTTTATACCCTTGGCTTGTATATACAACTATAACCCTAACGGGTCGCTTATCTTGAACATTCACTTGGTAATACATTCAGTATTGTGTGTTGTGCTCCAAGCTTCTTCTTCTTCCTTGCATTGTTTGTGTGCTTCCTTAGACCTCAAACTCCAACACACTATACGAGTTGAGTGGCAAGAAGCTCTTAAGTGGTAGAGGTGTATGTCACTCTCTCTTGGCAAAACAGATCATATCTAGGCATGCATGCCTACATGAGTCTCCTTCTCTTCAAATTTCTTTCATGTGGGACAATTTCAAGGGATTTGTGAAGTACTTGATTTGCGCCAAGGACTTCAAAAAACCTTGAATGCATTTGTGGAATCAAACCTTTGAGGTGGAACATCTTTTGATCCCTTCCAGTTGCTTGGAGATGCAGTGTCATACGATTTAGACAAGAGGAAACAAACTTTGAAAGATTAGATAAATGATATAACATGAATGTGATATGCATGATAGAAAGGGATTGAAGAAATCCTAAAAGAGTTGTATTGAAAGTTTGTGACTCAACAACATAAGACGTTGGAAGGATAAATATGTCTAACAAGTCTTACACTTGATAACATCAAGAAACCTTCCAATGGTAATATCACATTTATGTAGATGCATGATTCGAAGGTCTCTTTATGATTTCAGATTAAAAAATGAAAAAGCTAAAAAACGAAGGCCTTCTTATAGAACATGTACCGCATGAGTAGGGCTGAGGCTAGTGTTTATGCAAGTTCTCAAAGAAGAAAAAATGTATTTTAATGAAAAGCTAGTGTCTCTTAACAAAGATATATGAAAAATCAAGTAGACGGCATGTTTACCTTGTCTTTCATTCTCTCTAGAATGGCAAGAAAGATGGATACCAAACCTCATAAAAAAATTGAAGCTCATCTAACACATTCACATGAGTAGGATCAATAAGAATTTGTTCAATTGGATAAGTTATCCCTATCCATTCTCAAGTCAATATGAAAACTTATCATTGTCCATTCTATTTCATGCTAGCTAGAAGGGTATCATATTCAGCAAATATGAACTACAAATCATATGTACAATGGCTATTTTACCAAGTGCATCCCATGAGAAGATCAAATGTGGAAAAAAAGTAAAAACACTCCCAAAATAATAACCATCCCTACAATTCTATGACAAGGAAGAGGATGGGAAAACATGAAGTAAAAGGATGTGATCATGAGTTAGGTTCGAAAGGGCCCTTTGAACATGCCTCAAAATTTTCACTGAGACTTGAAAATTTCATCACTCATGAGAGGGAAATGTGAGTATGAGATGGTCTTAACTCCTCACCTACCTTCCATTAGGCTTGAAACTTTTAAGAAATAACTAACATACCTTGGAGGACCCCTTCATCCCTCACTTTTCAGAAATTAACATCAAGCCAATC
Organism: Ceratopteris richardii; assembly: GCA_020310875.1. Classification (NCBI taxonomy): domain Eukaryota; kingdom Viridiplantae; phylum Streptophyta; class Polypodiopsida; order Polypodiales; family Pteridaceae; genus Ceratopteris; species Ceratopteris richardii. The sequence continues at coordinate 137,636,613 of CM035423.1, read as the reverse complement.
CATAGATTTTGAACTGTAGACCTTCAATCTAGCCACACATTTTCAACAATCTTAACTCCTTCTTGAATCCATAACACCAACAAACATTATTAAGCTCTAAAGAAATATGATAAAAGCTCTTGTAAGTGTGAAGAGATGGATAGGTATGTGCTTGAAGATGAAGAGGTGTTGCAAAATCCTTGATCTACACCAACCAATTGAGCTCTAGGAGTATATGGTGGGCCCTTTTAGCTTGCCAATGGATGTATTAGACACCCTATGTACCTTGGAACATCACTCTCAAAAATATAGATCAAAACAGATAAGTTGGAGTTAGCTCAGAGGTGAAAAACTTGCTAATTTGGTTCATACACCTGTCCAATGATTTGCATAATTCTTTGAGAACAGCAACAATTAGCTTAATTCCTCTTGGGGAAGTTTAGTTAACTTAAAGAGATAACTTTCAAGAGTAATGTCATAAAAAATAATAAACCACACACTGAGAATGAGTTTTAACAAGTGATGACATCATCCCGATTTTCACGGGCTGCTACAGTTTGAGACCAGTGAGCAGAAAAATAAACATAACTCAAAATGTAGAAATCCAATGATTATGAAAATTTGTATGGTTATACTAGACAATAATTTTAATCAAACAAGCTTTAAATCATTGAATTTGGATACGTAACCACTGAGAAATGGCTCTGACAAGATGAGTAAAAAGTCGGGTACCTGACAGAGAAGTGAAGATGAACAGACACTGTTGACTTCAATTGAACATAACTGAAGATTGCAACATTCAAATGACATGAAAATTTGTGAGCATATATTAGACTTATAGAGATAACTTTACCAAGTAAAATCACTGAAAATGATGCACCAATCTCAGAGAAACAATCTCTGCAATCTGACTGAGAAAACTGAGAGATATGGCAGTGAGTAGTACACTTCACAAGAACATGGACATATGAACTCAAATAATCATGAAAATGAAAGTATATTGCTTGTAAAATACAATAACTTACTGATACGTATGTGTGCCTTGTAATCACACCTTGATATGGCATAAAGCTCAGCTCTTGGAGGTCTTCACATAGGTCTCTCTAACCACGACTAAAACTGCCATCTATCTATAGTTGAGTTTGGGAGGCTAACTTCCCTCAATCACTCTCCAATCAATCAATGATTGATTTTACATTAAGTAAACTCTTCAAAAGTTACAAGAGGTAGTTCACAAGTGAACTTTACATAGTCTTCATTTTGAAGCTTCTTTTATGACTTTGTGGGACTCAAGCCAATACTTAGGCTTGTCATAGACTTGCTCCAACAGCTCCCCCTCAAGCCAAGTATGCTTGAGGTCTTCATTCTTCCAAGATTACCTGCAAACCAATCATAGCCTTGAATTTGCAAAGCTTTGTACCATCCAATGCTTTGGTTAGAATATCTGCACATTGTTGATGAGTGGACACATATGATATTTGAATCTCTTTGCTTAGAACCTTCTCTCTTACATAGTGATAATGAAGTTCAATATGTTTAGTCCTTGCATGAAAAATAGGGTTAGCAGCTAAGTGAATAGAACTCATATTGTCACAAAAAATAGTTGGAGTTCCAAACTCCAATCCAAGATCTTTGAATAATGTCTTCATCCACATAGCTTCCTAAGTAGCTATGGCCAGACCTCTATATTCAGCTTCAGTAGAAGAGAGAGAGCAACTGTGGGTTGCTTCTTGGATGACCATGAAATAAGCTTTGAACCTGCAAAGGTAAGATAACCAGAAGTGCTCCTTCTATCTTCCTTGGAGCCAGCCCAATCTGCATCAGAAAATAGCTTCAAACCTAAATCAGATACATAAGGATAATAAAGTCCTTCATTTATGGTTCCTTTGAGATACTTGAGAATCCTTTTGGCAGCATCCATATGTGGTTTCCTTGGTGTGTGCATAAATTGACTTAGCACAATCACACTGTAACATATATCTACTCTTGTCAATGTGGCATAGTTGAGACTACCCACTAGACTTTGATATGATGTGATGTCCTCTATGAGTTCACCTTCATGTGAGCTCAATTTGTGATTGACCTCCATTGGAGTACCTGCAATCTTACAATCTTGCATCTTGAATTTTGCCAACATGTCCTTAATGTACTTTCTTTGAGTGAGAAACAAACCATGATCTTTGTAGACAACTTCCAAACCTAGGAAGTAGGTAAGTGAACCCAAATCACTTATCTTGAACTCTTCTCTCATCTGATCTTTGATCTTCTTCATACCATCTGCATCATTTCCTGTCAATATAATATCATCTACATATACACATAGGTAGATGATCTCTGAATTACTCTTTTTAATAAAGAGTGAAGGATCTGCCTTGCTTGGTTGAAAGCCTTTGTCTTGCAAGAATGAAACAAGTCTAAAATTCCAAGCTCTTGGAACTTGCTTGAGACCATACAATGCTTTGTTAAGTTTACACACATAATCAGGATAAACTTGATTCTCAAAACCAGGTGGTTGTGCCATATATACCTCTTCTGTTATCCAACCATTCAAGAATGCATTCTTTACGTATCTTCCAATTCTTGGAAGAGGCAATACTAAGCAAAACCCTAATAGTAGGCATCTTTGCCACGGGAGAGAAGGTCTCCTCATAATCAATTCCTTGAGTTTGTGCAAAGCCTTTTGCTACAAGCCTTGCCTTATACTTGTTAATGGAACCATCAGAATTCTTCTTGAGTTTATAGACCCATCTTGAGCCTATTACCTTCATGGATAAGTCTTGGGCACCAAATCCCAAGCGTTGTTTTCCTCAAGTGCTTCAATCTCTTCCTTCATTGCATGCTTCCATTCTGATTTTGCTTTGGCCTCTTCAAATGATGATGGCTCCTCTTTGTTTATGTCCTGTGCTATGTAGATAGAATGTTTAGTTACTAATGAGGTGTCAAACCCATACCTTTCTGGTTTTTTCTTTTCCCTCATAGATCTTCTTAGGCCATGATGTGATGATTCTGCCTCATGTCCAAGTTCCTGCAATTTTGCTTTACCTTTAGACTGTTGGAGCAAGTCTATGACAAGCCTAAGTATTGGCTTGAGTCTCACAAAGTCTTAGAAGAAGCTTTAAAAAGAAGACTATGTAAAGTTCACTTGTGAACTACCTCTTGTAACTTTTGAAGAGTTTACTTAATGTAAAAGTAAGAGAATCTTAAGTGGTTGAGTCCACTTGATCAAGAATGGAAAGAGGAGCCACGAATTCGTGATTTGTGGTAGGTAGAGAATCAAATCAATCATTGATTGATTGGAGAGTGATTGAGGGAAGTTAGCCTCCCAAACTCAACTATAAATAGATGGCAGTTTTAGTCGTGGTTAGAGAGACCTATGTGAAGACCTCCAAGAGCTGAGCTTTATGCCATATCAAGGTGTGATTACAAGGCACACATATGTATCAGTAAGTCATTGTATTGTACAAGAATATACTTTCATTTTCATGATTATTTGGTTTCATCTTTCCATGTTCTTGTGAAGTGTACTACTCACTACCATTACTCTCAGTTTTCTCAGTCAGCTTGCAGAGATGTTTTCTCTGAGCTTGGTGCATCATTTTCAGTGATTTAACTTGCTAAAGTTAGCTCTATAAGTCTACTATATGCTCATAAATTTTCATGTCATTTGGATGTTGAAATCTTCAGTTATGTTCATTTGAAGTCAACAGGGTCTGTTCATCTTCACTTCTCTGTCAGGTACCCGACTTTTTCACTCATCTTGTCAGAGGTGTTTCTCAGTGGTTACTTATCCAAATTCAGTGATTTAAATCTTGTTGGATTCACCTTACTGTCTAGTATAACCATACAAATTTTCATAATCATTGGATTTCTACATTTTGAGTTATGGTGATTTTTCTGCTCACTGGTCTATTTCTGTAGCAGCCCGTGAAAATCGGGATGATGTCATCACTTGTTAAAACTCATTCTCAGTGTGTGCTTTGTTATTTTTGATGAGATTACTCTTGAAAGTTAGCTCTTTAAGCTACCTAGACTTCCCCAAGAGGAATTAAGCTAATTGCTTCTGTGCTCAGAGAATTATGTAAAACACTGGACAGGTGTATGAACCAAGAATAGCAAGTTTTCACCTCTGAGCTAACTCCAACTTATCTGTTTTGATCTATCTTTTTGAGAGTGATCTTCCAAGGTACATAGGGTGTCTAATACATCCATTGGCAAGCTAAAAGGGCCCACCATATACTCCTGGAGTTCATTTGGCTGGTGTAGATCAAGGATTTTGCAACACCTCTTCATCTTCAAGCACATACCTATCCATCTCTTTACATAGACTTCCATGCTTTGATCTTTTCCATATGAGATTCTTCATCATCCTCTGAGGTGTCTTGTTCTTCAATCTTTGGTTGTTCTCTACCAAGCTTTGGAAAATCTTCTTCAAGATCATATGGTAAATTGACCTTCCTGCATGAATCTTCATACCATGAATTCTTCTCATCAAAAACTACATCTCTGCTTACCAAGAATCCTTTGTTGGTAGGGTTGTATAACCTGTAGCCCTTTTGAATGTTGTCATATCCAATAAATACACACCTTTCTGCCTTTGGATCCATTTTGCCTCTAACCTGTGAAGGAACATGAGCAAAAGCAATACATCCAAAAATTTTACAATGATCTAAGCTTGGTCTTCTTCCATTCCAAGCCTCATATGGAGTCATCCCATCAAGGGATTTTGAAGGCAACCTGTTAATCAAGTAAGTGGCTGTAGATACAACCTCAGCCCATAAGTAATTAGGTAAATGCTTTTCATTTAACATAGACCTTGTAGCTTCAACAATTGTCCTATTCCTCCTTTCTGCCACTCTATTTTGCTCAGGAGTGTACCTTGTAGTTACCTCTCTTTTGATTCCTCTTTCTTGAAGAAAAGAATCAAACTCATGGGAGAAGTATTCTCCCCCTCCATCTGACCTTAGCCTTTTTAGTGATTTACCTGTTTGATTCTCCACAAGAGCCAAATATCTTTTGAAACATGAAAAAACTTCATCTTTGTGTTTCATAAAGAATAGGATAGTCCATCTGCTGCAATCATCAATAAAGGAGACATAATACCTTGATCCAGATATTGAAGCTTCCTTGCTAGGTCCCCATACATCTGTATGAACCAACTCCAAGAGATCTCCATGCATATAACCTTTCTTCATGAATGGTAACCTGTGAGACTTTCCAAATTGACATGCACTACACTTATAAATCATATGTTGTTTTGACAAATTAGGGAGTCCAAGTACACTTTGGTCCCTACAAATTTGCTTTAATGACCTTTCACCAATATGTGCTAACCTTTTGTGCCATACTTCCAATTCTGTGAGTGTCTTACTACCATAATTAAAGAGAGCAATGTTTCTAGTGTCCTGTAATTCAAATGTGAACAATCTACCTGTCTTTTCACCTTTTGCAATTTTTCTGAATCCTTGACTTGGATCTTCAACAAATGCTCCTGCCTTTGTGAACCTGACTTGCAACCCTTTCTCTACTATCTGCCCAACACTTATCAAATTCTTTGTAATGGTAGGGACATAGAGTACCTTACTGAGTAGGTTGATGTTTCCATCAGGTGCTTTGACATTGCCTATTTTCTCCACAGGATGTTTTGTATCATCTCCTGTTTGTACCTCATACTTATTCCTTGGATCTTCTAAATCTGATAGGAGTGCCACATTTCCTGCCACATGATTTGAACAACCTGAATCTATGTAGAAAACATGCTCATCAGATTTACCTTGTGGCATAGCCATGTTCATGATCAATAATGAATCCTCTTTGTTTGAGTCTTCTGTGTAGTTATTGTAGTCTCTCCTTCCTTTGTAGCCTCCTTGATAGTTTGAATGATTGTAGTTGTTGCCATGGTAGTTGTTGAAGTTTCCTCTTGAGTAGTCATAACTTACTCTATTGTATCCTCTGCCTCTTTGATTCCTGGAATTCTTAAAGCAATTTTCAGTTGTATGATTAGTTAGTCCACAAATAGAACATGAGTTGGAGTCTTGGGATCTCCCCCTGCCTTGTCTACCTCCTCTTCCTCTACCTCTGCCATGTCTTCCTCTACCTGCATAGTTAGCTTGATATGTACCTGCTTCATCATCCATTTTCTTTGCCTTTCCTTTGTTATCTTTGGACTTGCTTTTATCAGTGTATAAAGCTGAAGATTGATTACCTTTAGAGCTTTCTCCATTTTTGATAAGCTTTGCCTCTTGAGTAAGTAGTTGTCCAATGAGTGTATTGAAATCAGGTACATGCATGTCCATGTACAAATCCATAGCTGTGGTGAATGCTTCCCACTTGTCATTTGCCTTCAAGCCATTGATGACCTACCTTACAATTTGCTCTTCATCTATTACCTCTCCAATGCTTCCCAACTGATCTGCTATGTCCTTGAGCTTTGTGACAAAATCAGTCACATTTTGTTTGGGAGCTGTCTTGAGAGTTGTGAAATCCAGCCATAGTTGATGCTTCCTAGCTTTGGTACTTGAAGAAAAGAAAGCTTCAAGTGCATCCCACACTTCCTGAGATGTCTTACAACTTCTAATGTGAGGCAACAAAAAATCCGAGATAGAGTTGAGGAGATAAGACCTTGCAAGTGCATCCTTGGAGCACCATGTGCTCAATCTTTTTGCTCTTCTTGTGTTGGTTGACTTTTATTCCTGAAACTTGGCATAACTTCATCTCCAGCCACATAACCATATAAACTTCTACCTTGGAGATAAGCTTCCATTCTTAATGACCAAGCTGAGTAGTTACCTCTGTCCAATTTGTCAATTGATGAAGGAAATCCATCTGCCATGTTGTCCAACCTTGCTCTGATACCACTGTGAAGAGATGGATAGGTATGTGCTTGAAGATGAAGAGGTGTTGCAAAATCCTTAATCTACACCAGCCAATTGAACTCCAGGAGTATATGGTGGGCCCTTTTAGCTTGCCAATGGATGTATTAGAAACCCTATGTACCTTGGAAGATCACTCTCAAAAAGATAGATCAAAACAAATAAGTTGGAGTTAGCTCAGAGGTGAAAAACTTGCTAATTTGGTTCATACACCTGTCCAGTGATTTGCATAATTCTCTGAGCACAACAGCAATTAGCTGAATTCCTCTTGGGGAAGTTTAGTTAACTTAAAGAGCTAACTTTCAAGAGTAATATCATAAAAAATAATAAACCACACACTAAGAATGAGTTTTAACAAGTGATGACATCATCCCGATTTTCACGGGCTTCTATAGTTTGAGACCAGTGAGCAGAAAAATGAACATAACTCAAAATGTAGGAATCCAATGATTATGAAAATTTGTATGGTTATACTAGACAGTAAGTTGAATCCAACAAGCTTTAAATCATTGAATTTGGATAAGTAACCACTGAGAAATGGCTCTGACAAGATGAGTGAAAAAGTCGGGTACCTGACAGAGAAGTGAAGATGAACAGACACTGTTGACTTCAATTGAACATAACTGAAGATTGCAACATCCAAATGACATGAAAATTTGTGAGCATATAGTAGACTTATAGAGCTAACTTTACCAAGTAAAATCACTGAAAATGATGCACCAATCTCAGAGAAACAATCTCTGCAATCTGACTGAGAAAACTGAGAGATATGGCAGTGAGTAGTACACTTCACAAGAACATGGACATATGAACTCAAATAATCATGAAAATGAAAGTATATTGCTTGTACAATACAATGACTTACTGATACATATGTGTGCCTTGTAATCACACCTTGATATGGCATAAAGCTAAGCTCTTGGAGGTCTTCACATAGGTCTCTCTAACCACGACTAAAACTGCCATCTATTTATAGTTGAGTTTGGGAGGCTAACTTCCCTCAATCACTCTCCAATCAATCAATGATTTTTGATTCTCTATCTATCACAAATCACGAATTCGTGGCTCGTCTTTCCCTTTTTGATCATGTGGACTCAACCACTTAAGATTCTTTCACTTTTACATTAAGTAAACTCTTCAAAAGTTACAAAAGGTAGTTCACAAGTGAACTTTACATAGTCTTCATTTTGAAGCTTCTTTTATGACTTTGTGGAACTCAAGCCAATACCTAAGCTTGTCATAGACTTGCTTCAACAATAAGTGGTAAGATTGAACTCCCTTGTATCCTCGTTTCTCTTAAGACTACATGTTGAGACTCTCAATTAAGACTACATATTGAGACGATCCATTCACCTTTTCGGTTTTCATGTTATCGTTCGACAACGAGACGGGAAATGTCATAGAGCAGCTTACCAAACTTTCGTGAGGCTGAAAATAAGTATGACGATGTTCTAGTTTGTGGTCAGCCTGGTTGCCCGGGGGTATTCATCTGCAGTAGCCTTGCTTTCACGTTGAATTGAAGTTCGGTTTCATGGCTTTAGCTTCTGTGGCCGCTTCTTCAGTTCTGCAACCTACTTTCATTTCTCCCACGAATAAATTTGTAAACTTGGTACTTCTTTTTATGGCTTGCCCCACATATCGTGTGTGTATGTGTGTCGTGTGTCGTGTGTGTGTGTGTGTGTAATCGAAATTTCTCATCTGTATAAAGCTGCACAAACTGCTACTCTGGTCTTTATCAACTCTTTCTTGCCAGGAATTGAAGTTGCCTATTTTGTTTAGAGCTCCATGAGTTGTTGCACTAGTCATCGGCACCTCGTCCTGCTCAGTATTCTGATATTCACGCGCTGATTGTGAATGTTTCGAAGTGAGATGGAATGGAGTGAGGATATTGTCTGTTTTTTTTGATATGAACCGAAAGTGAGGGATTCTTCTGCTTACATTGCATTCACCCTTTCCAAAGATACTTGATTCTCTATAACTCATTATGAAGATTGAATTCAGAGACGAAGTTTATGCGGGTAAAATTCTTGGCGGTATCTTGAAATCTTTAGGAATAAAAACTGATTGCAATATTTCTACACATGTTATAGCTTAGCATCGTGGCTGGTCGCTTCTCTGCTAGCCTTCATTAGTACAGATTCTGCCTTGCATCATCAACGCAATGCCATCAATTCAGTTTGTAACCTTCTAATCAGTTCATGCTTTTGTGTGGCGGTGCGTATACCTGTAGGACGTCTGTATGAGAACATCTATTCTTGCTTAGTTCTACTCTCACTATTGGGCATTGATGACCATAATGGGGATGTTGTGATATTGACCAAGTGTTCTGCATAATGGAGCTGATAGGTGTATAGTCTCCTGTATGGATTCATTAACGTGTTACTGTACTTCTATTTGCAGATCTTTATTATGGGGGTAAGTATCATTTTCAATTACCTTTATATATTTATCCTTACTAATTTTATGCCTTTATGAGCAGTTCAACTTCTTTGAAAATTACATATTGGAAAACCTCTATACACACACATACACACACATATATATGTGTATGTGTGTGTGGATGTGTATGTGTGCATGCATACATGTATGTATGCATGCATGTATGTATGTATGTATGTATGTATGTATGTATGTATGTATGTATGTATGTATGTATGTGTGTATGTATGTATGTATGTATGTATGTATGTATGTATTTATGCATGTATGTATGTATGTATGTATGTATGTATGTATGTATGTATGTATGTATGTATGTATGTATGTATGTGTGCGTGTGTGTGTGTATGCATGCATGCATGCATGCATGCATGCATGCATGCATGCATGCATGCATGTATGTATGTATGTATGTATGTATGTATGTATGTATGTATGTATGTATGTATGTATGTATGTATGTGTGTGTGTGTGTATGTATGTATGTATGTATGCGTATGTATGTATGTATGTATATATGTATGTATGTATGTTTGTATGCATGTATGTATGTATGTATGTATGTATGTATATCTATCTATATCTATATCCATAGTTGTTTTTGATGGGTTTTTGACTTTTTACTTCTAATGTTTAGCAGACATCTGACAAAGATAAGGTAGAGCCCAAAATTTTACAAAAAAGTAAGGAAAAAGAGTAGAGATATCATGGTAGCATATATGAATCAGTAGCAAGACAAACGATGATGACTAGTAAACAAAAAAAAACTGAACTCAAGTCCAATAGGTAGACTATAGACCTTGGAGACTGGTCTTTACACAATAAAGACTAAAAAAATAGTGATAGGAAGTATGTGGCACATCATACATGTCAGTGGAAACATGGGTGTATCATAAATCATGATAAAATAAGAGAATGTCACATATCCTCATCCTCTATATCATCATCATCTTCATCATCAGAAGGATCATCATCATCCTCAATAGTATCATCATGATTATCCACTTCAATGTAAGAAGATGAAAGGATTTGTTGGAAAACAATGTCCCAAGGTCAATGTCTCAATATCCCATGGTCATTGGACCATTTTGTTCACATTACATAGCATGTATAACTGTTCTTTTTAGTCCCTCTACAAGCGATCGGCGCTGGGCGCCTTGGATACAACAGTAGCCTCCTAAAGCAAGGTTCCGGGTTCAAAACCCGTCAGCAGCAGCCGGCAGTGCGACGCGAATTTTTGATATAGCTTTTGGACATCAAACACGGACGACGGGGAGATTTCGTGAACACTTTTCCCGATTAAGTTACAAAGAGCGATTGTAGAGTTTTTTGATGGAGGGCTTTTCAAGTGCTTTATTCTATCAAGAAACAAAGCTATATAAACACATGCTTGGCTCATTGTAATCATCCTACACCTAGTTCAACACCAGCTTTGGAGAGCTTTGGTACCTCAATAGAGGTAGTGCTTTTAGCACATGGGGCAGCCACGGTGCTATGTTAAAGCATGTTGAGGAGCGGCTATGGAGTTCTTCTTGGAGAAGAAGAGTGTGCTCACACTCTTGCTTATGGAGAGGCTATTAGCAGCTTGGTGGTGTGGATCGGCCATTCACATGGTGTATTTGAAGATTGTCTTCTACATGAAAATTTCGAGTTACTTCAAAGACATTGGATGGTGGTTAACATAAGATTTGCATCTTATGTTAAGAATTCAAGTACATATTCTCTTTATGCACAAAGGTACTACTTGGAGTTTATGGAGGCAGTAACATCCATATCAGGAGGAGTCTTATTCGGCATAGGTACAAGAGAATCAATACGTATATGCTTTATGCATATTTGGATGAGGTGTTCGAGAAGGTATGGTTATATGAGTTTGAGGATTTCTGACAGCAAACTTGTTAGCATTCTTTGCTACTTTTGTAAGTATGTGATCTTTTCACACACATGTCTAACTTAGGGTCTTCCATAGCCTAAGGTTAGATGAGGGTTTGTTGATTATCAGTTTTAGACTGATCCTTCCTCTTTCTGTCACTCATATTCACTCGGTCACACATCTCATGTATATTCAGATTTCTGTCCATACATCTGAATATGTTTGTTACATTTGTACATTCACTCATCCATCTATTTTTTCACATAGAGTGGTTGAGAGTTTTGCTCCCACATTGTACATTGAACATTGGTATATATATGATAGTGTGAGTAAGCAGTGGCTTACGTAACACTTTACACATGTTGTCTAGTCTCTCTCTATCTTTGTCTCATCATTTGTATGATTAAATGTGGTATGTTCATGTTTTGTCAATATTGGAAGATTGCTAGATTCTATGTTGTATATGTTGGACCTATGGAACCTTGGACCTGTGGTATTAGTATTGGGCCTACTAAATTTCCAACATTTGGTATCAGAGCTTTAGGGTTTTGATATGAGAGTTCATTCAGGCTCTCAGATTCCTAGGTTCCGAGACTTCCAGGTTTACAACATATGATTTAAGGGAATCTTCTAATATTTGACATTTGACATACACACCTAATCTAGATGAGTAGAGATTTGAGAATTAGACAATTCAGTCATATGTTTATTCATCAATGTGGAGTATGAAGTTGATGATCTGTTAGTAGCCGAATATTTTTGGAAGAGTATGCAAATACTTTACAGAAGTATTCTTTGAAGACCAAGACTTGATGAAGAGAAGGCTACTTCAAATTCAAGGAAAAACAATGGTTTGGAGAAGATGAAGGAATCAGATCAACATCAAGTATCAGTTTTTACTATCAGATTGTCATTTACAGGTCATATCTTAGAAGAGCAGTTATGAAGAGATTTGAAGGATTCAAGGAATGCTTTTATACACTTTCATTATTTGAAAGATAAAGGCTACGTCAAAACAGGTATCTAGAGGTTTTTCTAGAGAGTTTTGAGAGATCTCTTTCATGGCAAGAAAGCTCATCTAAGAAGACAAATGTGGAGAGCATGAGTTTTGTGTTCAGCCAATTTTCTGTTGTAAGTTGGTTGGATATCGAGGTACAGAATTTTGATCTAGAGAGGTAACTCTAGAAAGTTAATTCATCATTCAGACAAAAGGCTAGTGAATTTAGTCATTTCAGATATTTGAAGTAGAATTTTGATTCAGGAGATATGAGGAGATGGTAAAACATGATTCTATGTTCACTTCCATTGTATACCATGTTTGTTTTTGTCTCTTATTCTTAGTACTAGAGGAAGAGAAAGAATTCATTTGAAGAAGTTAAGAGTCCTTGCTACTTCAAGATGAAGAGAACAAAAGGTATGGAAGAGAAGTTTGAAGATGTTGACATCATCATCAGGTGGAAGAAAGATGCCGAAGAAGAAAGTCCATCATTTCCAAAAGAAAAGTAAGGCTTCCTGAGAAGTTTGAAGATGTTGACATCATCATCAGGTGGAAGATAGATGCCGAAGAAGAAAGTCCATCATTTCCAAAAGAAAAGTAAGGCTTCCTTTTCTCATATATTTCCCATACACTTTTCTTACTTTATTCTCTACATCCAAAGACAAGTCTACGAGAACATCTTGTGTGAAGATAGTCTAAAGAAGAAGCAGTTTCTTGTTTGCATTACACTTGGTCATGATTTAGTAGATTTGACAAAGAATTGGATTGAGAGAAAGAAAAGCATCAGATTTTGAAGACAACTTGTATGTTTTACTCATATGTATGAGTTATATATAAGTTGAAGATTTTAGGCAGGAAGCTTATATGTTCCCTCAAAGAATTCTTGGAGTGTCAATACATAGCTACTTGGTATATGACAAGTTGCAGAGAAGTATATTTCTTCTTTATCTAACTCTTGAGGTAAAAGAGTTTTTTGTAGCAGATGTTGAAGACTTGGGTTGAGGTTTTATGTTTGGAAGGGTTACCTCATATTCAGTATTTTTAGTAAACTTCAGAAAATTCAGATTTTTGATATACTAGTCAGTTGAAGAATCTACTTTCTATGATTGTCTTTTTTTTTTGGATACATACTTGTATTCAAAAAGGTGTTCCAATTCAAATCCTATTACTTGGTTGAGAAGTGGAGTTAACCAAAAGAAAGTCAAGCAGGTACTATCACATTTCACCCGGGAAGAATATGAAAAGATGAAGTATCAACTTGCAGCTTTTGGAGTTCTCAAGGTGAGAAGTTTGTCCACTTATGTTTCAAGTAGGAGTTGCAGATTCTTGGGAAGGATTTGTTTGAAGAAAAGTTTTACAACTTTGTAAGAAGCTGGACACTTGGAGCAAGGTTGTTAGCAACGTTTTCGCAACGTCCAAGGCAATGTGTTGCTAACGCGTTAGCAACATCGCAACGTTTGGACCTGGACGTTGCGAAAACGTTGCAAACCATTTCTTTTTTTTTTTTCAAAATTTTTTGCAAATATAGTAACATAGATGTATATTATAGTATATACATATATAATATGTATTATATAGTATGTATTATGTTAATTTATGTAATATGTACATTGTATTGAATATTTAATATTTATGATTCATTCCAAATTCTCGAATCCTTGTTCATGAAGTGATGGAAGATGCACAATGCACATTGCACATGTATGATGTCAGAATTTACAACTAATCATTATCATGACTCAATGACTCATTCTAAAATTCAAATTCACAATGCACATTCAAACAACTCATATGACAATGGACATCAATGATGAGAGTCAAGACAAATACTATTATATACAACTTACAAGTAACATTGAAATTTAAAACAAACTTCAAAGAATTATAATTTATGACAAAAATATGTGAAAAAGTCAACCTCGTCTCAAAATTATGAC
>CM035423.1:137610019-137617519 GCA_020310875.1 Ceratopteris richardii | reverse complement strand
GTAACAAATCAAACATTCAGTCATGAAGCTCTGATGAGAGCAGATTCTACACAGGTATTTTGTTGGAGAGATCATTAATCTTGGATGATCTCGTATGATCTTGTAAGATCTTGATAGATCTTGTATGATCTTGGATGATCTTGAATGATCTTGAATGATCATGAAGATCTTGAGTATTTATGAGTCAGTTGTCTATCCTTTGTTTATAAGGTTCTTAGCATTGGAAGAAGTAAGTCAAAGATTCAGATTCTATCAGATTTGTGTTGCAGAAAAATAGAAGAAGATACTTGTTATGTTGCAGAAGATTATGAATCCTAAATGCTTTCAGAAAGGTTTTTGCTATATAGATCAACTAACCTTATTCTAGATATTCTAGATTTTGGAAAGCTGAAAAGTAAACAGTTAAAGCCATTAGCTTCAGTGCTAATAAAAGGGTTCAGATATTTTGTCTCAAGACACATGTATTGATGTTAAGGAAGCAATGCTAAATCATTGAAGATCAGATATATTGAAAGAAGAAGGACGTCCAAGATTTCATAAAGTCTCATATACTTTGAAGAATACTGGATTCTAGTGTTAAGTCATCCAGGGGGTGATGAAACATGAAGACTTATTTTCAGCCATATGTAAAAGAATGCAGAGTCATACCTACAGGCATTCCTATTTTAGGTATTCCTATATTTCCTTTGTCAGGTTCTCTTTATGTTCCAGCTTTGAAAGAAGAAGGAAGAAGGAGAATGTATGGAGAAATTTCCTGTTAGGATATTCTTGTTCAGGGGAAGGTTCCAGAATTCTATTGAAGAGAAGCTTGATATTTCAGAGAGGTATGTTTTAGAGGTGCGCACATATATGTTTATACCAGGTTCTGAAGGAAAGAGGTATGAAGGATTTACAGATTGAACAAAGATGAAGACATGATGACATCATAGATATGATTTTTTTGATGAGACTCATGAGTTGAGTTGAGTTGAAGTACAGTTCTCTAACTAGCAGTGTTCATATACACTAAGCTGTGAGTTGTCCGTCACAGGTTCCAGGATTCAGTTCTTGATTTTGTTTAGTGTATTTACATGACACAGCAGAAGTATATTGAGAAAATTTTCGTAAGGTAAATGCAAATATGTGGATCCTAGTGTATGTTTTCAGGTTTGTGAAGACAGGAGATAGTAGGTTCAGAGTCAGTACTTGCTACATTTGTTGTCAAGTAATGATTGCTTGATGTGTACACTATTGGATATCTTGATTGCATATTTTCTCAAGTATTATGGTTCATATTCAGCAAGTTCAGGTGTTTGAAGTTTGAAGGATTCAAGGAAAGTCAAATTCAATTTTGAAGAAGACTTTTGAAGAGAAGGATTGAAGGTCAATTCGGAAGTACAAACTTGAAGCTTGTGATAGTTTGTAGATTGTGATACTTTGCAGATTGTGATTATGAAGTTTGCAGATCTAGTCCAGATTGTACCATTGTGACATTGTAGGGGGGATTGTTGGAAAACAATGTCCCAAGGTCAAGGTCTTAATATCCCATGGTCATTGGTCACATTAAATAGCATGTATAGCTGTTCTCTCTAGTCCCTCTACAAGTGATCGACGCTGGGCGCCTTGGATACAACAGTAGCCTCCTAAAGCAAGGTTCCGGGTTCAAAATCCCTCGGCAGCCTGCAGTGCGACGCGAATTTTTGATATAGCTTTTGGACATCAAATACGGACGACGAGGAGATTTCGTGAACGCTTTTTCCGATTAAGTTACGAAGAGAGATCGTAGAGTTTTTTGATGGAGAGCTTTTCAAGTGCTTTATTCTATCAAGAAACAAAGTTATATAAACACATGCTTGGCTCATTGTAATCATCCTACACCTAGTTCAACACCAGCTTTGGAGAGCTTTGGTACCTCAGTAGAGGTAGTGCTTTTAGCACATGGGGCAGCCATGGTGCTATGTTAAAGCATGTTGAGGAGCGGCTGAGGAGTTCTTCTTGGAGAAGAAGAGTGTGATCTTACTCTTGCTTATGGGGAGGCTATTAGCAGCTTGGTGGTGTGGATCGGCCATTCACATGGTGTATTTGAAGATTGTCTTCTACATGAAGATTTCGAATTACTTCAAAGACATTGGATGGTGGTTAACATAAGATTTGCATCTTATGTTAAGAATTTAGGTACATATTCTCTTTATGCCCACAGGTACTATTTGGAGTTTATGGAGACAGTAACATCCATATCAGGAGGAGTCCTATTCGGCATAGGTACAAGAGAATCAGTACGTATATTCTTTATGCATATTTGGATGAGGTGTTTGAGAAGGTATGGTCATATGAGTTTGAGGATTTCTGGCAGCAACCTTGTCAGCATTCTTTTTGCTACTTTTGTAAGTATGTGATCTTTTCACACACATGTCTAACTTAAAGTCTTCCATAGCCTAAGGTTAGATGAGGGTTTGTTGATTATCAGTTTTAGACTGATCCTTCCTCTTTCTGTCACTCATATTCTCTTCTACAACCTATCAAGTCACACATCTCATGTATATTCAGATTTCTGTCCATACATCTGAATATGCTTGTTACATTTGTACATTCACTCATCCATCTATTTTTTCACATAGAGTGGTTGAGAGCTTTGCTCCCACATTGTACATTGAACATTGGTATATATGATAGTGTGAGTAAGCAGTGGCTTACGTAACACTTTACACATGTTGTCTTGTCTCGCTCTATCTTTGTCTCATCATTTGTATGATTAAATGTGGTATGCTCATGTTTTGTCAATATTGGAAGATTGCTAGATTCTATGTTATATATGCTGGACCTATGGAACCTTGGACCTGTGGTATTAGTATTGGGCCTACTAAATTTCCAAAAGGATTTTCTTTCCATACCTCTTACAAAATAAGAAGTCTCTGATTATGATCATTCTCTTCATTTTCTATCATGTCACATGTCACTTCCAATTTTTGAAATTTTTTTCCTTTCAATTTGGATTTGAGGCATAGATTTGTATGAATATACATTAAAATTTTAACATTCTTAAGGATTAATTTATTTCTCCTCTGCATGTATGAGTGAAAAAGTACTCCAATCTCTTTCACAAGGAGAAGCACAAGACCCTTGTGAAAAAAACTTGAACAGCTACCTTTTTCGTATTGGATACACATGGTCCAAATTGCTCCCATCATCTCATAGCATGATGCATTCTATCCTCATCGCTTACAACATAACATGAAAATGCACCTTACATAAACTTAAATACATCGAGCTCATCACATAGGAGGCCTTGTTTTTTAACATCAGCCATGTGTGCCTTCAATAAAATCCATACATCCATTATACACCTCCATAGTGGTTAGCAACGGGATGGCAAAGTGTTGCTAACGCATTAGCAATGGGTTCAAGTTGCGAACCCCAAGTTGCGTACACTTCAATTTTCTTTTAGATATTTTTAAAATTCTAGATATCCTAGGTATTACAATCCTCCTATAAAAGCTTAAGTATCATAAAAAGGCATGAAAACAAGACATGTTAATATTTATATAGTGTACATATCAAATATATAGGTCGTCAATGTGTCTTGTCATGTACATTCATACATACATATATACATAGTACATACATGCATAGATTATATTATATCACATACATAGTAGTAAATATATACTACATGCATATGTAATACATACATTTTTATGTACATATCTATTATCTGCATAGTATACATATTAAATATATACATAGCAAATAGATGCATACATACATATGTGCATACGAATTATGTACATAAAAGGTACTAGGAACATACTACAACCATACAAACATATATATTAGATACAAACATAAGTAAATACATGTCTTTCGAGTAATAAATTATATGAATAACATCATACATATATACATGCATATATAGATACATATATACATATATACATACATACATACATACATGCATACATAACTAAGTAAATAAACATATTTTTGGGTAAACATACAAAAATAAGAATATAAATACATATATTACATATATAGTACACACGTACATAGGTAGATACATATATATCCATATGCATGATGTTATATGGTAAATGATGTTGGAATGATCATATGGGAAGTTAAACATTATTTACTCTCTTTGTCTCCCTCCCATTTTTTTTCTCGTTGAGGCATTGGCCTTTCTTGCATGATGTTTCAGCTCATCAAATATGTTTGTTCATAAATTGTTATGGTTGAAACATAAAAGACCCTTCATTGTGGACTATTTTTGGCCTCTTGGAAAGTTTTTTTTTTGGCTTAATTAGCAACACATTGGGAACGTGTATGCAATGTGGAGTTGCATTGCGAATGTTTGCAACGCGTTGTGTATGCAACACTGTACACCTCTGTATCCATGTGCAGACTTTTCCCTCCAAATGGGATGAAGAACAAAAGAAGTATCAAAGAGGAGTATGCAACATGTCCTATCTCCCAATACATAAACTCTTTATTTCTTCTAGCTCCAAAGAATCAATATAATCCAAGGACCCCTTTATTTTTGCATGCATGCACTACTTGATGCTAGGAAATTCCAAAAAGTTAATTATGATCTGTGTGCAATGGAGGGATCTACGAGCCACATTATGACAACTGGTAGTATGAGTGCGTACATATTTGCTTCAATACCTTTATCATCCTTTTTATCATGCATGCTTAGTCCACCATTAATATCACATGCATCGCAACGAAACATTTCAGTTTCAAGTCATGTGCATGATGCATTGGACGTAGAAGCTATGGATGTAGTTACAAAGGTTGAGGTTACGACGATGCAAGGGGGTAAAATCAACACCACTTCTATTTAGGGACAAGGATTAGAAGTTAAGTTGTTGAAATTAGAGAAGCATTTTGGACATTTGTCCAATGTCGAGGCAAAAGTTGCGGAACTTCATAGATCATTTGACGGAGTTTAAGATTGATTTAGGGCCATTTTGGAATTACTCCAGATGCCCCAAGATGTAGGTGGGGCTTCTATAGGTAGCCACACTGATACGATTACGATTATGCCGATATCTGTCTCGGAAAAGGATTTATCCATTTCCCAAGCATATCTTTTTCTCTTGATTGGTAATATGAGTCGTCTTAGTTTGATGACTTCTACTACTCTATTTGCAAGCACATCAGGACAAGCAATAAGTATAAGTCGACTCTTAGATCTTTCCTTGGGAAAGGATCTCCCACCTCCTTCTCGGGTGAAGATAGGGAATCGGAACAAGGACGCTCTCCTAACATTCTTGGAGAAGTGGAAGGACATTCACCAACTCAAGAATACTCTCGAGCATGTTAGAATGATAGAATCCAATTTGTCATTAGGCTCGAGGGCCTATGCGTGATGGATGAGTCTTTCAGAGGCTCATGAGAGGCCTTGAACTTGGGCTGAATTTGCTCGTCTCTTCAAAAGGAGTTTCTCCGGGAGAATGAGGTGGAATGCAATTGGGAGGCTTGGGATAAAGTCAAACAGAAAGAAAGATCGTTGTTAGTTTATATTTTAAAATATCAAGAAGCTATTTTGAAATTAAAAAAGCTTGATGATTTTCATCGGCTTTGCAGTTTTGTTCGAGGAGTAAAAACACGAATCTCCAATGAGGTAAAATATCATGCATCGAAATCGCATGACGAAGCAATCAAGGTTGCACAAATTATGAATATAATTCTCGCATTGATATCCCACAAGATAGTGGTAATTCCCTACAAGTTTCAACTAAACGCAATGGCAAAGGATCAAAATCAACTGAACGTGTCACTGAAAAGCCTCGTATTCTCCAAGTGCTTAAAGCTTGGATATTGTAGTAGGGAGTAACAAGTTGGAAGAGATAAAAAGGCCATGTTGACGAATAAAACGAAGGGGATAAAACAAATTCATATGATACAAATCTTAAACTCTGATGAAAATTCAAGTGCAAGGCAAGTACAAATCATGCATTGTGATAGTACCCATTAATGTGAGGTCTCCAAAAACATGTGGAAACCTCAAGGATTTGGGCCACATGATTTGCTCAAGCTGCATGGTTCAGTCAAAGGTCACACCGTCCGGATTATGGTGGATGACTCGGCCACACATAGTTTTATTAATTATATGCTTGTTAAAAAGTTAGCTCTTCCTTAGAGCCCTTCACCACATAGATATATAGTATCAATGATGCATGGGTAAGACACCCGCATTTGGGACACCATGATTTCAAATTTGAAACTTGAAATCCAAGACTTCAAGGGTAAGTTGGACTTTCAAATTACAAACATGGAAAATGTAGATTTAATTCTAGAGAGAGAGTGGCTCTGGAGTTTTGGACCTTCATTGTCCAAAAGTTATTTCACTAATACTTTGGAATTCAAGCATGATGGGGTCATGCATAAAATCAAGGGTGAACACAATGCTCCAAGTACTACTTTGATTTCAAGTATTGAACTTCAGAAACTTGTAAACAATGAATCTAAGGCCTAAGCTTTTTTGGTCCTTATCACTGATGTAACTACTTCAAGTAATACAAAAACAAGTTTCTTATGTCTCTTCTTTTATTTCTCGTGAAGTATTTTTTAAGTTTAATTAACTTCTAAAAAAATTTAAAGATGTGTTACCCGAGGAACTACTCCACAACTTGCCACCCTCTCGTAGAAACATTGATCGTAGTATAGATCTGTTTTCTAGTACAAAGACAAAATCTCAAAATCATGATCGACTCCCTTATTTCCCGATTACGGAAGTCAAAATATAAATCAAAGAATATTTGGACAAAGAATTCATACACTCAAGCCAGTCTCTTTGGGCAGCACCCATCCTTCTTATACAAAAGAAAGATGGTACTACGAGAGTATGTATAGAATATATGGCTTTAAACAATGTTACGATCAAGAAGAAGTTTCTTATGCTTCTTGTTGAAAATCTTTTCAACTGCTGAAAAGGACACTAGAGTCTTTTTGAAGATTAACTTATGTCAAGGTTATCATCATAGAAGAATCAAAGAAAATGATATTCCCAAGACAACCTTTCTATCAAAGTATGATCACTATGAATTTCTAGTGATGTCGTTCGGGTTAACAAATGCATCCGTAACATTTATGACTTTGATGAATCAAGTGCTAAGGCCATACTTGGGAAAATTTGTTGTAGATTTTCTCGATAATATTTTGATTTTCAACAAAGATTATGAGAGTCATCTTGAACACTTGAAAAGAGTCTATGAACTTCTTCAAGATAGTAAATTTTATGGTAAGAATCTAAATGTGATTTCGTTACCCAATAAGTAAAATATTTGGGTCATATTATTTTCGTCGAAGGAATCCAAGTTGACCCTTAGAAGGTCCAAGTGATTCTTAAATAGCTTGAGCCCAATAATTTTCGAGAACTACAATGTTTTCTCGGGTTGCTGGGATACTATAGGAAGTTCGTGGCTTGATATGCCAAAATTGTAGTATCTTTGACAAACCAACTCAAAGGAAAACATCTAAAACTCAATTGGAAAGAAGATCAAGCAAAGAGTTTTCAAG
>CM035423.1:137387519-137597519 GCA_020310875.1 Ceratopteris richardii | reverse complement strand
CATACATACATACATACATACATACATACATACACATGCATACATACATACATACATATAAGTAGATACATACATACATGCATATTGCATACATACATAATACATACAAACACATGCATGTTTGTAATTACATGCATACAAACATACCTATATAGTATAGGATATACATGGACATATATAGTATAGATTATTGAGTCTAGAATAGTCGCTACACAATTCAATATTCACGAGTGATGTTAGTGCTAAGTAGTGAGATCAATCATCATAGAAAAGTCCCTTGGCTTTGAAGGGCCAAGGCCAAGCATGAAACTTTAGTCCAAGCTCTATAATTGCATTAGAAGGAGAACATGGGAAATCCAAAATATTTGGCTAGCTCAAGGTGATATGGCCCATAAAGAAAATCATACATAAATAAATGTCTACACTTGTATAGCTTTTTATGTCTCCCTCAGTTTCTCCATGTTTTTTATTGCAAGTATAAGACATTTGGGACATGACTTTAAATAATTTTTTATCCCTCCTAAGGAAAATATAGTTTTGGGTATTTTTTGGATTACAAAAAAAATATGCATGGAAAGCAACGCGTTGCGAACGTAGCAACGTTGCGAAGTTGCGGTTGCGACGTTGCCAACCGTTCGCAACGCGTTGCGATGCAACTATGCGTTTCACCTATTCCATTGGGGGGGGGGGGGAGGAAGAAGAATAAAAGAACTGAATAGATGCTGCTCTATATGGTACCTTCTAAATTGTTGCATTTTGCCGATTTCCCATGCAACTTTTGAAACATGTGCTATGTGCATTTCTAATCTGGGCATAAAATACTCCTATAGTGAAAACTTGTGAGATAGAGTTTTCACACTTTCCGTTTAAACTTCTGTTGAATAATTACATGATTACACGGTTGATATAGCTAAACAGGTTCAAACTACAGCTGCTTACAGTTAAAACAGATTTATCCTAAATAATTGCTTCAACAGCTGGCAAGCCTATCGTTTGAAGTTAATGATAAATTCTCTAAGAAAATGTTTTTATGTACAGCTTGGTTAAGTTAAGAACAATTGAATTGCTGTGTTTCTTTTTCTTTTGATTTGCCAGAGACAGCATCCTTCTCACTTATCTTCTGGCTGGAAAGGTTTGAGTAGCCCATTCTTCAGTGTCAATTTTAATACAAAGGAAAAAGGAAGCTGCATCAAATCATCTAGTGTCCCTGCTGATGTAATTGAGTCATCAGCGAACTCTGAAGATGAAAGTGAGGTTTTTTGCCCTTTCATCTATTAGACTGTTTCACTCTGAATCTGAACTTCTATATTTTTTTCTAGCAGGTATTGGTTTCATAGGGATTCATCATGTGGGTGTCTTGTGTGAGAATCTGGAACGCTCATTGGAATTTTACTGTGGCTTACTTGGTATTGATTGCAGCTCCATAATCTTCCTTGTATTGGTATTGAGTGCAGAAGCATCATGGACCTTCATGTATACAATGATGGCTATGCAAATTTGTTTTCAGGCCTGGAAACTTGTAATTTGAGACCAAATGATAGGCTACGCTATCGTGGGGCTTGGCTGTGGGTAGGGAATCAAATGATCCATCTAATGGAGCTTCCAAACCCAGACCCAGTAATAGGGCGCCCTGCCCATGGTGGAGAAGATAGACATATCTGTGTCTCAGTAAAGAACCCAATGAGACTGAAATCTGTTTTAGAAGATGCTGGTATGCCAAGCACATACTGTTAATATAGAAAATTTTCAAGAGGCTATAGTAAACTAAGAGAAGTCATGTTTTACCTGTTGGAACAGGTATACCCTACACTATGAGCAAATCTGGAAGGCCAGTTATCTTTACTCGGGATCCAGATGGCAATGCATTGGAATGCCAACCATCTTACATGCATGAAACTCCAAAAAATTGACATTGAGTGAACATTTACACCGATCATTAATCAATATAAGCATTTGGGAATTTCAGTAATAATTTCTACTAGCTCAGATTAATCATTACCCAGAGGCTCAGTAATGATTCACATGGAAGCTTTCATTTCCCAAGTTTATCTCAGATTCAGGAAGTTATGGAAGTCGTTACATGTATATGAAGAAGGTGCAGGAGGCTGGGAGCTACATCCATGAGATCAAGTCATGCTCTAGACGTCTCAAATGATGATGCAATCACCCAGTGAGCAATCTTCTTGTAAACTCTTGGCTACTGTGTATCATTATATTTATATCTGTACAGTTTCTAAACTCCTTGATAAAGTAATTTTTCTTTTTAAATGCTTACACTAACACGGATAATGAATCGATGACAGCCATGCTATAAAGTGAATCGATGACAGCTATGCTATAAAGTTATAATTTTCTGCCAAAAATCATAATCACAAGGATTAATTGTGACAGTTTTCATCTGGATGAATGTGTCAAAGGCTGTCTTTCATTGACACTTCTTGATACTTCTTTTTTTAATCACAGCAATGCTTGTTTCATCATCACTTTTTGAAGGAGTTTTAGATTAGAATTACTATTTTCGTTTCAAATTAGGATTTTTTTTTTGGGTATATTTTTGAAAGTTTTCATATTAAAAGCCTAAACAATGTGATCCAAGGTTTATCAGTCGTGCTGAGTACATATTCAGATGGCTGTGGATCACTCACAATAATTCTCCTCAAATTTAAATGAGGTTTAACATCCCAGATTCAATTGTTTTTACCTAGATTTGTATAAAAGGAGGCTTAGGGTGGCTTACTCTTATTATTCACTCATCCGGATATCATGCATACTAGAGGAGCACATCATGATTGTTACTTCTATTCTTTTATGTCATAATCCAGACATTTGTTTTAGTCATTCACTAAGGACACTCATCATTTTCTAAAAAAATTTCTTAACTCCAGCTTGACTCATGTGCACCAACATATTGTATTAGAGCTACATATATATCTTTTGATTTGAAGGCTTGATTGATTTTATTATCTGTTTTTGGACCATCTTTATTATTGTTTTTTTTGCATGGTGTTTTATTAAACAAGGTTTGGTTACCTTTTCATTTTTTGTGGATGATTTTGGGTTTTACTTTTGATCTCGCTCCTTAATGATAAGATTTAAATTATATAAGAAATTTATGATACAAGAGTTAGTAGTTTTGCTGAACGTTACATAACCTCTCAATGGGTTTTAACCCAAACAAAATTTAAATTTAGGTTACATGGCCTCTCAATGGGTATTAACCCAAACAAAATTTAACGATAAGATTTAAATAATTTAAGAAATCTATGATACAAGAGTTAGTAGTTTTGTTGAAGGTTACATAGCCTCTTAATGAGCGTTAACAAGAGCTAGCAGTTTTGTTGAAGGTTACATAGCCTCTCAATGAGCATTAACCCAAAAGCTACGCACATGGCCATTACCACAAGGGTTGGTGTCCCACACCACCACACACACACACACACACACACACACACTAGAATGGGTGTATAAGTGACTCCATTGAAGGGGTCATCCAAGTGTATACATAAGGACATCCACAAATGGGATAGTGAGGCCTATTTATAGGACTCATAAAAGGGGATGGCCTAGTTGATATGGGCTGTTCCTTTACCATATGGCTGGACATAGCTATAGGCACCCATCTAGATATCCTAAGGAAGTAGGGACCCAACACTTCTCCCCTTATTTTCAATTGCTATCCTAAGCAACTTCCTCGGTAATGAAAGTGAGGAACTGACTCTTTAACTAACTCCCATATTGAAGTAGACATAGGCTGGTTCTTTCACTTGATCAAATACTCGAGATATGAAGCCTTTCCAAACTTCTCTACCCTTTGGTCTAGAGCCAAATTTGGTTTCAAGCTTGAGGCCTCTCACTGAGGTATCACAAAATCATCCTATTCAAGCCACTCTTTCCAATGACTAATGTGGCATACAAGGTGCACGATGATTCCTCAAGGTAGATTCAGCTTGTTAGACATATCAGTTACATTCCTTGTGATTTGAAATAGACCATAATATTGGGAGGATAACTTTCATGTGGTAGTCTCCATTGTCTTGGAGTGCCTCAATACTCGATACCAACTTGGAGGTTACGAGGCCTATAGTACTACTTGACATAGAAGGCTACATAATCTTTTGTTTTCTTTACGCTTTCCCTAGTATCTGCAACATCTTGTGCATATCTTGCAAAAAATCGGCCAAAGATTGTAGCTGCACACCCTTGATTCTAGTGGCAGTTAGTGGGAATGGCTGATACAGTATAGCATACGTCAAGATAAATGATCTATATCTAGTAACCGTATGCTAAGTTTATAAGCAAACTGAGTATATGGAAGATAATAGTCCCAAGTAGACTTACGATGGGAGATTGATGCTCATAGCATATCTTCCATGGTTTGGTTTGTGTGCTTAGTATGTTCATTGGTCCCTTGATGATCTAAGGACGACATGCACAAATGATTCTCCAACTTTTGGTGGACTGTTTGCCAAAAGTTGTCGTAGAACTTTGTGTCTTGATCATTGACGATCTCCTTGGGAAGTCCATACAACCTATACAAATTTTCCATAAAGAGAGATGCTCTAACTCGAGACTCCATGTGAGCTAATCATCAATGACCCATATGGCATCATGACCGCATTGGGTCTAGGGAAAACCTATCACAAAGTCTATCAAAACGGAAGTCCAATTATAATTGGGAATTTGTAACCGATGTAGAAGCCTCGCATGGTACAAGCACTCAATTTTATAAACCTGGCACTAGCTATACTCCCACAAATGCTCCTAAATATAGAATCTCTGGCCAACCAAGGCCAAGGGTGAGCCTAATGCTTGCACTACATGAGAAGAAATAAAGTTGTAAATGGAGCCATTGTCGAATTAGACTCCAATGGCCATAAATATCATCCTTAATGTGGAGAAGATCATGCAAACCAAACTCAGTCTCATATGTGCCACAACGTGCACTCTATATAAATCAAACTGTGAGATACATATATTTGCAAAGTTCTTTTTTTGTAGAGTCCACCATAGGAGTATCCAAGGTTGATGGTTTTCTCTTCTTCCTCTTTGAACAAGACCTATTAAGGAGGAAGTGACCGAACTTGTTTCAATTGAAGCACCTATCCTTCCGTTGGTCCTCTGTTTGTGCCACCCTTTCTTTGCTATTGTATATCTTTGATGGACTGTGTGCCTAAACATCCTTGAGACACCATGTTAGGACACCTCTCTACTTGTGCAGTCACCTTGGGAAATTATCAGTGTACTATCGTAGTTCTTGGCATTCATTTAGATGTTCTCTTAAGAAAAAATGGGATTTTGTAGTACCTCATTTTGGTATGCTAGTGGTAACCTGAATAGGTAAAGCATTTGAAAGATCTCCTAGGGGACTCCATTCTTTAAACATGGTCCCTTTGAATTCTTGTGAATAAGCATCCAAAGAGTGCCTTTCAACATGTCAGTCTTCATCTTCTTTACTTGCACGAAGCGGGCTTGAAAGATTGGACAAAACTTGGACTAGGAGAAAGGTTGTAGGCGAAATTGAGACCACAAAGAATATGCCTTCTCTTTCAACATGAGCTATAGTTGATCGTTCCAACTTCCACTTGGCATGGATGAACTAGTACATGTTGAAAAAGGCCATCCATTTCATGATCCATGAGTCAATTTCTCTCTCCTTGTCTCCCTTGAAGGGTTGAAGTTTGAGAGTCTACACCCCCATTCTTATGCGTGAAGTTGGGACATGGGTAGTCTTCAAGCCCCCATGGTTATGTGTGGAGTTGGTACATGGGTAGTCTTCAATTGTACAATTTCCCTTTGCAACTCTACAAATTATAGTTGCAATATTGCCACAAGAAATGCATTTGTGCACGAAGACAATATAGCAACTTCTTCGGGATGTAGCTTATGCATGTGCGTAGGTCTGAGAGGAGAGGACACCTCCTGCATAGGCTGATGCGGGTTGATCATGGGGCTATGCTGAGGAGAGCTTTGCTTGGCTGCCATATCCATAGCTGAAGTGAGAGGTTTGGTCGATAAGATGCTCTTGTGCGCTAGAATAGACGAACATAGTCTTCTTGTGGGCTGGTCTTGAAAGGGTTGAAAATGATGTGTAATGCTTTGAAAATGAGATTGAAGGGCTATTTTTAGGAAATATCTTGCCAAAACCAATAAGTTCTGACCCCTCTATTTCCTAATAAATCTTCTTAGAATCTAGGACTTGCCTAAAATCAACCTAATCTTTGAATTTTAGCGTAAACCTAAACTTCTTGCAGCACTGTCTCCCTAAATGAGGGATAATGGCCCCTAAGCAAAGATTTCTTATATTGGCTGATAAATTTTATGCAAGAGATGAAGGCACATAGAGCTAGAGGGGGCTGTAGTACCTATTTTGTACAGCTGGGCGTGCGTGATTCTTTCATGTGCGTAAAGGGAGAAAACAAAGATTGGCTAACCCAAATACAGGAAGGCCGTATGTATAATCACCCTTTAGGCTGGTTATAGCTTCGCCTTAAGAAACAGGGTGCTCTATCCTTATTAGACAAGGGGAGAGGGCACTTCCATAAGGGCTTGTTTACCCCCCAATGCACCACCCTCTTATGAGGATACCGTCTCAAAGACAACTTTCTTAAAGACTTGTTGTCCCCCAAGGCATTATCCTCTGGTAAGGGGGGTGCCTCATGGACAGCCACCCTAGGTGCAGGTAGCTTAAGAGGTAAGCCGCCTTGGGGGAAAGCAACCTTAAGAGATTGGACGGCCTAGGGGAAACCACCCTATGGGGCCGATTTGCGTAGTGGAAGCCACTTTGAGAGCATTAGCCTCCTCAAGGGCACCTAACTTCCTTTAGGTGCCATGGGTGCTAGCACCTTGCCAAGTTCCTCCTTGCTAACAAGGCAAAACAGAAGCCATACTCACAAACATAAAGGGAAGATATTAGACTCACCTCCTAACTTTAGGATCCACAATGATCCATCCCCTAGCTTGGGAACGGGCAACTATACACCAATGGCCATCACCTTTGGAGCTTACGTCCCATACCATTGCATGTGCATCATACATGTGTATGAGTGATTCCACGAAGGGCCAACAATTTAGGCATCTCATATAAGGAATGAATAACAAATGAGCCCAATGTTACTATTTATAGACTCCTTTGAGGTGGCCCAAATCACAAGGGTTGGACACTTCACATTTGGTCGGACACTTTAACTAAAAAGGTTTTGGGATGTAACATTTTCCACCTTATTTTCAATTGTTGTCAACAATTTCCTTGGCAACAAAGTAGGGAACCAATCCTTCAATGGTGGAACTAACTTTTGAAATAAGCAATACCATAAATTTCCCAATGTGACCATATATGGGAGATATATGTCGGGTATATCCACATTCCAATTATAGGCAAAACTATGGAACATACTATTGTAATTTGTGGGCACAAAGTCTCTTGGGAAACACCGTGTTAAGGCTACCATTAATGCTACGATGCTAAGAGGGCTTCCGTCATGAGAAATAGTCTCAATAAACTCCGTCTTCAGGTGAATTGTGTCTACATCGGTAATGGCTGTGCCATCCATGATTACTCTACCTCGAAGAAATACATGATCATCTCTCTCCCATTATATCCCACTGGTCTCCAACACGTACTAGGTCTATCATTTGATTGATCTCAAGATGACATGTACATAGGGGTCTCTTACACATAGGAACCTCCATGTCAAGAGTTGCTAGGACACTTAACAACCCCTTTGGGAAAAGCATACTAGATATGCAACATTTTCATGAGAAGGTTGTTAGCCAAGATACACAAGTATTAGCACACAAGAGAACATACACATATAGACAATAGACAAAGTATGGTAAAAAAACACCCGTAGCAATAAGTGAGAGTGCTTTGCATCTCTAGAATTCCATCTCTGGCTCTTTAGAAGGTTGAATATTCTTCCTTTCGTTTGTGGATGATGAAACAACTTCTTCTTCCTCCTCTTCAGTCTGCTGAGCAGTGATGAGGCAGCAGGCTTGCTGGAGGAAAGCTTACAGTCTCTGTAGCTTGTCTTGCCTTGAATACTTGCTATGGACAATATTCCACAAGTCCTTGAAATCTAGCAAATTCATCGTCATGAAACTCCACATTGGGTAACTAGACATTCCATCCAACTTATCTTCTTGTTCCAATCCATCTCTATAATCAATCATTTTGGGAACAAGTTATGTATGTGCACTAGGCTCTGATACCAAATGTTGGAAGTGAGATAGACCCAAAATTAACCACAGGATCTCTCCAACACTTAACACCTTATGCGCGCGTGCACACACACACACACACACACACACACACACACACACACACACACACACACACACACACACACACACACACACATACACACACATACCTTGAACCAAAATAAGATAGATGAAGGACTATGGAATAGACAAGAGAGAGTTTAAAGAGCAGAAAAGTGCTACAAAAAAATAAATGCTTGACGAATAATGTCAATACAATGTGTGTAAATATACAAATCTGAAAAAAGCTGAATGTTGAAGGGTTCTAAGTACATAAGATAAGAAGAGTGCCTACGAGATAAGGAGGAAGTGTGCCTGCTGTATAATGACTCAGTGTAGTGTCAATATGCTGGAAACGAAAGTAGAGCAGCAAACCCTAATTGAACATAAGCTTCTGGAATAAGCAGGAGTGCAGCTACTCACATAAACCAGCAGGACACACAGATGTGTGTGAGAAGATGATGGGCAGCAGCTAGATACTCCACAAAATCAGCAAGAACTTCCTCCAAATCTTATCCTAACTGGTCTTCACCCTAGAGCACAAGTTGTGAATAACTTGGATGTGTGATTGTGTGCCCAAGGCCATCCTTATATAGGCCTCTAAGCTGACCGATGACCAGCTTTTAGAAAAAGCCTAAAGCAAAATCGTTTAGAAAAAGCCTTTGCGAAAAAAGCATCAGAAATCACGGAAGTCCATTATATGCTTTTCAATTTTTTGTTTTTGCTTTACTATGGGGTATTGAATGTGGACCATTGATTCAATATGCCTTTCAAGGTTTTAATCTCGACCTTTGATTATAAGTTGACTTTCATATGTGAAAAGAATGATGAAAAGCAGATTTAGGGTTTGAATTTTTATTGGTTTTTAGGTACCCAATGGTTTAAGTGATATCACTAGAAAGTTCTTGATGAGTACTTTAAGAATATGCAATTAAAATTTTTAAGCATTTGACCATTTTAGAAAATTAGGGTTTGTTGGAAATTAGGGTTTGGACCCTTCAATGTGACATTGTTTTCCAACATGTGGTGCCTACAAAGGACAAGAATCCTCAATCACAAGGTAGATCTCATTAGTGGCTCAACATAGGGAACAAGTTCTCTAATACATGGTATACCCCATTAGTGGTCACAGTGGAAAAAGATCGTCTCTCACATTGCAATCCCCATTGATGATAATGGAGAACCCCATGTACTCCTTATTTCTGTGGCTAATATTGTCAAGCACAATGTTGTCGAAGCTGAAAATATGTGAAAAATCCAGCTTGAGTAACATCATGGCCTGTTTAGAAGAGCCCTCTATGCTAACGACTTACTAGGTGGAGATCTTGCATAACCTATGCCTATGGGTCCACCTGAGCTATCATTTGCTAGTCCAACAACTCACATCCAAATCACAAGTAGGCAATCTACGAGAGAAGAACCAATCAATGCCACATTGGGGTATTGAAACTGCATGGTCAACCTATATCTTTGAGACCCATAGGTTAGGCATAGGCTTATCCAACAACCAAGGATCTAGATCCCTTGGAATAGTCCTCAGTGGAAGAGATACCCATCATCTTTGTGGCATTGAAGCCATGCAATAAGGTAGAAAGCTCTCTCTCTATCCCCTAGTAAGCCTAGTATCATGGAAATAGTTGGTGTACATCCACAAGGGCAACAAGTCGCCCATTGGTTCTCTATCATCCACTATCTCTCAAGTGCAAATCCCTACCACGAATGCTTCTTCAACTTTCTAACTATAGTTAGACCATGGTAAGACATAGTCCTCACCAATGGTCTTCATAGGTTGCCATGAAAACTCCTTGAACAACCCAACACGCCGGCAATCAAAGCGAATGGGTTTGCAAAGCACCTTTTACATCCCCAAAGCCAAAGGCCATCAAGATGGGTGCTTGTTGTTGAATGGTCCAGCCAAGTGTGAAGTGTATGCCCAAGTCTGAACTCTGTCACCTCCGTAAAACAGTTTATAAATAGAACACATGGGCTTATTTGTTATCTTTTCCTCTTATGAGGCTTTTTGACTCTTGGTCCTTGGAGGAGTCCCTTGCACATCTCTACAGTGTGGGCATGGTGGCATTGGTGTCGGAAAAAATGTCAGAATAGCATAAAACCCTAATTTCTAGCAACCCTAATTTTTGGTACTTAACCAAATTTTGATCATAGAAGGTAAAAAATTTTTATTAGCTCATTAGATAGTACTTGAGGAGAGCTTTCATTTGGTATATAACATTCAAGCATCAAAGGTTCAAAGGTGGTAGAAAAATCTAGCCCTAATTTCTATCATAAAAGGTTTTTTACATCATATGATTCCTCTCAGTTGTTACATTTAGGAAAGCTATATCTCAGTGTCAACTGATGGTTCGAACAACAAGATTGTAGCTGATTTATGTATGAAAAGCTACTTTTGGTGGAGAAAATCGATATCGCTATTTTACAAGATTTTTCATAAAAAACAACGATAGTGCTGCTTTTGTATAGCTTTTTGAAGATGGATTGTATGCTTTATTGAAAGCTAATCGTGGGCAGTCAAACACTATATAAGAAGGTATTGGGTCATTCTTGATCCATCGTTGAAGAAGTTCAAGGCTTATTGAAGACTTGGAAGAGGTCTCTACACTTGGAGGAAGTGTGTTCTACCCTTGTTGAAGCATTGCAGGAGATTTCGGTAGCCAACCATCAGCTCTTGTTGAGTTATTATGCGTAGCAAGACTAATTTTAGTTTCTCTCTTGCTAGTTTATTAATTTTTGATTTAAGGTTTTTAAAACCCTCACTTCAGAATTAGGGTTTGTTGTAAAACAATTCTAAAATTGGTCATATTCACTCCATTCTCACACACACTTTTGTCATACCTCTTAGGCACTTTATACACAAACTCTTGTATCTAGATCTCGAAACTCTGCCTAGATTCGAACTTTGTATCTACATTCAGCTCATATTCAGTTTGTAACCATATGCACACATTGTAACTTGACATTCATAATCAAATAGTGTATGTAAGCATTCTAGCTTAACATTACACTTGGAAAATCTTGTCTATTCTCTCTATCTCACTTATCTCCTTTTGAGTCTTAAGGTGTGTATGCTAAAGTTCATTTGTTGGAAGATCCTAGAAGCTTGTGTATATTATTATAAGGACCCGCCTCACTTCCAACATTTGGTATCAGAGCATAGTTGATATACACTCTTAAGAAGGTGAGTGATTATAGACTTGAGAATGAAGATAAACTTAAAGGAATGTCTAAGGATCCATTGTGGAGTTTTATGATGATGAATGCTAGTATCTAAGACTTATGGAATATTGTCAATGGCACTAAGTCCAAGCCCAAGACAAGTAGGGGAAGATATTGCTTCATCTTCTAGAAGACTTGCTGTCCCAAGTTCAACTAAATAGGAGGTTGTTGAAGAAGAAGAAGAAACTCTTTCATCATCCGGAGTCCGTGGCACTAACAGATTACTTCCTCTAGAAGAGCAATCCAAAAGGGATTCAAGGGATGCATAAGCACTTTCATTCATTGCTATGGGAGTCAAGCGGCATATTATATCCCAAATCAAGTCATGCACAACCTCTCGTTAGGCTTGGTTGGAGTTAGAGAATCTCTATAAAAGAAGAAACGCTACTAGGAAAGTTCACCTAAGGGGACAACTAGATAACAGAAGGATGAAAGTTGGTGAGTTGGTTCAATCACACATTTTGAAGCTCTAAAGCTTATGAGATCAGTTACTCAATGTTGAAGTGTGATCATTGCAGATGGTCATGATTTGGATGTTGTAGGTGTTGGAGAAATGAACCTAAAGTCAAGAGTAGGTGGAAATTTCATAATTTTTAATGTTCTTTATTTTATCAGAAATAAAAAAGAATTCATTCTCTATTTCTACTTTCCTGTCAGATGGTTTTAAAGTTGTGTTTAAGAAAGACTCATGTCAAATCCTTTCACCTAACAAGGAGCATTGTTTACTTTAAGGTGAAAACAGATATGGCATGTTTGTGTTATCCAAAATTAGTCATGCTAATGCTCCCAAGTCTTCCACACCTAAGGAGAATATGAATTTATGGCATGCTAGATTTGGTCATATCAGTTACACAACTCTCAAGCACATCAAATGAAATGGTAAGAGAGTTTGCCTACTTTTTCCTTACCAGATGATGTAGAATCATGTGAAGGATATCTTGAAGAAAAGCTTTACAAACATCCTTAAGAAACATGGATATATCACAACCATAAGGAAGTCGTAGATCATACATTCATATGTGAATGATCCTATGAGAACAGATTCTATTCGAGGTTTCAGTTATTTTGTTACTTTCATTGATGATTTTTCAAGATATTCATGGATTCATGGTCTGAAAGCAAAGTCAGAGGTCTTTTCTACTTTCAAGAAGTTCTTAACTATGGTTGAAAATGAAAGTAAGACTAAAATTCAAAATTTGAGAAGTGATAGAGGAGGAGAGTATATGTCAAGGACTTCAAGTCTTTTCTTGAAGACAAAGGTATCTCTCATTAACTCACTATTGCTTACACTCCAGAACAGAATGGTGTTGCAAAGAGAAAGAATAGGATGCTTATTGAGATGATGCGTAGTATGATGTCATCCAAAAGTCTTTCTCCTAAGTTTTGGTTTGATGCAGTATATATAGCTAATCTCATTTTAAAATAGGTCTGCTACAAAAGATTTAAAGATTATCATCCCTTATGAAGCTTATTATGGTAAGAAACCCAATGTGAGTTACTTCAAAGTTTTTGATTCTCTAGCTTATGTTCACATTGAGAAGAAGGATTGTGGTAAGCTTGATATAAAAGCCATTAAAGTTGTCTTTATTGATTATGCTATTGAAAGCAATACATACTCTATGTTTTGGAAACAGTATGTTCACATTGAGAAGAAGGATTGTGGTAAGCTTGATATAAAATGGACAACATTTAGCATATGGGGAGATCACCAAGGAAACTAGACCATCAATAGTAAGCCTTGGTGACCATGATTCACATATATGTTTCAATGTTATAGTAAGTCTATAATCTTCTTACAATTGGAATGACTTGGCTCAAGAAATGTACTCTCGAAATTGATTGGGAAAGGAATAAGATAACTCAATGAGACAAGTAGAAGAACCTTCCATATGTAGGAATCAAGGCTTTACACAATATGTTTTTGAAAGAAGAGTGGAGATATCCTATTATAGCATAAACCTTATGATTATGCCATAAAAATTCAAGAGATAGCAATCATCTTTTAGAACAATCTATCGAATATACCTAGAGGATCTTACATAATTGTGTAAGAACATTGATGAGAATGTAGTCAAGGGGTTTACTGGGCGTTCAGAGTCCCTTGTAGGAGCCCCTATTCAATTTGTAAAGAAGAAGGATGGAACCCTCCAAATGTATAGTGACTATTGTGGACTAGATAGAATCACTATAAAACATAGATATCCTCTACCACTTAAATCAGAGCTCTTGGAACATCTTGGAAGAGAAAATTTATTCACAAAGATTGACTTTTGGGGAGCTTACAACCTTTTCAAGATCAGAGTAAGGACACAAATAGAAAACACCATTTCATACAAAGTATGGGCATTTCGAATATGTAGATATGCAATTTAGTATCTAATCATCTTTCAACATATGATGGATGATATTTTTGAGAATATCTAGATGAAGTTGTGGTAATATGCATAGATGATATTTTGATATTCTCCAAAGTTCTAGGTTTAGATAGACTAAGAGAAAAAGGATTATATGCAAAATTTGAGAATTGCTCTCTCCATCAGAAAGAAGTGGAATTCTTAGGGTATATTGTCTCAAAAAAAGGAATGTTCATGGAACCTAAGAAGATCAAGACAATCTTTTATTGGAAACACCTTCATGTGCTTTAGATATATAATGATTCTTAGGCTTTGCCAATTTTTATAGGATATTTATAAAAGAAATTTAGAAGAAACGCAAAATTCTCATGGATTGAAGAGCCTAAAAAAGCATTTGAGGCCCTAAAATCAACATTCAAAATTGCCCCGATTGTATTTCACCCTATCCTATCAAGCCCTTTTTCGTGGAGACAGATACATCTAACTTTGCCTTGGGAGCCATTTTGTATCAACATGGAGAGGATGGATGCCTGCATCCAATCACATGCTCAAGGAAACTATCCCTTTAGTACTTCCCATTTTTTATTAGTTTTCCATCACTCTCCCTATGTATCTAGTTGATGCATACGTATTAACTTCTTTAGTGTTGCATTCAAATTGATGTAAGTGATGCATGAATAAACTAAGGGTTAGAGAATCCAATGATGATGATACCTGGATCTCTAAATGTTTTCTCTCTTGATATCATTGGTCCTCACTTAGACACTTAAAACAAATTTGGAAAATGGAAAAACTATTAGTATTCAATCCTCAATCTCGTTTACACCATCAATGGATATGTTCCACATTAGCACTCAATTTAACTTTATTTACCCTTGATGTTTCTCTTAGTGTCCCCTTTCCACTCGATCTTTGAAAATTTCAAGTCCTATTTCCTTTCTTCTTGCTTTTTTATAGTCTCTTTAGACACCTCCATACACTTTGTACCCCAATTATAGCCCAAAATTTGGTCCTCTCTAGTTATTTATATTTGTATGAAGTGGCATGGTTCTTTGGTGACACCAACTATAGATGACACCTCAAATAAATGACATCTCAAATAGATGACACCTCGATACCTAGGAAGTGTCAATGACACTTGGAACTAGAGGACCCCACAATCTTGACACCATGATACTCCACAATAGGACACTTGAAGGTGTTGACATATCAAGCTCAACATGTGATGATCGAGGATGAAACATATCAGTTTTTCATTTATTTGACATGTATAGTGGTCACGCGAGTATATGTCATAGATAATTTATTGAGCTTTACTAGATTTATCTACTGAGAGTGATGGCACATTTGTTTTCTTGCTAGCTCACTCATTCATAGATATTAGGATTTTCCTCATGTACTATTTCTTATATATTGCACTAGTTGTATTGTTGTATTAGGTCATTCTTGTATATTCTCTTTATGTAATAGTAGAAGAAGAAGAAGAAGAAGAAGAAGAAGAAGAAGAAGAAGAAGAAGAAGAAGAAGAAGAAGAAGAAGAAGAAGAAGAAGAAGAAGAAGAAGAAGATCATTCTTCCTTGCTTCAATCTATGTGTGCTCCTCTTGAGTGTGAGAGTGTGTGAGTGAGCCTTCTTCCTTATCTCCTTTCTCTTGACATGATATCAAAGCCATTATGGTTGTAGAGAGCTCATGGAGAAGGCCAATAGTGAAGAGTACATGAGCAGGTGTGGAGAAATTGCACTTCACAAACAATCTCAGATTGCTAGGAAATTTGGTGTGAAGGTAGAAGGCATCAAAATATTTTTGAGAGTTAGCCCTTTGGGGTCGCTTGTTTTGCTCAAATTTTTGTTTTGGGATCCATTTTGACCTTTGTTTTGAGCCTGCAAGGTGGGGCCCACAAAAAATCCAAGCTATTTGCAATATTATGACTTGATTTCTGTTTGGAAACACTCAAATATTCCAGATCCAAAATTTCAAGCGATTTTGTGTACTATTGACACACAAAAACTGTCCTTTTGAGATTGAATTGCCATGTTGCAATGTGATAGTGT
The DNA here is from genome assembly GCA_020310875.1 of Ceratopteris richardii. Classification (NCBI taxonomy): domain Eukaryota; kingdom Viridiplantae; phylum Streptophyta; class Polypodiopsida; order Polypodiales; family Pteridaceae; genus Ceratopteris; species Ceratopteris richardii. Next base: position 137,581,621 of record CM035423.1, on the reverse strand, counting down.
TCAACTAGAGGTGCTTCTTGTGGCATTTTTGCAATGTTGTGAATTGCTACAAAAATGGAGAACGTTGATGGATTGAGTTAGCTTATGAGTGATAAGTTGGACAAAAACAACTTTCATGCTTGGAGACTCAAAATTGCAATTTTCTTGATGCGAAAAGGCTACTAGAAGTGCATCAAAGTAGAGAATAAAAATGCTCCGCAACTACCAAAGATGAATCAAATTGCAGAGCAGTTAAGAGCATATAAAGAATGGAATGAAGGATCACAAAAGGTAATGTATTGTATATCTATTAGAATACGTGATAGCATGATTGGGCACATACAGTATGCCAAGACTCCAAAAAAGGCATGGAATAGTTTGATCACATTGTATGAGACCAATATAAAGGCATGGAAATTGCATATCAAGAATGAGATGCATATATTGGTGAAAAAAGGCATGTAATTTAGTGATTACACCTTGAAAATCAAAAGCATATGTGAGTCTCTTGCATCTATTGACATGAATGTAGATGATGATGATAAGGTCAGAGTGTGCCTTCGAGGTTTAGGAGCTGCAAATAAGTAGCTCATAACTTCTATTCAGACCAGAGAAAATATTCTAAATTTTTCTAATTTGGTGTCCATGCTGATTATTGAAGAAAAGAATCCTGGTGAGGACCGATGTTCACCTTAAATTTGAAAATTCTTGAAATGAATGCAGCCATGTTTGCAAAAGGTGTACATGTTCTTGTTGATATAGAGATTTGGCACAAGCAAATTGGACATGCAAATTTGCAGAGGTTGAAATTGATGTAGTCAAAGGATCTTGTCAATGGACTACCACATTTGAAGGTTGTAGAGATGTAGAAGGTATGTGAAGCATGTCAATTTGGTAAATATTAAAGGGCATAATTTCTACATGACAAGCATGCTAGTGAGAATGTGCTAGAAATAGTACACATAGATGTTTGGGTTCTTGCAAAGAGCACATCTATGGGTGGTTTCAGGCTTCATGTCACTTTCATTGATGACCATATATGAAAAGTATGGGTATACTTTATGAAAGAGAAGAGTGAGGTGTTTACTCACTTTCAAAATTTTAAGGCTATGGTGGAAAAGTAGACAACAAATTATATTCAGACATTAAGATCTGATGGAAGAGGTGTTGCACACTATTGTATAGATCATGAACAGAACTCTAATTGATTTTGTACATCAAATTTCACCTAAATAGAAGTTTACAAGTAAAAACCCAAACTTATCACATATGAATTTTTTTGGCTGTATTACCTATGTACATGTTCTAGATGAGTTGAGGATGAAGCTTGATCCAAAAGTTGAAAAATGTATCTTCATTGGGTACTCCCTTGATGAAAAGGGATAAAAATGCTACAACCCACTCACACAAGAGGTGAAGGTAAGCAAAGATGTGGTGTTTGATGAAATGTCGAGATTCAATGCAGATGCCAAAGAAGGACGTAATCTAGACTCAAATGATTAAAGAAATGCTGAAAAATGAAGTGAAGAATCTCAAGTTTTGAGTGGACCGGATGTGTCACCAAGAAATAGTTCCAACTCAAATCCATGGAGTGGAAGATTGCATGGAAATTTCAGTCTAGCAAATTCATCGACTACATTCAAGAAAGGTAAAGAAAAGCTTTATGCTAGTAGTAAAACATCTACAAGTTTTGAAGATATTGATGGAGATTCAAGTGGTTAAGAAAAGAGCCTTGATGAGGAACTTGGATTACCCTCTATGAAGACTCCAAGAGTAAGAAAGGCACATGTAGATGATACAAGGAGAAGTGACCCAAGACTAAGAAGATCTGGGAGGATGCAAAATTCAGTGCAACGATTGAGGTATGATAGTTTCATGGCTCCTCATTGTGTCTACATGAACAAGGTAATACAAGATGCTGAACCTTCTTGTTTTAAAGATGCAGTTGGAAGTGCAGATTGGGATGAGGAGGTGGCTGCACTTCATGGAAATGAAACATGGAAGCTAGTTCCATTGCCATAAGGAAAGAAACCCATAGGCTGCAAGTGGGTTTGCAAGGTGAAACACAATGTTGATGGTAGCATAAGCAGGTATAAAGCAAGATTGGTAGCAAAAGGATATGCAAAGACATATGGCATTGATTATGAAAAAACCTTCAACCCTGTAGCTAAAATGGCTACTATCAGAGCACTTGTTGCATTGGATACAATAAATGTGTGGTGTAGATCACTCATTATATGCAAGGAAGGTCTTTGGACCCAGCCCAATCTGCATCAGAATACATCTTTATGTCCAAATCGAAAGTGAATGGGTAAAACAATCCTTCATTTATGGTACCCTTTAGATATTTTAGGATCCTCTTGATAACTTCCAAGTGAGGTTTTCTTGGTGTATGCATAAACTGGCTTAATGTACTTACTCCATAACATATGTGTACTCTTGCTAGGGTTGCATAATTGAGACTCCCAACAAGTTTTTGGTAACCTGTAACATCTTGAAGAAGTTATCCCTCATGAGAACTAAGTTCGTGATTGAGTTCCATGGATGTACTTGAAATTTTAGTGTTTTCCATCTTGAATTTTAACAACATATTTTGAATGTACTTCCTCTGAGTAATAAACACACCAGAATTTGTGTATACAAGTTCTAATCCAAGAAAGTATGTTAACAAACCAAGATTACTAATTTTAAACTCTTCCATCATTTGAGCTTTAAATTGCTTGATGCCATTAGCATCATTCCTTAGAATGATAATGTCATCCACATAGACACATAAGTAAAGAACTTCTGAGTTGGTCTTTTTTATGAATAAAGAAGAATATGCTTTGCTAGCAACAAATCCTTGATCCTGCAAATATGTAACAAGCCTATGGTTCCAAGCTCTAGGAGCTTGCTTTAGACCATAGAGTGCCTTCCTTAATTTGCATACATAACCTGGTTTGTCCTTATCTTCATACCCTGGTGGTTGAGCCATGTACACTTCTTCTGACATCCATCCATTTTGGAATACATTCTTAACATCTAACTGATATAGGTTCCAATTCTTAGAAGCAACAAGACTTACCAAAACCCTAATTGTTGGCATCCTATCCATAGATGAAAAAGTTTCTTCATAATCCACTGCATGGGTTTGAGCAAACCCCTTTTCCACTAGCCTTGCTTTGTACCTGTTTATAGAACCATCTAAATTCTTCTTGATTTTATATATCCACCTAGATCCTATTACCTTCATGCTTGGCTTCTTGGGAACCAAATCCCAAGTATTGTTTTCTTGAAGTGCTTCAACTTCTTCTTGCATGGCTTCTCTCTATTCTTTCTTCTCATTAGCTTCTTCAAATGAAGAAGGCTCTTTTGTCATAGAGTCTTTCGTGATGTACACAAAATGCTTGGTGACTAATGATGTGTCATAGCCATACCTTATGGGTTTTTTACTCTCCCTTTGAGATCTTCTGAGTGCTTGGTTGGAGGACTCTAGAATGTCTTCCAATTGCGTGAACTTGGTCTTGCCTTTTTACTTCCAAGACTTAAAGTTAATATGTCCTTCATCCTTTGTATTGACATCTTCTAGTATTTGTTGAGCTTCTTGGGTGAGAGCTGGAAAATAAATTTCCAAATCATAAGGTAACTTGATCTTCTTGCAATCTCTTCAAACCATGAATTATTTTCATCAAACACTACATCCCTACTAACTGTAAAACCTTTGTTAGTGGGATTGTATAACCTATATCCCTTCTAGTTTTGGTCACAACCAATGAATATACACTTTTCAGCTTTTGGATCAAGTTTTCCTCTAATCTGTGAGGGAATATGTGCATAAGCAATGCACCCAAAGATTTTACAATGGTCCAATGAGGATCTCCTACCATTCCATGCCTCATATGGTGTCATTCCATCCAAGGATTTGGATGGGAGCCTATTAATCAAGTATGTGGCTATGGAAATAGCCTCTACCCATAGGTAATTTGGTAATTTCTTTTCATTCAACATTGATCTTGCAGCCTCTGCTATTAATCGAATTCAACTACTACTACTTCATTTAATTTTGGAGTGTATCTTGTTGTGACCTCTCCCTTTATACCTTTGTCCTATAAGAATGAGTCAAATTCATGTGAGAAGTACTCACCACATCCATCAGATATGATCCTCTTGAAGCTTCTACCTATTTGGTTCTCAAGCAATGCCAAATACTTTTTGAAACAAGTAAATACTTCATCTTTATGCTTCATGAAGTAAAGAATTGTCTATCTATTTTAATCATCTATAAATGAAACATAGTACCTTGAACCTGAGATAGATGGCTCTCTGCTCGGATCCCACACATCAGTGTGCACAAGCTTCAAGTAGTCTTCATACATGTACCCTTTTTTGTTGAATGGTTGCCTGTGAGCTTTGACAAATTGGCATGCTCCAGATTTGCATATCATGTGTTTCTTGGACACATTTGGAATGCCAAGCATACTCTAATCCCTGCATATTTGCTTTAGTGTTCTTTCACCTATATGACCTAGCCTTTTATGCCATATCTCTCGTTTAAATAGGATTTGATCTTTGTAATTGAAGAGTGAAATATTTCTGGTATCTTCAACTTCAAATGTAAAGAGTCTACCAGATTTCTCACCTTTTGCAATCGTCTTGAAGCCTTGTTGATGGTCTTCCACATATGCTCCATGCCTTGTGAATCTGACCTGTAAGCCTTTCTCAACAATCTGCCCAACGCTGATTAGGTTTTTTGTTATGGTTGGCATATATAAAACCTTACTTAAGAGGTTCATGACACCATCAGAAGCCTTGACATTTCCAATTTTCTTAACACAGTGTCTAATGTCATCACCTATTTGCACTTCATGCTTCCCTTTAGGTTCTTCAAGATCAGATAGCAATGCTACATTTCCAACCACATGATTGGAACAACCAGAATGAATATAGAAAATGTGTTCATCATCTTTACCTTACTTGGATGTCATGTTCATGATCAGTAATGAATCCTCTTGGTCTTTTGTGTAGTTGTTATAATCTCTTCTACCTCTGAAGCCTCCTTGGTAGTTGTTGTTGTAGCCTTGATTGTAGTTGTGATGGTAATTACTTCCTCCATTGTTGAACATGCCTCTGGATTGTCCATAGATCCCTATATGGAAGACTCTTTCCCTTTGATTCCTTGTGTTCTTGAAGCATTCTTCTATGGTGTGATTGGTTAGACCACAAAAATTACAAGGTGAAGTGTTGTAAGACCTCCCCCTGCCTTATTTTCTCCTCTGCCCCTTCCTCTAGTACCTCTTCCTCTATCCGTGAAGTTCACTTGAGAGGTACTAGCCTCTTCTTCATTCTTTTTGCCTTTACCGTTATCCTTAATTTTGTTTTCATCTGTATAAACGGCAGAAGATTGATTACTTCTAGAGTTGTCTCCATTCTTGTTGAGATTTGTTTCATGGGTGAAGAGTTGCCCCATCAATGTGTTGAGGTCACATATTTTGTTAAAATGATAAACTTCTGTCAAGTCTGCCTTTTAATCTCTGTTCGGGTTCTTGGGGATGGTAGGGGTCTGATACTTCAGAGGCCCTTTATCTAGTTTTCCCACTTCACTAACAAATTAAGCAGTACACTATTACTCAGTATCAATTCTTCTACACAGTCTCACTACTCGCATTCCAGTTATTGTTTACGTCGTAGGTAACACAGAAGTTAATGATCACCGTAGCACAGATTGATCATCGTCACCGAACATTACTATGTTAACCAGAAATTAATGTAATTCAACAAAGTAAAGTAACAGTACTCAGAGTTACTGGAATCTACACTCCGACGTCTCCGCAGGGTCGTAAATCGCCTAGACAGACAGTCTGGCGATCCCGTCTCCTCTCTTTGGAGAACACCGTAATGTCTCTTCATTAATAGAAAAAGGGTTACAACACTTCGATACGACCTTTCGGTACGTGTGGTATAGAAAAAATATAATATACATGATGCCAATCCGGCGGCCTAACACTGGCACGCACGGTGGACTTGAACCCGCAAGGAAAACAAAATTAAGGCTCATCTACGATGCCTTGGATATACATGGTTATTGCGAATTTGAAGGTTGTGGCGATTTTTTGTTTTAATGAATCCAACATTATTTTTAATGTTTCCGGCTCCACCAGCTGTGCGTCAATTCGGACTGAACTTGCCGCAATGACCTGACTTAGTAGAACTTCAGTCTGGGTCTGCAAAAATGCTTCTTGCAAGTAAATCATTTGCAAGGGCTGCATCGCGGCTCAATCTCATATCATTAATTTGTCCATCTATTCTGGATAGTCGCTCTGCTTGAAAGCCTAACTTCTTTTCTCTTCGTTCCAGCTCCTGAGCTTGATATTGAATGGTTTGATAATAAGCATCTCTTTCTTTCTTAATCCCTACTATCTCCTTCTGAAGTTGAATGGTTAAACTCGTCTGCGCTTTGAGAGCAGAATTCGCCTGAAACAGATCGGCAGTTGCAGGCTGAAGTTCTGGAGTAGTCTGCTTAGCTAAAGTAGCCATCTCCTGTCCTCTCTACACCACCTCATCAAGCTGTATTCGAGTTTCCTCCAACAAATTGTCAAACGCCACTCGAGCATCTTCTTTATCCTGTACCAACTGATTTAACTACTTGATCTCTACATCACGAGCAGTTAACAAAACATCCTTGGCTTTTAACTCTGCCAATGTTGCATCGCGTTGTGCAATCAATGTTTCTTGCTCTGCAGTCCTAGCTTGAAGTTGCTGAAGTTGCATCTGCAAAGCATGGTTGTCTGCCTTAACAGCATCTGCTTCTTCCTCTAATGGGGCAATATCAGCCTCTAAAACATCAACTTTGTGCTGCAACTCCTGTCTGATATTGTCGGTTGCCATCTTCATTTGCATTGGTAAGTACTGCGAGAATTCGATCAAAAGGCGACCCATAGATTCGAGTTCATGAAACATCGAGATTGGAGAAGGAAGAGTAGGAAGGGATTGGGATATAGAAGCGGAAAACAGATGAGGGGAAGATGGTGGAGAATAGGCCGGAGAAGAAGATGGTGGAGAATAGGCCGGAGAAGAAGATGGAGAATTGGGTATGTCGGGAACAACAGGCTGGACTAGGACAATGGGCTCAACAGTGTTCATAGTGGAAGAAAGTGGGATAAGAATGTTAGGCATCAACACTATTCCGGTGGTCTGCTGCATTGTCGCTTCCGTTCGGTCAATCACAACATCAACCAGAGCAATCAATTCATTGAGAATCTCTACAATAATTGCTTGAACAACATCTTGATTCTGCTGATGAGAATCCTCTCGAGAAGAAACTTCTTCAGAGTCGGCGATGGAAGCACTTTGTTCCTGCTGCTGGATTGGAGAAGAATGGGTGGAAGAATCAACATGAATGGAGGTAGCGGTGTCGTGGAAGACCTCTTCTTCATGTCCAGCGTTGGATCCTTGGACTTGGCTCTCAGAGGGACTTATACGTCTGCGTTTCCGACGAAGAAGTTGAAAAAGATCTGCATCATCATCGTCCTCATCTTCGATCATCCGAGTAGAGTCTTCATGCAACAGGAAGGGAGCGTTTGGCGGGGGTTGCGCGGCTTGAATGGCTGGAAAAAGAAAAGTGAGGATATGGGGTAGACATGAACGCGGAAGGTCACCCTTATTGACCTGTTTGATAACCGTAGCACATTCACGGTGAATGCGTCGGAAATAAAAAGATGCAAAATTAACAGACTCGCGAGAAGCCATATCTATCATCGAGTAGAATGGGCACGAGATACCGTAGGTGCATTTTTGCAAGTTCAAGATCGCGACTAAAAACTGTAACGCGGTACGCTCCAGATCAGGTCGACACAGAATGGCATACTCATTAGATGAGTGCCGTGGAAATAACGTGGTCATGGTGGCTACAGGAAGGAGTGGACCATTCTCCAATCCATCCCGAGGAAGTCAGAAGGCATCGGTAAACGAAGCCAAAGTGATCACGACTCGTGACGGTAAACAAAGGATAGGCCAACTCTGCTCCGTAGCAGGTGTGGCAGCGATAGCGGAAATAATCTGCGCATAAAATGGTTGACACTCCACTGAATGCCAAGGCAATTCAGCGAAGTTCAAAAAGCCACGAATACCCAAATACTCACTCACTTCAGGGGTGAGTTCTTCACGGAAGGTAGCGACATTGGATAGTGCTTCCATGACGCGCAGGGAAAGCACAAGAACATAGAGAACACAGAAAACAAAGAACGCAGAAACACACAGACACAATAGCGATTATCAATAAAAGGAACAAGATTAAGTAGACACACGGGCAACAAGAGGTGATCGAAAACCCTAATCATCGCGCGGTATTGAAATGATAACCTTCATAATTACGGCATGCATGCATGAGCAGACACAGTAACATAGGGCGGCAATTAATCATATTTAGATATCAAAACGAGGAGATTGACGGTCTATATTCAGCCGAAACAAGGAAATAAAAAGAAAATAAGTGTCACGCAAAAAACCGAAGAACACGTCAGTGGTGAACAATCGGTTGGTGATATGGGCGTAACTTTGAACCATTAATCGCTTTGGGAAGGGAAACTCCGGTCAATGTAGTCAACCAAAAAGTAGCGGGTCCCACTTGCTCACTAATCTGGTAAGGACCGAACCACCGTAATTTAAATTTTCCAGCAGATCGATTTGCTTTAGCATTATAAAATAACACAAGTTGGCCCATCGTAAACACAGGAGTCTTAAGGAACCGATCATGTGTACGGGCTTGACGAAGCTGAACTTCTTGAAGAGTCATGAAGCTTTCCCAACGCTGTTCATCCAATGCCCTAAGTGCATCCAACCGAAATGGCAAAGAGTCTTCTGGCAGTAATTTCTGAGCTAAGGCAATGCATAAACTCGGCACTACTACTTCCATCGCTGCAATGGCTTCCAATCCACAAGCAAGCTTGAATGGGGTCATGCCAGTAGCAACTTTGTAGGTAGTCCGGTAAGCCCACAAAACTGCAGGTAGTAACTAGTCCCAACGTTCCGGACATTTCAAAAGCAATTTGCGGAGCATAGTCAACAAAGTCTTATTGGTACTTTCAGCCAAACCATTAGCACGTGGATAATACGGTGAGCTGAATTTATGGACAATTTGAAAAGTCTGACTCAGTACTTGCATTAAGCGGTTTGCAAAATGTGTTCCTTGATCTGTCACTATTTCCAGAGGTAATCCATAACGCGGAAAGATGTCCTTCATCAGGCATTTTGCCACCGAAACAGCTGTGACCGATGGTAATGCCCAAGCTTCCACCCATCGAGTGGCATAATCGGTACTAGTCAAGATATAGCGATTTTTGGTGAGAGTAGCTGGAGGTGTTATGGGACCAATAAAATCTAGACCCCACTTCTGAAAGGGTTCCAGTGGTAATACAAGTTGAAGGGGAAAGGGGGGCCGATGTAATGGCTGTCCAGACCGTTGACAGGTATCGCACTGTTGCACAAACTGAGTCAGATCTTTGTACATGGTATGCCACCAAAGCCCACTTTGCAGAATTTTACGGTGAGTAAGGTCAGCTGCGAAATGTCCACCCGAGGGTAAGGAATGAGCCATAGCAATAATCGATTCTGCTTCATGTGGTGGAATACATCGAAGTAAAACACCAGTATGATCCATGTAGTACATTTGGCCTACAATCAATCGGAATCTGTGACTGTAAACTGCAAATTTCCGTCGCAAAACAGGGGGAGTATGAGGAGGAAGACACCCGTCAGTTAGAAAAGTGAGTAATGTATTGTAGTATGTAGGAGGAACAAGAGGTTCGGTAGATTCTTCAATAGTTGACTCCGTAGTGTAAATTGCCGGTGTAGTGTCATCAACCCCCACCGGAGCTTCACCGGGATCTAACCGAGATAGAAAATCCGCCAGTGCATGTGTTGTGCCGGGTCGATGAATAACTTCATAGTCGAATTCCTGTAATAATAAAACCCATCGAGCCAAGCGACCACCTAAATGTTGCTGCTGGACCAAATACACAAGTGCGGCATGATCCACGTGGAAGGTGAATTTTTGGCCCAACAAATAATGTCGGAATTTCTTCACAGAGTAAACCAACCCAAGACATTCTCGTTCGGTCACTGAATAGTTCCTTTCAGCAGGGGCTAATCGGTGACTTGCATAATATACAGGCCGAAACCATTTGTCAGTTTGCTACATTAGAACGCTGCCAATAGCTATGTCCGATGCATCCACAAAGACATGGAACGGACGGTCCCAATCAGGTGGTTGCAAAATGGGGGCCTGCATCAATAACACCTTTAAACGATCAAATGCATTTTGGTACTCTGGAGTCCATTCGTACTGCCGTGGAGGACTAGTCATAAGCCGATTAAGTGGTGTTGCTAAATGAGCTAATGACTGTAAATGTCTGCCATGCCACCGAATCTGGCCCAGGAAGTGCATAACTTCTTTCGGTGTTGTGGGGACTGGAGCCTCCAACACGGCCGCAACTTTATGCGGATCAACTTGTATTCCTTGTGCAGAGATAATATGTCCGAGTAATTTTCCACAAGATACCGTAAAAATTGACTTTGTCGGATTCAAGCATAATCGGTATTCGTGACATTTTTCAAAGCAGCACCGTAAATGATACAGGTGCGCCGCAATCTTGCCAAATAAGGAAAAGTCGTCCAAATATACTTGCATAAAAGTAGTCAGGTAGGGTGAAAAGACTTCTTGCATACATCGTTGAAACGTACTTGGAGCATTCCTTAACCCAAACCACATTACTGTACAAGCATAAACACCCCAATTTGTGATAAAGGCTATTTTAGGTATGTCCTGTTCGGCCATCCTCACCTGGTTATAACCACTGTAACCATCCAAAAATGAATACATCTCGTGCCCTGCCACCCGGTCGAGCATTATGTCCAGAAAGGGGAGAGGAAATGGATCCGGTATAGTAGCAGCATTCAGTTTTCGGTAATCAACACAGATGCACAGCTGTTTATTTTTCTTTGGGACGATCACGATTGGAGATATCCATTCAACATGCTCGATTGGTACGATGAATCCCACCTTCAGTAATTGATCGAGTTCTTCTTTGACTTGTGCTGCATAATTGGGGTTCATTCGGTAACTGGACTGTTTGATTGGCTTCACTTCTGGTTTGAGCACTACCCGATGTTGATAGATCTGCGGGTCCAGACCTTTCATATCTCGATAGTCCCAAGCAAAAACATCGGAGAACTCACGCAGGAGTCGTATCAAATCATCTTGAAATGTCTCTGACAATCCTGCCTTAATCTTAATGGGTCGCGGGTTGACCGCATCACCCAAATTATATGTTACTAATTGATCTTCCGGTACATAAAATTGTCTAGGTTTTACCAGATCATCAGCTGACTGCAAACGTTGATGTAAGGTGGCTCCATCCATAGCGACACTATCATCTGCAGTTGCATCTTTGGTCACTGGTACCACCGTGCAAGCGGCCAGACTCCACTTGTCTGCGACCGACTGGAGATCTACTGTACCTAATGAAATCAGATCCTTATTGGTCTTCAGAAATGCCTCTTCCTTGTCGTCAGATAAGCCATCCATCAAATCATCAACCGTGCACTGAGAACAAGCTCTGATAAGTTCACTATTCTCAGATGGTCATATCAGAGAAGTGAGGTAGAGATATGATCAATGTGTATGTATTAAATCACATACTAATGCAATGTCATTGGAAATATTCAATTGCACAATGTGAGGGTAGTGAAGTGGCTATGAGATGAGCACACTAATCACTTAAGTTCCTCTCAAAATGATCTCAGAATCGGGCTCTTCTAATCTCTCTATTCCATGAGTCATTTTGATCCTCTTTTATAGTTTAAGTTGGAGCCAATCTTTGAATTCAATTTCAAATGCTGACATAAACGTAAGTCCTAAACTAAAGGATTTATTCTCTCATCAAGTAAATCGAGATTTGATTCCATCTAACTCCTTGTGAAATTAGTGCATCTAACATATGCACTTTTACATGGGTAAACAAATTGATTTTACAAGGGACTGATCATATGTGATTATATGGAATGCATGCTAATTATCCAAGTATGTAGGCTTGGATTCTCTTGCACCAACAAAGATGCTACTTGAAGATTTAGGTGTGGAAGTGCAAAAGCCTATCAACATTTTTTGTGATAATCTTAATAGCATATAGTTAGCATGGAATCCTAGTTTTCATGCTAGAACAAAGAATATCAAGATGTATTATCATTTCATCAAGGAAAAGGTATTAATAGGTGATATTGACCTTGTTTATGTGTGGAAAAATGATTAGGCTAATGATATTTTCATCAAAGCACTTGGAGCTGAGAAGTTGAAGAAGTTTGAGAAGATGCTTGGATTACAAGACATGACGTTGAGCTTGAGGGGGAGTGGTGAGATATCAAGTTCGACATGTGATGATCGAGGATGACACACATCACTTTTTCATTTCTCTGACATGTATAATGATCACTCCGATATATGTCAAGGATACTTTATTGAGCTTTACTAGATTTATCTTCTAAGAGTGATGTCACATTTGTTTTCTTTTTTTTTTAATATAAAGGAAGTTCGGCAATAGCCTACTCTCCCGGACTTGAATTAAATTAAGAAACAAAGGTACAATAGAAGGGGACTAGTGCCCACGGGACCCCCCAAATCCCACAAAGCAGGGGAAGCTTGGTTGATTCCTAGGTTGCATTACAAAGAAGGTTGATCACCCTCTCGTCGCCCTCATGCGGGACCCACTTGGGTTTGAGCTTGTTGTTGATCCAAAGGAGGACTTGATGATGCCTGAAGGGGGGGGATTTCTTACTGTTGGCAATCCTTTTGCCAAGGAGGAATAGAGATTTTTCTATCGACCACTCCCTGGGGGAGTCACCGAAGTTGAGAGCACACCGCTCCCGCCAAATTTTCCACAGGACTTCCCCTCTGATTGCGTTCCAGAGAGCCGCAGAGCACCCAATCGCTTCACCCAAAAGGACTTGTTTCCAACTAAGCTGTTTCTGGACTCTGATTTTCAGTCCAACCATCTGCCAGATTCTGTAGGAGTTGGGGCAAGTAAGGAAGATGTGTGGGACATCTTCGATTGCGCGGTGGCAACGTTTGCACCACGGAGGGACCCCACAAATTTTGCTTGCCTTATGGTTAGTCCAAATTCCTCGATGAAGAATTTGCCATAAGAGGACCGACTTCTTAATCTCTATCAGTGGGTGCCAGATACCCATGAATTTCATGTCCCACCGAAGCCGCGTCCAAGACAGGCACCACTTCTTGTTGAGGCTGATCTGGAGGTCAGTCGTTTCTTTGATGTACGGGATTTTGAGTAGACTATTTCCATTGTGCCATTTGAGACCACGCGCGTTCGGAGCATCATGTCCCATGAGAAGGCGGGTTTTGTGACGATCCCAAGCGAGGCATCTGCTTTGCAAGGTGTTCCATTCTTCGTAGGAGATGTTTATGCGAGGGTCGATATCCTCGAAGTTGATCCAACTGTTGGTGTCATGTTTCCAGAGGTGTTTCCATTTTTTGAATCCTTTGTTCCATAACTTCTTGGCATTTTGAATGTTCCAAGATTCCACACTCCGGATGCCATGAATCGGAAACCAGATAGAGTCGTTTTGTCTGATTCCGGCCGCCCACTTCCAGTCCTCACTAATTCTTGTGAAGCTTTTGACTTTATTCCAGCCCTTCCAAAGAGAGCAAACGAGATTGGAGCCTTTCGGGAAGACCGGTATCGGGGAGAATAGCAAGGTCATGATGTCGAGGTTCTTCCAGTTCGGGGACCCCGTGAGGGCCAACTCATTTTTGTTTCTGAAGATCAGTTTGGCCCACGAGGCCTCCCTATTGCACCAAGCTTTAATCATCCATTTGGCCGCCAGTTTGTTAGCCATACACCCAATGTCCAGGATGCCAAGCCCCCCGCTATCTCTAGGGCTGGTGCAGATGGCCCATTTGATTTTAGGGACCCCCCTTCTGTTATGATCACCTGTCCAAAGAAAGTTTCTGCAGATTCCATTCAATTTGGACAGGCCTTGCTCATTCGGTCTCCAGCAGGAAATGAAATAGATGGTAGACGAGAGGAGGAACGTGTTGATAACCATCGCCCGTCCAGCGAGATTGATTTGCATGCCTCTCCAGTAATTGAGCTTGTTTTCAAGTTTGGCCAGCACCCAATTCCATCGCTGCTCCATAGAGACACCAAATCCCAAGGGGATTCCAAGCAGCCGAAAGATTTGGCCCTGCGGAATGATTTGACAACCGTGATCAATGAGAAGGCCAGGTTGATGTCCCACGATGGCCCTAAAGGCGGTCTTATTGTGGTTGATTTTGGATCCAGAGGCCTCACAAAAGGTATCAAGACACTTCCAGAAAGTCTCCAGGCTGGTATTGTCATTGTGAACGAACGCGTTCATATCATCAGCAAAAAGTCTCATGATGAATTGACTGTGGTCGTGCGGTAGTTGGAGGCCTTTGATATTGCCAGCCTCCACATGGTGGGCCACAAGTCTGCTCAGCCCCTGAGTGGCGATGGCAAAGAGAAGGGGGGCAAGAGGGCACCCTTGTCTAATAGATCTTTTAAGATGGATCGCCTTTGAAAGTTTGCCGTTTACGTTAATTTGGGTCGTTGCGTTGCCGAGAAGGGTCGCGATCATCTTGGTGAATTTCTGACTACATCCGAGGTCTTGGAGCGACTGCAGAATATAGTCCCATTCTAGTCTATCGTAGGCTTTGTCAAAGTCGATCTTGAGGAAGACCACATCTTGATTAGACTCGTTTGCAAATTGAATACCTTCCCAAATATCCATAATAGTTTCCAGGATGGACCTGCCTTTGATGAATCCTTTTTGGTCCTCACTAAGCCAAGATCTCAGATGGCACGCAAGTCTGTTGGCAATGACTTTGGCGATGATCTTGTATCCTGTTTGTAGCATCGTAATTGGCCGCCAGTTCTCGATTCTATTTTTTTCCCCCTTCTTGTGAACCAGCTTGATAATTCCATTATTTATACAAGAAGGAAGAGCACCAAAATTTAGCGCTTCTTGCCAGACCATCCGAAGAGGGGTGGCGACCACCAGCTTGAAGGATTTAAAAAACTCGTTAGTGAGTCCATCGGGTCCCGGGCTTTTACCGAGAGGGAGGGCATCAATGACCTCAATGATTTCTGATTCAGAGATCGGGGCATGGAGCAGGGAGTGGAGGTTGGGTGGTATTCTCCGGGGGGAGACCCTAGAAATGGCAGCCATGCAGTCCCTTCTATGGTGGGAGAGGGGGTTCGAGGTTCCCAGGAGTCTCGTGAAGTGCCCTTCGATGATGCCAAAGTTATCCTCTTCCGAGTTGCATACATTGCCTTGTGGGTCTAGCAGTAGGGGAATCGTCTCTCTGTTGTGTTTCCTTTTGAGGATACTGCACATCTCTTTGGTGGGTTTGTCGGCTTTTCCAGCCCACCACTCCTTGAAGAAGATTTGCAAGTTTTTCCTTTGAATTTCTTCCTCGTATCTCAACGCTGCTCTGATTCTTCGGAGACCTTTCTGGGCTTGGTGTTTTTCTTTGTTCACTTCCTCCTCGAGTCGCCAGAGTCTGTGGTACAGCGCTTCCCTACGAGCCCGCCGCACGGTCTCGAGCATCTTCTTAGTTCTGATCATGATCTTGCGAGACTTGTCGACCGCACTTCTCCAGCACTTGGCTGGGGCCAAGCCAGAGGCGAACGCCACCTTCCACACATCGGCTATCTCTTGATGGACGGAGGGGAGAGAGAAGGTGGAGGCGTTGGCATGGAACCACGGAGCCTTGTGGGTCCCGTAGGAAGGTTGGAAAGTGATAACAATCGGGTAGTGATCAGAGATGGTGAGGTCAGTACGTTGCGTGATGGAAGGGTGGCCCCACAGATGAGCAAAGCTCTGAGAGATGTAGCATCTATCAAGTCTAGCTTTCCTCAGATCCTCGTCCGCTTGGAGATTCGACCAGGAAAAGCCATTCGAGTCTTTGAATTCGACCAGATCCAGGTGGAGTTTGGTCAAGTCCCACGTTTCTTTCTCCCGACTGTCAATGACCCTGCCCTTGCCCATCCATCTGTCCATAGGGTCCTCCACCATGTTAAAGTCGCCACAAATAAGCACGTTGTGGGGAAGCGAGTCAAGAGAAGTCCAAGTGTTCAGCCTCTCCAAATCCCCGTTAGGGGCGTACAGAGAAACCATAGTAACACAGAGGGGAGCACCAAAAGAAACCGCAATCCAGCGGTGATTTACGTCTTCAATGGAGTTCTCGAGCTTTTCAAGCCAGGGTTGTTTAACACCGATGGCCGTTCCACCGGACCCCCGCTGGTGCTTTGTTGGGATCCACACATGGGCCGAGGAAACCTGTCTGAGCCGTTTCAGAAGGTCTTCTCCGTCAATTTTAATCTCTTGAATGCATATAATGTCTGGTTTTAAGCTAGTGTCGCGGAGCCATTGACCAATGATGGCCGCTCTTGAGGGGTCAGTTAGCCCCCTAGCATTAAGCGAGATGACAATCATTTTTGTATTGATCCCTCTTTGCGGGAGGGAGCCTTGTCCTTTCTTCTCTTGGCTTCATCTTTCTTTTTCGCTGGTATCTGATCCCGACTTAGAAGTCGGTTCTTGTAGGGGCTTTTCCAGGGTAGCTCCATAGGCTGTTTTCCTTTGCGGGATACACCTTGCTGGGGGGAACTGGGCCTCGTGCTCGGCACCATCTCCGGGATCGTGGATCCAATGATGGAGCTTTCACTATCCATGTTGTCTTCATTACTAGTGGTGAATCCATCTTCTTTGCTTGTAGTATAACCCTCCTGGGGGGTTTCTTTTTTGTCGGGGATCTCTAGGGCATTGTCGTATGTATCTTCCATGAGTGGATTCCCACCTGGGTAGTCTAGCTCGTTGATCTCCTTTCCAAGATTGCAATACAAATTGCTGTTGGGGGTAAGCGGCAGGTTGTTTCTCTCACCGTTGGCCCTCGGACTTCTTTTCCTTCTTCTTCTAACTTCAGTAAAGCCATCCGCATCAGCTTGTGGCTTGAGGAGGCCCTTGTCATCCCCGTCCTTGGTCGGGTGGGTCAAGTCGCCATTGTTGACATGAGCAGTTTTGGAGGCTTCTTGCGAGCGCTTGTTTTTTTGCCTGAGAGGGCAGTCTTTAATCCTGTGACCTTGCTGACCACAACGAAAGCACGCGTTGGGGAGGTTTTTGTAGGTGATATTCTGCTCCCAAACATCATCTTCGCCCATGTCCACTTTGATCATTGATGGGAGCGGCGAACTGAGGTCGGCCTCGACGCAGATTTGTGGGTGCCACCTAGCATTGAACGAGTGTCTTGCACCTTCATAGATGAGACCACCAATGTCTTCGCGTGAAGCCAACGGCTTGCCGATAGGAGAGACAATGTCCCACACAAAGTTGTACAAGAAGTATGGGAGGTTAGGGAGCTCGACCCAAAGAGGGTACCGAAGTGATTTCGATTTGTCAGGAGTAAAGTCCGGGGACCATCTGAATAAGCACAGGGTCGACCGACCGAGCTGCCAGGTGCCAACGCTTAGGGCTTGGAACGCCATCTCTTCATTTTCAAAGACTAGCAGCATGTGGTTTGCTGGTAAGAACTGGCATTTGCTGACAATTAGCCCCCGAGGGAACCACTCTTTTCGAAGCCATTGTCGCACGATTTCGAGCGGGGGCCTAGGGCCAAACACTTGGCCGACGAGGCAAACTTTCTTGAGGTCCTCCTGGGCAGACAGAACTGCGGGTCTATTGAGGGACACGATGGGGGATTCAACACTTTCGGATGCCCCGGGGGCGGCACATGACCCCCCCTCCAGCAGAGCGGCCAGAGTGCCGGTTTCCCCAGGGGGGGGGCCCGATTACTTTTCACGAGAGAAGACGAAGTCACATCCATGGCCGAAGGAAACTGCACCCCTTAGAATTTTCAAAGTCCAGCGGCGAGACCCTCCAACATAGAGGAAGTCGATCACAGACAAAGGAGACTCCCCCCACCGATCACATCGCAACCAAAAACACCGCTTCTCAGGGAAGAACTAAAAGGCCACAATCCTACAGATGAGGGTGGCACACATCTACTATTTTGAGGGTGGCACACATCTACTATTTTGAGGCTTTTCTTTTTTCTCTTTTTTCTTTCTCTTCTTTTCTTTTTCCCCTCTTCTTTCTCTTCTTTTCTTTTTCCCCTCTTCTTTTCTTTTTTCTAATAAACTTTCAATCTTTTTCTTTTCTACTTCTTATTATTATTTTTTTTTTTTCTCTTTTTTCTTCTTTTTTTTTTTTTCTTCTTCTTCTTTTTTTTTCCTCTTCTTTTTTTTTTATATTTTTCTAATTTCCTCTATTTAGCCCAAGGCGCTGGAGCGAAGAACCTCTTCACCCGGAGGCAAACGGCCCCAAACCCCTTTAGTTACTCCCCCTTAAGCAGCTCGATTAAAATCTGATTGTCGAGGGCCCCGTTTGGTTCCATGCCGGTCACGAAGGAAGTGCGGACCCCCAGTTCGATGACGATCGCCAGTTCCGCGTCGGTCGCGATGGACCAGGAACACACCTCCGCGTCGGTCGCGCCCAGTTCGATGACGATCGCCAGTTCTCTCTTTGGTTCCGCGTCGGTCGCGATGGACCGGGAACACCTCCGCGTCGGTCGCGATGGTTTGGAAATTAAATGCCGCCGCCTGTCAGTCGCGACGGATGACCCTCTGTCAGTCGCCGCCTGTCGATCGCGACGGATGACCCACTGTCAATCGCCGCCCGGTTCCAGTCAGTCGTGGTGTGGTTCCCAATCAGTCGCTCGTCCGGTTCCAGTCGCCGCCTGTCGATCGCGACGGATGACCCACTGTCAATCGCCGCCCGGTTCCAGTCAGTCGTGGTGTGGTTCCCAATCAGTCGCTCGCCCGGTTCCAGTCAATCGTGATGGCCTGGATTCGATTCCTGCCCGGTTCCAGTCAGTCGTGGTGTGGTTCCCCAAATCCCAAAATACCTCTGTTCCTCTTGTCCTTCCAGTATTCATTTATATTCTTTTGAACTGCTCCAGGCTCCATATCGTGATTCATAAGTCGATGGAGCCTCCACACATTTGTTTTCTTGCCAGCTCACTCATTTGCGGACATTAATATTTCTTTATATATTTCACTAGTTGTTTTGTTGTATTGGTGATTCTTGTATATTCTCTTTATGTAATAGAAGAAAAAGAAGAAGAAGAAGAAGAAGAAGAAGAATAAGAAGAAGAAGAAGAAGAAGAAGAAGAAGAAGAAGAAGAAGAAGAAGAAGAAGAAGAAGAAGAAGAAGAAGAAGAAGAAGAAGAAGAAGAAGATCATTCTTCCTTGCCTCAATCTGTGTGTGCTCCTCTTGAGTGCGAGAGTGTATGAGTGATCTCTTCCTTATCTCCTTTCTCTTGATAGGAGCCATATTAATCAATACCATGATACTTGATACCACAATAGCTAGGGAGTGTTAGTGACACCTACTCTCATGAAACCAAACCTCATGACACATAACGCTTAGGAGGTGTCAGTGATACTTAGTTCTCTTAACACTTGTTGGATGTCATGATACTTGATGAGTGTCTACGATACTTGGATTTGAAAACACTTAGAAGGCATTGCAACACTTGCCAAGTGTTGCGATACTTCATGGATGTCAACATACCTTAGGGATGTTGCAAACTTAGTGTCATTTTCCACAATGTGTCAATGATACTTATGGAGTGTCACTAGTACCTGGCACACCATGATACTTGCCAAGTGTCAACAACACTCAAGGGAGTTTTGCGATGCTTTTACAAGTGTTGCGATATGTGTGGAATCAAGCATTGTGACACCTAAATCAACCCAAATGTCATGATACTTGGATCTTTGTGAGTTCAAATTAGAAAATTTTCATATTTATGCACTCCTCACTTTGTCTTCTATCCCCTTATTGTCTAATTCCAATAAAAGCCTACCCTAAAGTGTTTAAACAACATAATGATACTCCATTTTTCTCATTTCTCCCTCCCTGGTTTCATTTTTGAAATTTAAATTTTATGCACTTGTAGTATATACCTTACACGTCTTATGTCTCAAATACGAGCTCAATGGTTGTGTGCAAGGAGCTAGAAGCATCTAAAACTTCACGACACCTACTATTTCTCTCTCTCTCTCTCTATCTCTCTCTCTTCCAACTCACACTCCTAAAAAAATGAGGAGTGAAGTGGATTAGGGGCTTACGAGCTCCAAAGCTCATAGAAAAACTTATGCCTTTTCTTGTGACTTGTTTTGCCCTAACTCTTCCTTACTTCCTCCACATACTAACCCCAACTCCTAATTTCCCTATTCTAACCTAATCCTAAAAAATCCCTCCACATCCAACAATGCATGAGGTGTGTGAAAAGTATGAAATGATGTTTTATCTTCACTCCATTCTCTCTTTCATGCACATCTACTCCACAAGTAGGCTATAACCATCACAAGAACACTTTGACTTAGGCCCTCATCCCTGACAATGATGCCAAAAACATGTAACACCCATTGACAAGTGATCATAACTAGCATTCACATGGACTACAAGAAAGATAAATTGGTGGGTTGACAGTACATGCTAAATTGTCAAACCAAGAGTAGACCTAGCTTGGTACATAGAAGCATGTGTACACATGATGATTAATGCGTGAAGAAAATCTAATAAGCATGTAAGATGAATAACTTCATAATTATCATTTCTTACTCAAATGCATTTGATTCTTTATCTTGTCATATATGGAAAGAGAGTATCCACAGGAACCCCATTTTCCTTCATCTAGGAATTCGCATTATCTAGTCCTTAGAAATGACTTAATTTGTAAATTTAGAGAATTTTTGGTGGAAGGACCCAAATCCACAATACCATCCTTCAATTTTATATGAATGAGAGTTCATGTTTTGAATATCTTTGGTTAATAGTATTTTTGTGTTAATCATTTTACAATTATATTCAAATGAATTGTATAACTTATTCCATACATCATGTCAATAAAAAGTGATACGATTGGGGCCAATGGAATTTCGATCTTGTATTATATATCACCAATGAAAACCAAAGAACTATACTATGCAATCAACTTGGAACAAATAAAACATATGCAATTGAAAATATATGTTATTCTTTAGGGAAAATGGTCAAAATCATAATCCAATTCTCTATAACCAAGCTCATGCAAATTACTCATAGAAAACTCATAGAACATACAAATGTTCATACGTTTAATCTCAAGACTCAATTATAGTTCCTATAAGTATGCATATTAGATATTCAATAGAGACCCAAGTTTCAAGGTTTTTAACTTGGATTTCTTAATTTTATTCTCCATTGCTTCTCCTGGCTAGAAATGTTCCAAGATATGATCTTTCGTAGTTAAAATATTATTCCTTGCTAGTTTCCATCATGCCTAGGCCTTGTTGCTTCTCTTAATAAGGTCTAATAAAAGATGATGATTTTGTAAGGCATAATATATGATTCCTTAGCTAAGAGTAGTGCAAAGGAAGGTAGGACTACTTTTTATTATTTGGTTTAACAATTCTAAGGATGATCGAATATCTAGGAATTGATCACATCAAAAAACTTAGAACTTTAAAATCTTGCATTTCTTGCAACTCGTCAAGTCAAATGTATCTCAATATCATTGGTAACCTGAAGCCAGTCTTAGAGGATCTAGATATAATTAATAGGGTGAGTCTCCAAAAAATAGGAGACATCACAAGAAGGCTTAGGTGATCCATATAAAGGGAAATACCAAGAGTATCCTATCACTCCAAAGAAAACAATGGAGGTGCTAGGATAGTGAAACACAAACCCTAAAAATATTTTTTTGTATAAGTTATCATGAGGAAAATCCTTAGTTAGAATTTCAATTATAGGTCTTTCAATTTTATAAGCTATGTGTGCGCCTCTTACTATCAGTTGCGCAATAGAGCAAGTTCTATAATAGGGTCATTCATTGACCAATTTCTCTAAATTTATAGCATTGATCTGACTATAAAATTCCTAAAGGTGCAAAAAAAAATCTATGCACAACAACTTTGAATGAGAATATAGAATTTTTGGTCACACAAAAATGAGGTATATGACATTGATCTTTCTTCTAACGCCTTCTTGACTATGAAATAACCACAAAATTTATGTGATACCACTTCTAAGACAACCATAACCTTGAGTGTGTCTAAGTTCTTGTTTAGTCCTCTAAGATGCACTTACAAAATTAAAGTGCATAGAGAAATAGACAATCAATAGTGATGCATCACGTTTCTCAAATAATGAAAATATCTTCGATACCTAATTCCACTCAACCTTCTTTCTCTCACTTCTTCAAAATATCCTTGAATCAAAGGGTTTGTGCTTTTTATCCTCCCTCACCATGTGTATTCTCCCCAATAGGACTTAGTGAGGTGTGTGGGGTTGGATGCCACACATTTCAAATACAACCTTCATGCAATCAAGGGACTAATCAATAAATTGGTTGGTTGAACATTCTCACAACATATGTATAAATAAGTCTCACTTCTCAATTTGGACCCCAAGCAAGATATGGATCACATTCAACAAGCCCATTCTATCACACATAAGGAAACATAAGTAATATTGTCTACATGCCCATTCTATCACACATAAGGAAACAATATGGAGCACATTCAACAAGAGGTCACAACATGGAGCACATTCAACAATTCTTATAGGATGAGAAGAGATTATAGGCTTTTCTTGAACGTACTATCCACACTTTCCTTCTAATATATTTGTCTCTAGTGCCCTTTGAAACTTACATATGTTGAGGACTATTTTCCTAATGATTGAATCCATCTATGACAACCAATTTCTCCTTCAAATCTTTGATCTTTGTAAGAAAAGTGTCCACAGAACCACCATCATTCATAAGCACACCCTACAAGTGTTTTCAAAGGTAATCAACATGATCCTCATTTATTTTTTGATAAGATGTGGCAAGATTATCCCAAGCATCCTTAGTTGTTTTGCATGAAAATTTATGAGGTATAATGGCATGCTTGACTAGCAAAACAATCAAGGCATGTGTATGTTCATATACTGTATAATTACATGGGTCTAAGGGGTAGATCCCTTGGGTCTATAGGTTTGAAGACTTTGGGGATTTATTGGATATTTACCCCTTTTTGAAGTTTCTTGAATCTTAGGATCAATTTCTCTAAGGTTGACTAATGTAGGCTTGGTTGGAAGGTTCTCCTAGGCACTTGACTCTTATGTGGGAGCCTAGAAGGTCTTCTTTTAGAATACATGTGATTTCCTAAGCTTGGAAACCATGTGATAATCTTGGACACCCATGTGATGGAAGGCATGTTGGAGATAGATGTCTGCGGAAGCACGCGAACAGCACAAGGAAGAAGAAGAAGCTTGGAGCACAAACACACAATACTGAATGTATTACTATAGAATGTACAAAGATAAGTAGCCCATTAGGGCAATAGGCGTATATACAAGCCGGGGGAAAAAAACCTCCTAAAGAGGGAAAAAAGTGCCTCGGCGGTCCTAGTGTGTTCACACACATCACTACCTAAATATATCAACAAATCCCCCCTGGGAGTGATGCGGTGAACAAGGAGCTGGCACTCATGTATAAGGAAGTGCCAAGCTATGTGGAAATCACTCCACAAAAGGAAGTAAACCCAAAGCTTTGCGGAAAGCTTCAAACTTCTCCCTAGGCAGAGCCTTCGTGAAAAGGTCTCCTATGTTCTCCTGCATGGGCACATATGCCAAGATGATCTCCCCAGTAGAGAACCTCTCCTTGACATAGTGATAATGCACCTCAATGTGCTTAGTGCGAGCATGGAACACAGGGTTCCTCGCAACTGCCAATGTGCTTTGACTGCCAGTGAAGATGGTGGTGGCAGAAGACTGGCAACACCCAAATCAGCTATAAGGTGTCTGAGCCACACACACTCAACAGTCGCTGTGAAAGCTGCCCTATACTCACCCTCACAACTGGAAGTGGCAATAGTAGGTTGCTTCTTGCTCAACCAAGATATACATGAGCTACCAAGCATGAAGCAAAAACCACTAGTGGACACACGAGTGTCATAGCAACCAGCCCAATCTGAGTCAGAAAAAGCATGCAAATCTGGAGGTAGTGATCCCCCCTTGGGATAAAACAACCCAAGTAGCAGCGTACCACTCAAGTAGCGAAAGATGCGCTTAACCGCCTTCCAATGCGTGACTCCTGGGCAATGCATAAACCTGCTCATCTGTGAGAGAGCAAACTGAATATCTGGCCGAGTAATGCATAAGTAAATCAAGCATCCAATAGCCTGCTGATAGAGAACAGCATCAAATGCATCTCCAGCATCATGAAGACTCAATCGTAAACCTGTCTCCATAGGAATGGCAATAGGCTTACAGTCTTCAAGGCCAAAAGGCTGCAATAATGTGTCAATATATTTTGTTTGACACAAAGCCATTCCACCATCAACTTGCATAAACTGAATGCCCAAATAGTGATGCAAATGCCCCAAATCAGACATCTCAAATGAGGCATGCAAATCAGCCTTAAAATCAGCAATATGCTTCTCAATAGGACCAGTGAGCAGCATGTCGTCAACATAGACAAAAATGATCAGAAGCACATCATTAGCACGCTTAACATATAAGGTGCTTTCAGTTGGATTGTGCTCAAAACCATGTGCAACCAGATAGGCATGTATCTTCTCATACCAAGCACGTGGTGCTTGCTTTAAACCATATAATGCCTTCTTTAACCTGCACACCTGGTTTTCATGCCCTTTCTGCACAAAGCCACGTGGCTGAAAAACATACACTTCTTCATGCAAGTCACCATTCAGAAATGCTGTTTTAATGTCCAACTGATGTACATTCCAACCATGATGGGCTGCAAGTGCACAAATGCTCCGACCAGTAGTCATACGGCATGTAGGTGGAAGGTCTCATCAAAATCAGTGCCTCTTTCCTGCGCATAACCCTTTGTAACAAGCCTAGCCTTATACCTATCAACTGTACCATCAGGTTTATGCTTTAGCTTGTATACCCACTTAGTGCCAATGGCCCTCTTGCCAGGAGGCAAGTCACATAAAGACCATGTACCATTCTTCATTATAGCTGTTGGAGGATAAACACTTCCTATGTGCACAACAAAAGCAAATGAACCCTCCTAGGATCCTGAAATTTTTCAGACATAGGCTCTGTATTTTCTGCGTTTCTCTGAGTATATGCAGAGAATGAAAATGAAATTTTTCAGGCATAAACTAGACTTTAAGAGCTTTCAAATGAGAGTAAAATCACTCCATTTGGATACTGGATGATGCCTCAACCAGCTGCAACAAAACAGACAACTTGATCTCTCCACAGAGTATGAGCTAACTAGACAGACACTGTTCTGGACATTTCTCTGCACATGTGCAGGCACTGAACCTGAGACTTATAGGAGACAAAGTAGAACTTATAAGCTTTCCAACAAGACAAAAATCATTGCAAATGGATTCCGGATGAAGGAGAAACAACAATTACAAGACCGGGGGGTCTGCCAAAAACATCTAGATAGATAGTGTGTAAAAGTGAAATTTCTGCAAAATATGCAGAGAATAGCTAGTAGGGGGTGTGCTTAAGCAAGGGGGCAGCTTGGGCATGTATTTCCACGACTCTAAGTCATAATACAACTCATTAGAGGTTTTAAAGACCTCATACTAACCTCTTTAACCAATCAAAAGCATATACATGTCAAAAGTGAGGTCCAATCACATCAAGAGGTGAGCTAAATCTTCTCTAATCAAATTCTTTCCATTATGGGCATGATTTGATGCCTCCAACTCGTGGAAATCAGCCTCCTTTGATTGTGGATGATGTGGAAGGTTCAATTTGGGGCATGTTCCCACACTCTTGAGCTTGAAAAACTTTCAACACTCCCCCTCAAGCTCAAGTCTTTTCCTTTGTTGCTTCAGCCTATGTCTCTTATGTTGATAGCTTCCTTGAATCCTCCAAGCTTTGTACCTTCAAGAAACTTTGTCATCATGTCTGCAACCTGCATTTTAGTGTTCACATACCTTATATCTAGCTCTTTTGCCATCACCTTTTCTCTAACGAAGTGGTAATGAACCTCTATGTGCTTGCTCCTTGCATGAAACATGGGATTGTTAGCTAGATAGATGCTTGAAATGTTGTCTCCATAAAGAGGAAACTCCTGCACTTCCACTTCCAAGTCCTTAAGTAGCTTCTTAAGCCATAATAGCTCACATGTAGCCAATGCTAAACCTCTATACTCAGCCTCTGTGGATGAAAGAGCAACAGTGGGTTGCTTCTTAGAGCTCCAAGAGATCACTTTTGTACCTATCATGAAAACATAACCCGATGTACTCCTTCGATCATCCTTGCTACCTACCCAATCAGCATCACTATATCCTTTGATACTTAGATCAGCATCATATGAGTAAAATAGACCTTGGTTGATGGTGTGCTTGATGTAACGAAGCACCTTTCTTGCCGCCATAAGATGATCATGAGTAGGTGTATGCAAAAATTGAGAGAGAACACCTACTACATATGCAAGATCAGGTCTAGTGAATGTAGCATAAATTAATGAACCAATTATGCTTCTATATAGTGTAATATCTTGTCTAGCCTCTCCTTGACCTGCAACCAACTTTGTATTGGGCTCCATGGGCTGAGAAAGTGGCTTACAACCACTCATACCAAACCTGTATAGCACATCCAACAAGTATTTTCTTTGAATCAAGAAGATGCCATTGTGTGCATAGATTACCTCTATTCCCAAGAAGTATTTTAGTGTTCCAAGATCAGATATCTTGAACTCCTTTCCTAGCTTTGATTTGATATCTTTAATACCTGCAATATCACTTCCTGTGATGATCAAATCGTCCACATAGATGCATATATATACCGTCTTGTCTCCTTGCTTCTTCGTGTAAAGTGATGGATCTGCAACACTTTCTTTGTATCCACAACTTGATAAATAATCCACTAACCTCTGATTCCAGGCCCTTGGGGCTTGCTTTAGTCCATATAGTGCTTTCCTTAGCTTGCAAACATGATTTGGGTACCTCATACTAGCAAATCCTTGAGGTTGGCTCATGTAGACTACTTCTTCAAGCTCTCCATTGAGGAAGGCATTCTTCACATCCAACTGATATAAGCTCCATTTCCTTGATGTGGCCACTGCAATCAAAGTCCTAATTGTTGGCATCTTGGCTACGGGGCTGAAAGTTTCATCATAATCTATCCCGTAGCTTTGGGAGAAGCCTTTCGCCACCAACCTTGCTTTGTACCTAGCAATGGAACCATCTGAATTTCTTTTAATTTTGTAAACCCACTTATTACCTATCACCTTCGTGCCTTCTTGAGCTGGTACCAAGCTCCAAGTATGGTTCTCATCAAGTGCTTTGAGCTCTTCCTTCATTGCCTCTTGCCATTCCTTGCAATCCTTAGCTTCTTCATAACTAGTTGGTTCTTTGTCCTTGATTACCTGAGTCATGTATGCATAATGCTTTGCAATGAAATTATCATATGTTAACCTTTGTACTGGATATCTTACTCTTGAAGACCTTCTTTCACTTCCTTTTGGTGTGGTTGCCATCTTCTTTCTTTGTTTGGCCACTCCTGGAGTTTGAACTTCTTCTATCTCTTCATCTTTCAACATGCTCTCATCCACATAGCTTCCTTCTTCAACTGAAATCTTCTCTTTGCCTTTGACTTTGCTTTCTTCAGAGCTGGTCTCTCTTTCCCTAAGCCTTCCACTCCATGGTGAGGGTGTCCTTGTGTTGCATGAGTTGCTTGGACCACTCAAATCCATGCTTTCTTGAACTCTATCATCATTCTTCAAATCTGTCTCACCTATGTCTTCAACCTGCAATGGACTTGTGCATGCATACCAAGGCTTCAACTCATCAAAGACAACATCCCTACTTACCTTCAGCTCCTTGGTGATGGGATTATAGCATTTATACCCCTTTTGTTCCATAGAATATCCCAAAAAAATACACCTTTTAGATTTGGCATCTAACTTTGACCTCAACTCTTGAGGTACATGTACATAGCATATACAACCAAAGATTCTAAGATGTGAAATGCAAGGTTTTCTTCCACTCCATGCTTCCTCAGGGGTTAGATGATGTATATCTGATGTAGGACATCTACTCATGATGTATGTGGCTGTATATGTAGCCTCTCCCCAATAACAATGCGGCATATTCATTTCATTGAGCATACACCTTGCTACCTCTGCTATGTGTCTGTTCTTTCTCTCTGCTACCCCATTTTGTTGAGGGGTATACCTGCATGTAAATTGTCTTTTGATGCCATTGACCTGCAAAAATTCAGAAAATTCATGGGAGAAGTACTCTCCCCCTCCATCGGATCTCAAAGTTTTGATAAACTTGCCAGATTCCTTCTCCACCTGTGCTTTGAATTTCTTGAAGTAGTGGAACACATCTGATTTGTTTCTAATGCAATACAACCACACTTTCCTTGAAAAGTCATCAATGAAGGTTACAAAATACCTATTTCCAGCAAGGGATGCTTCTCTTGTTGGACCCCAAACATCCGTGTGAATGAGGTCTAAAACATTTGCACTTACATAGGTACTCTTCTTGAAGGGCAGCCTTGATTGTTTTCCTTGTTGGCAAGCTACACAAATTTCATGCAACATTTTAGA
This sequence comes from Ceratopteris richardii, assembly GCA_020310875.1. NCBI lineage: Eukaryota > Viridiplantae > Streptophyta > Polypodiopsida > Polypodiales > Pteridaceae > Ceratopteris > Ceratopteris richardii. The sequence goes on along the minus strand of CM035423.1, from coordinate 137,552,991 downwards.
TGTAAAATTTGGTAGGCCTCTTACCAAGCTCCTCCTTTGCATGTCCTTGAGCTTTTGTAGGTTGATGTGACCTATTCGTTTATGCCATAGATCCAAATCTGCTATCCTCTTGTCTCCATATGTGACATACATTGAATGGTGTGGCTGATTTATGTCCATTGTGAACATTCTCCCTTGCTTTTTTCCTTTTGCTATGAGCTTGAAACCTGCCCTTGGATCCTCAACAAAACATCCTCTTTCACTGAGCCTAACTTGATAGCCTTTTTCTACCATTTGGCCTACCGAAATCAAGTTTTTGGTAATAGTAGGGACATGTAATACCTCTGATAAGCACTTTGCTCTTTGATTTCCTTCCAAACTGATATCTCCCACATGTTGAATGGTATGCTCTGAGTTATCACCTGTTTCCACATGCCCTTGATGCTTTGGGACCTGCAAATTACTAAAAAGATCCTTTCGACATGACATATGATTGCTACATCCACTGTCTACATACCATACATCTTCACTAGCTTGAGTTGTATCTTCACCATACCTCATGGCAAGTAAATAATCATTCCCTTGGCTGGATGATGTGTTTACATAATTACCTTGCCCTCTATAATTGTTGTTGTTGCTTTGATTCCCTTGTCTTTGAGCTCTATGATAGCATTCATTTGCAAAATGACCGGGCTTACCGCATACAAAGCATCCATTTGAAGTGGCTTGTCCTCTTCCACCAAATCTTGCACCTCTTCCTCTATTTGTGGCTCTTCCACCTCTTTGACCTGCATTTTCTTGTTGTCCTTGACCTCCTTGGTTGCTTTGATATCTTCCTCTTCCTCTTGTAGCACCTCGGTTGTGTCTTCCTCTTCCTCTACCTGCATACAACAATTGCCCTTGGCTATCCTTGGCATTATGACCACCAAGGTTCATCTCCTCTGTCACCATGAGAGTGATTAGTTGATCAAAATCAGGAAGAGAGTCCCTTACATACACTGAAGTTGTGAAAGCCCTCCATTTTTCATCATCCCTAAGTCCATTTAGGGTGTGGGCGACAAGATCGTCATCATCTAGGGCACAACCGATTGACCCTAGTGCATCTGCAAGCTCTTTAACGTTTAATATGTAATCATTAGCACCTTGAGAGGGGCTTTTCCTAAGATTATTTAGCTCATTCGTGAGCTGAATTTTTCTAGCTTTTGTGGAGGTTGAGTACAATCTCTCCAAGCACTCCCACACCTTCTTCGATGTATCCAAATCTTGAATATGCCCTACCATAGAGTTGCTAATATGCTGAGATAAAATGAAAATGACCCTTTTGTCCCTTTCATCCCACTCTCTTACTGCTCTTCTCTGGTCATTGGTTGGATTTACCTCATCTATGTAGGGTTTTGGCTCTCCACCACTCACAAGTCCCCACAAACCTTTCCCCATAAAAAAATTGCTTATTCTAAATCGCCATGGTTGGTAGTTTCCTTTTTCGAGCTTCTCAATCTGAGCATTGAGATCAGCCATGGTGCCTCCTAACTCTTTTGAACCTCCCCCTTGATGCAATGAAGTTGAAAAGGATGTCTTTTACCTCAAAAAATAGAGCTATTCCTCTTGATGAAGCTTCGTCTTTGATTTGATGATGTATTTGCTTCCCCTTGTTGTTGACGTGCCCGTTCTTTGCTTCCTTCCTTCAAAATTTGATTAAATCTTTACTTCACTTCAGTAGCTCCTTCTTCTCTCTTTGATACTCCACTTATAGCTCTGATACCACTGTTGGAGGATAAACACTCCTATGTGCACAACAAAAGCAAATGAACCCTCTTAGGATCCTGAAATTTTTCAGACATAGGCTCTGTATTTTCTGAGTTTCTCTGAGTATATGCAGAGAATGAAAATGAAATTTTTCAGGCATAAACTAGACTTTAAGAGCTTTCAAATGGGAGTAAAATCACTCCATTTGGATACTGGATGATGCCTCAACCAGCTGCAACAAAACAGACAACTTGATCTCTCCATAGAGTATGAGCTAACTAGACAGACACTGTTCTGGACATTTCTCTGCACATGTGCAGGCACTGAACCTGAGACTTATAGGAGACAAAGTAGAACTTATAAGCTTTCCAACAAGACAAAAATCATTGCAAATGGATTCCGGATGAAGGAGATACAACAATTACAAGACCGGGGGGTCTGCCAAAAACATCTAGATAGATAGTGTGTAAAAGTGAAATTTCTGCAAAATATGCAGAGAATAGCTAGTAGGGGGTGTGCTTAAGCAAGGGGGCAGCTTGGGCACGTATTTCCACGACTCTAAGTCATAATACAACTCATTAGAGGTTTTAAAGACCTCATACTAACCTCTTTAACCAATCAAAAGCATATACATGTCAAAAGTGAGGTCCAATCACATCAAGAGGTGAGCTAAATCTTCTCTAATCAAATTCTTTCCATTATGGGCATGATTTGATGCCTCCAACTTGTGGAAATCAGCCTCCTTTGATTGTGGATGATGTGGAAGGTTCAATTTGGGGCATGTTCCCACACTCTTGAGCTTGAAAAACTTTCAACAATAGCATCATATTCAGATTGCATAGTAGCCATCCAATTTTCGAATTCTGTGCTTCATCAAAAGAAACAGGCTCATTCTCATCATAGAGACTAGACACAGCCATAGCATAGCAATGTGATGCAAAGGAGGCACCCACAATTGGGGATCCCTGGTAACTCCCTTTCCTTACAATACCTTACATGGTCCAATATGACCTTCATCCAACATGCAAGTTGGGATTCCCATCAATTGGGTAATGCATGCTTGGCTTCTCCTCATAATGGGGGCCTTACAAAATGTGCATACAATCATGAGGGGTAGACATTGATCATATACTGACCACCCCCCCCCCCCCCCCCCCCTCAATGTTTACCAAATGATAAATCAAGTAGGTCTCGGTCCTATGCCCATCTGTTGAAGATGCCTGTTGAGCTTCTCTCTTCCAAGTGCTTTAGTCACTTTGCCTCTGTTGGGCAATATTCTAGCTCCACAATTTCATCTTCAATTAGCTCACAAACATAATGGTACTTTAATTCTATATGCTTGGTGCAAGCATGAAATACTGGGTTCTTTGCAATGGCCATACAACTTTGATTATCACATTTGAGTACAGTCACCATATTTGATAAAAAGCATGGATCTACAAGAATTCTCCTTAACTAGACTGCCTCAGAAGAAGCAAAACAAGCTACTTTGTACTCGCTTCAGTGGAGGAGAGTGCGAGAGTTTGCTGCTTCCTATTTACCTAAGAAAATATTCTTGAACCAAGTGAGAAACAATATCCAAAAATTGATTTTCTAGAATCACAATCTCTAGCCCAATCTGAATCACAATACCTTGAAGTGTATCACCTATGGTATAAAAAATACCAAAATCCAAGGTTCTTGCAATGTACCTTAGAATTTGCATTCTAGCATTCCAGTGACTCTCCTTAGGTTTGTTGGAAAACCTGCTTAACACTCCAACAACATAGCAAATGTCTGGTCTAGTGTTGCACAGAAAAATAAGAATTCCAATGAGCTTCCTGTACTTCTTAGCATCTATATCAAGCATGTTATCATCCATAGATAGCTTATGATTTACCTCCATAGGTGTGCTAGTTGGTTTTCATTCCATCATTCCAAATGCCTTGAGAATTTCTTTGGCATATTTTTGTTGTGAGATGAAAATGCCATCCTTTCTTTGCCATACTTCAATTCCCAGACAAAAATGGAGTAAACCTAAGTCTTTCATTTCATACTCAGTTCCCAAGCTTATCTGAGTTTGATTGATGAGTTCCTGATGAGTTCCTGATCATCCTCTATAATGACCAAATCATCTACATATACAATGACAACAACTAGCTTGCTATCCCTTTTCATTACATACAAGTTAGCATCAAAAGTACTTCTTTCAAAACCCATATTTAAAAAAAAAATGTCTATACGTTGGTACCAAGCCCGTGGTGCTTGTTTAAGTCCATACAAAGCTTTCTTCAACGTGCAAACTTTATTTTCTGAATTGGGCTCCTTAAAGCTTGGTGGTTGAGATACATATACCTCCTCCTTGAGGTGACCATTTAGAAATGCAGATTTGACATCCATCTGAAAAATAGGCCAAGCCTTTTGTGCAGCTACTGCAAGTACCATCTGAATATTTGTCATGTGTGCTATTGGTGCAAAAGTTCATTAAACATCAAATCCTTCGATTTGTGAAAAACCTTGTGCAACTAATCTTGCCTTATACTTTTCTAATGTGCCACTTCTTTATAATTATAGCTTTCCAAATCCATTTAATACCTATTACCTTCTTCTTTGGTGGCAAGTCAACTAGATCCCATGTATCCTTTTTTAGTATACTATCATACTCAAACTGCATTGCTGCTCTCCAACCTGGATCATCAAGGGCTTCTTCAATGGTGGTAGGTTCCTTTACCGAGCCCATGATATCTGCCATTACAGCCATGTTAACAATGTATTCTGAGGCTCTTCTTTGCTCCTCTATTCTCTTTGATCTTTATAATCCATCCAGGGATGATTCTGGTACATCTACATGTGGATTGCAATCATCAAAGAGCTGTTGTGCACACTTTGGTAGTGGCTTATGTTGTGCAGCTACAATTGGTTGGCTTTTTATCGAGGAAATTTCACCATTTTTTACCTATCTTTTGATAGGCACAAGGTGAGATATTTCTCTGCTTGATGAGATAGTGGATTTACCTTTATCTTCTACTAAGTGTTGTTGTTCATCAAACACCACAACTCGACTGACCTCCTCAACTTTGACCTATCTTTTGATAGGCACAAGGTGAGATATTTCTCCGTTTGATGAGATAGTAGATTTACCTTTATCTTCTACTAATTGTGGTTGTTCATCAAACACCACAACTCGATTGACAAAGATCTTCCTTGCCTCAGGATCCCACAACCTGTATGCTTTAGAATCTTCACTATATCCTAGGAAGACACACTTTTTTCTCTTTGAATCCAACTTTGGTCTTGTTGAATCAAGAACATGTGCATGACAGATACAACCAAAATTTCTGAAATGCAAAACTAAAGGCTTTTTACCAGAATATGCTTCTTACGGAGTCATCCCCTTCAATGTTTTTGTGTAGCTCCGATTGAGGATGTAGACTGCTCTATTGACTGCTTCTGCCCAAAATGAATCAGCCATGTATTGAGCCTTTAACATACAACGAGCCATTTCAACTACTATCCTGTTCCTATGCTCAACAACGCCATTTTGTTGAGGTGTATGAGCCATGGTAAAATTCCTTTTCACACCATGCTACTTATAGTAGTTATTGAATTCTGTTGACGAGAATTCACCTCCTCTATCTGTTCTAAATCTCTTCAATTTCTTTCTTGATTCATTTTCCACATCTTATGCCATGTTTTAAATTTTTCAAAAGCACAGCCTTCTCTCGAATGAAATAGACCCACATCATTCTACTATAATCGTCGACTAACAAAAAAAGTAGAAAGATCCTCCTAAAGCAGGTGTAGACATTTTACTGCAGAGATCAGCATGTACCAACTCTAGAGGAGCTTTAGATCGATTGCTGGTCTCTCATGGAAATGCCTTTCATTGTTGCTTGCCCATCATACAAGCTTCACAAGGTTCCTACAATTGTGAAAATGCAGGCAAACGAGCAACCATCCCTATTCTTTGCATCTCCTTCAAAACTGCAAATCCGAGATGCCCAAACCGTTGCCATAACCTACTTACATCTTTATCTTTTGCAATAGTTAAGGCACTTAACTCATACAAGTTATCACGTCTTATGCCTTTTCCTACTACATTACCCGATGAATCCATGATTTTTGCACCATTCTTATTGAAGTGAACTTCGAGTCCACGATCTGTTATTGCAAAGACTGACAAAAAATCTCTTTTCAATGTAGGTACATAGAGAACATCAGACAACTTTTTCTCAACACCTAGAGAAGTGATAAAAGAGATGGTTCCTGTTCCTTCAGCTAGACACTTGGAGTCATTTCCCACCACTACATTAATGGATTCCCATAGAGGCACTAGGGAACTATACCAATCCTTTTTATTGGTCATATGGCTTTAAGCTCCACTATCTAAAATCCATGGTTCATCAACACGAGCTTGAGCGGATGAGCATATCTCTTCAATAGCTACCCATAGTTCCATCTCTGTGTTGTTTGCAGACTCTTTGTTCTTCCAAGATGATTTTACAGTCCCATTTCGTTCATCTGCTTGCTTCTTTATGCAATCCTTGATGCCATGGCCTTTCTTTTTGCAATAGAAGCAACTTCCTGTGAATTTTGTCTTCTTTGACTTCTTCTTTGATCCATCAGAAGAGCCTTTACCTTTTGCATTGGCTGAAAATGCAACATCACTTGTACTTTTTTGATTCTTCAACCGCATATCCTCTTCTAAAAGCATAACACAAAACTCTTCAAATGTAAGGGGAGTTGGTCTTACCTGAGTGTTAAGGGTTGTTACTAGTCCATCATACTTTGTTGGAAGAACATGCACACATCTTCGAGCGAACTCTTTTGGTGTTATAACAACACCAACTCCAGCCAATTGATCTTGAAGATGTTTTATCCGTTTGATAAAATCTTCAGCCTTTTCAAAATCAGAATGCTTTTCATTTGCCAACTGATTTTCTAAATTATGTATCCTAGTGTGGTTCTTGGTCTCATATTGACGAGCCAATATGCCCCAAGCCTCATGTGCTTTAGTAATATGGTGAACTAAAGTAAGCACAGAATCACTTACACTAGTGACAATTGCACATAATGCATCATCATTCCGCCTTTTCCAAGCTCATAGAAGATTTGGATCTGGCTGAATCATCAATCTTGAATTTGCTGGATCATCAACTAGTATAGGCTCTAGATCCAATTCCATTTGTCCCATGTCAATGTGAAGTAATTCATAGGAGTCCAAAATTGAAAAAAATTTGAACTTCCGGAGTGTATAGTTGGTTCCATCCAGCTTCCCTTTCGTGAATGCAAGTGGACGAATTCGAATAGGTGCAGCATTAACATTGGCTGGAGCACCAAAACCAGTGTTTGAGGATGAATCCATCATGTAATCACTCTAAAGATCTACTAATATTCTAGTGTGCTAGTAGGCTAAAACAGTGATACTTCTCAAGCTTTTCGAACCTTGTGGATCTAATACCATGTAAGACAATAGTTACGCAATATAACACAGGAGCAGTAGTAGAGAAGATAACAGATATATGATAATCTCAACAATTTTCTACTAATAGCAAGTACAAAGATGATGGCGTTGTCCACGCATGCGGTCTCAAGGTAGAGCTTAGATGGTGATCTAGACAACTCTAGATAGGAAGATACAAGGTAGAGGTATGTTGGCTCGATTCGATATTTCAGGTAGTGTAGAAGTCATGTATACATAGGATAGTGGGAAACCTTGCATGGATGGCTATACATGGGTGATAGAGTGTGGGCGGCCACCGCCCGCGTAGTTGCCATACATGGCTTAGGTCGGTTAAACCGACTAACAAATATAAATGATTTCTGACTTTGAGAGGGAATACTCCATGAAATATTCCCTTTACTGTTGCACCAGGGGGCCCATTGGCCCCTTGGGACCCCCCAGCAAAGGGGCTTGTTGGCCCCCTTAGACCCCTCGGCCGAGGCTGCTCACCGCTACCCCGGACCTCACAATTGGGGATCCCTGGTAACTCCCTTTCCTTATAATACCTTACATGATCCAATATGACCTTCATCCAACATGCAATTTGGGATTCCCATCAATTGGGTAATGCACGCTTGGCTTCTCCTCATAATGGGGGCCTTACAAAATGTGCATACAATCATGAGGGGTAGACATTGATCATATACTAACACTTTGCTCCCACATGCCAAATGACCATTTTTCATAGCATGTGTGCAATTGTAGCTCATCATGCTTGGAATGTACATTGGTGGTACATTATAACTACATTTCTCAATTATGACTTACATGAAAAAGTTTATGTAATTCAGCCCTCTCATTTTCTATAGAAATGGCATGAAAGCAAAGTATGTAGGTTGAAAGAGGCATTGTATGGTTTGAAGCAAGCACCATGTGCTTTGTATGAAAAGATACATGCCTAATTGATTTACATGGTTTGGAGAATAGTCCAATTGCGAGCACCTTATATGTTAACCATGCAGTTGATGTACTTCTTATCATTTTTGTGTATGTTGATGCCATGTTGTTGACTGGTCCTAATGAGAAGCATATTGGTGAATTTAAGGCTCATTTACATGCCTCTTTTGAGATGTCATATTTGGGGCATTTTGCATCATTATTTGGGCATTCAATTTATGCAAGTCGATGGGGGAATAGCTTTGTTTCAAACAAAATATATTGGCACATTTTTGTAGCATTTTGGCCTTGAAGATTGCAAACCTATTGCCATTCCTATGGGCACAAGCTTATGGTTGAGTCTTCATGATGTTGGAGATGGATTTGATGTTGTTGTCTATCACTAGGTTATTGGATGCTTAATTTACTTATGCATAACTCGGCCTGATATTTAGTTTGTTATCTCTCAGGTGAGCAGGTTTATGCATTGCCAAGGTGTCAAGATATGGCAAGAGGTTAAATGCATCTTTCCAAGGTTCTTCTTCTTCCTTGTGCTATTCATGTGCATCTGCACACCTCAAACTCAACAATTGGTATAAGAGCAGGTTTGTGCTTCATCTAAGGCATCATCGACACCCCTCTGATCATAGCCTCAGAATCACACAAAAATTGGTGAGCATACTCATGATGATTAGGAGTTCAAAATGATGCTGTGCTCTTACAAGGATTGTTTACCGATGCTTGGCATATGATGTGCCAATTCAAAGGGCACTTGTTTGGACCAGGGTGCAAGAATTTCCACGAAGACTATCAGACGCAGGCCCTCCATCCAAGAAAATGAGGGGAGCAGTTCAGATGCCCTGTGCACAAGCCCATGGTGCCACACTGACACCGGACACAACTCCATGACTTCCAAGGTGAGTGGAACCTTTCACTATCAGATTACCAAGGCATAGCGCAGAAGGACCGAATCTAGTGTTCCCACCGATACCCACCGATTTGGAGTTCCCTCATGGCTTCACGCTAGAGGATCTAACGCATGAGGAGGTAGCAAGAATAATTAATGCTACTAATTTGGAAGTTGCAGCAGAGCAAGCAAGCGGACAACAAATTGTCATGGACCAACCCCATCCAAGTCAACCAGACGTAGTCGAAGTAGATGAAGATGAAGAGGAGACTGCAGAAGAGGAGCAAGAGGATGAACAAGAAGGACCATCCGATGAAGGAGAGTGCAAATACGAACAAGAAGTCATACCGGAACTTGAAGGCACCCCTACCTATATGAAGCAATTAAAACGTCTGTATGATACCATTAACCGGGTTCAAGAACAACACAAACTATCCCTGGCAGCAGGAAAGTCCCTGATGAACCAGATCTTGGAAGACGAAGTTGTAGATGAGCAATACAGAGCAACCCTTGACATGATTGCTGATGCATTGGGGGTACCTGAGATAGTGCATACCGCTCTCGCACACTCGTAAAGATCGGAGCGAAGATACAGCAGACACCCCCCTAGACCAGGGAAACAAATGAATGTCTTGGTGTCAGAACCACAGAGCACCACATCCACAACCACGGGCACAGCTCATACCATTCATCACACTGATGAAGCCCATACCTCAAGTGCACCCCCTTCACCCCCTTTACCACCCTCCCCTCCAACTCCACCACCTTCACCTCTTACCACCACTATCACCGCCACTGTCACAGCCCTAGATTCCACTTCCCATACCGAAGCACAGAATGTCAGTCAACCCTCACAGTCTACACAACCTGACACCAACCCGATCGTGATTACTACCAATGACTCTATAATTCTCCCTTTAGTCACTGAAAATCCCATTCCCCCTATCACACTTTCTGGTGGTTTATATTTACAATTGCACACACCACTTTACACCTTCACTACCATCACCACACCGACAATTCCCATGTACACAATCACTCCCACGACCGCATCCACATATGACTTCATGGATATATCACCCACTTCTGCACCTCTACCTCCCCCCATATTCCCACAATCTCCCATTCCCCCACCACCCACTTCACCCTTCTCAAGCACAGCATACACACTCCCTTTCCCTTTTCCCTACCCTCCTGCATTCAACACCTTCCCCGCATCCACTCCTGTTAATAATGTATTTAATACTTTGTACCAGTGTATGTCTCAACTACAATAGCATTACCAGCACCTAGATGCTCAGCATACGAGCCTGTTCAGAAACCATGAAACGCTACAAGAAAGATTCATTAATTTAGAGAAGGAGAAGAGGCTATTACAACAACAGTTTAATACCTTACAGGCACAACATAATCAATTAGTAGCCAATCCACCCCAGCCAGATACCAGAGAAAAACAACAACTCGATGATATGTTACACGCCGAGATAACGGACAATCTCAAGCTTCGACGTAACCTCACCTTACTACGAAAGCACATTTCTGTAGCACTCAAAGAAAATAACCGACTACAGAAACAGAACGAAGAATGATATGTTACACGCCAAGATAACGGACAATCTCAAGCTTCGACGTAACCTCACCTTACTACGAAAGCACATTTCTGCAGCACTCGAAGAAAATAACCTACTACAGAAACAGAACGAAGAAAACCTAGAAGCAGCAATGAAGGGTTCACCGCAGGAAATCGACCCAGAGCATTTCAAGGCCATCCCATCTGAAAATATGCAAATTGTATTGGAAACACACGTCGATCTCCTGGAAGCACACGCAGCCTTAGAAAAAGAGAGGGATGACCTACTAAAGCAACTGGAAGCTCAGCAAGAGTCACCAAAAGAAGTCATAGCCGCCACAGACACATCTGAAGAAGTCATAGAACTCAGAGCACAACTTGCAGAACTACAAAATAAAGTTCTTCAATATGAGCGTCAACCCTCTCCCCTTGTGGAGCCGAAACTTGAGGACTTAGTTCCAATTGAAGTTGAGGAGACCTTTGAAGACCCATACGTACCCATGCCTGCACCAGGGGGTAATCAAACAGAGGAAGGAATGGACACAATTGAGAGCGAAGCTCCTGAATGGATGCAAAAGTTAGAGAAGGTTGGTGCAACCCATGATGAGAGAGTTGCAGTACAGATACAGACTATGTCCCGATTGGAAGAAGTCGTCATCAAATCGGATTACTTCAGAAACCTCTCCCATCATCAGTGGATTGGCACGTCCGATGATTTGTACGTCCCATTCTGCGTATTAATGGCAGATTATAATGCTGAGATCAAGCAGCAAACGACAAAAGAACCAACCTCAGCACAATTTGCACCGGATGACATCCCTACAAGTGCCACGCATGGGAATATATTTCAATTTACTTGGAGGATACGCCTACTTGAAACATACCCTGAGATGGTACACACTTGGAATAACATGCCTTTATACATCAAGTATAACCCATGCTACTGCCCTACCTTTCGAAGAAGGTCTTGGCGAGAGTACACCAAAATAGTTTTGACAGTTAAAGGATGTGAAAAGTGGCTAAACTATGTGTACTTAGCACCCCCTCGTGGCCAACCCACGGTCGGCTACATGATTTCAACCATCCGACACTAGGCAGTCAGATTCAAAAATGTACCAGATATCATGGCATAGATGTGCCTCAAAATATTTGAGTTAATGCCGATCACATTCAGAACCTTTAGAAATGTCAAAGAACCCCACCTTTCGGCTCTCGGATTCAATGAAGGCAACCAGGATCTCGCCTACAATATGAGCACAACACCACCCATCAACGTTGTCTATGCATGGCATGCTCGTATCAAGTATCTACCAGCCTGCTTCAAGCAAACATTTGAGGAAATGTTTATCACAGGGTTCTGGGAATATCATTCCTAGATATTCATACCCAAACCATCTCACCTATTACAACTATTTGCGGTTGAACAGGCTCTACACTCAGAACAGCTATGCATGCCACATCCAGAGGTACCCGGGCCAGTAGACTGGGATGCCCTACTCACGGATTTGACCAAAGGGCTGAGAATAGCAGAACATCACTTAGCCACAGATGTCGTGGAGTACTACATCCAACAGTCCACTCAACAAGGGTATGTTAGAGACGACGGACGTGAGAGGGGGGAGTGTTGGCAATGGTCAGGGCGGTCAAGGACTTACAAGACAAGGGAGCCAACAAGAAGGGCCAAGTAGACAAAGCAGTCAAAGAAGATCTGGCAAATAGGCCATCATTTTTTCCTGAATTAATATTTTCCAAATAGTGATTTTAGTCACTCCACACCATTGTAAATACCATTCCACCTTTTTGTAACTCCATTTTGTGCAAGCCAAGGAGTCCTTTAGCTTGAGGAACATTAGAAGTACCTACCTATCAATTTTCATAATTTTCTGAGCTCGTTTGAGCATCCAAATTAGCCCAGGAACCTGATTTTTTAACTAGGCCAGACACCAGGTCTGGACAGGGCCAAAGCTAGTCAAAAACTATAAAAAGAGCTAGAGAGCTCATTTTTGAGGTTAGCTTGTTGTAGAATTGAGCTTGTAAGAGCACCTTTGAGTAATCTAAAGAACTCCATTGTCTCTCTCGTTGTTCTTGCCTTGTGTGCATGTGTGTGTGTATGTGTGTGCATGTTAGTGTGCTTCTCACTCACACACTTGTGCCATCACTTGTTCGAGGTCTTCATACCATCCTCACGTCTTCCCGGATTGACATTAAAGGAGGTGCTACTCATCACTGAGCTACAGTGTTGCAGATCAAGATTTCCTGGCTAGTCAGAAGGGCAAAGGAAAATGGAGCTCTTCTACTAGTAAGCAGAAATCTGCAAATGCTGCACATTCGAAGAACCAAGACAAAGATGAGAAAAAAATCAAAAAAGCAAAAATTGTTTTGTAAGTATTGTAAAGGGAATGATCATATCATAAAGAACTGTCCAAAACTGGCTGTAAAAGAGGCAAAGAAGAAACATGTTGGAATGGTTGTTGCAGAAGCCTCCACACCAAAAACAGAGTCTGCTAATCTTGTGCAGGAAGAAGAATGGGCATTTACTACTGTTTGCAGTTTTGACCCATCTTCTCATGAGCAGTACATGTCTGTAGTAAACTCAGATGTTTGGTACTTTCACAGTGGGGTTACCAAACATATTACCTTGCAACGCAGTTTCTTCTCTTCACTCGAGCTTGCCCCTACAAGGAATACTGTTACATGCACCAACAACTCCTCTTATCCTGTTTGTTGATATACTTAGGTAGTGATGTGTGTGAACACTCTAGGACCGTCGGGGCACTTTTTTCCCTCTTTAGGAGGTTTCTTTCCCCCGGCTTGTATATACGCCTATTGCCCTAATGGGCTACTTATCTTTGTACATTCTCTAGTAATACATTCAGTATTGTGTGTTGTGCTCCAAGCTTCTTCTTCTTCCTTGTGCTGTTCGAGTGCTTCCCCCTGTTTGCAGTCTCAGATTCGCACAAAATTTAGTGAGCATACTCAGCGTTTTCAGAAGATCAAAACAGCTTCGTTGTGTGGTGCTGAAATCGCGATCTGAGCTCGTTTTGGCCTTCAGACACACTATCACAGCGCTTATGCAGGCTATTTCATCTTTTTGTGCCAATGGTAGATACCAATTTTTGTTCGTGAGTATAAGCGTCTCAAAGTCTGCTACAGGTCTAGTGGATTTCATCTTGGAAGTTGTGTTCAGTTTTTTGAGATACAGTCAATTTTTTGCATCAAGGTATTTTACTCACCGGCCATGGCTGAAAGTAGTGATGTATTCCGTATGTTGGCTGTTGAGGATAAGTTGGATGGTACCAACTACCCATTATGGGCTTATATGATGCGACATGTATTGGTTGCAAAAGGGTTGTGGAACATTGTGCAGGGTGTTGAAAGACATCCTCTTACACCTGTAACAACAGGTACTGCAAATACAGGTGCTAGAGCTGATGGAGATGGTGTCGAAGATGATATTGTGCAGATTCCTATTCGTACTGCTGTTTTTGATGCACCTACTGTAGAGCATATTTGTTGGGATGGCAGAGATGCCCATGCACATGCATTGATAGCTTTGTCTATCAAACATGCCATTATTCCTCATATTCGCTCTTGCAGAACAACTAAGGATGCTTGGGATACACTTACCACATTGTACCAAGCTAGGAATGAGGCTCGTGTTGCTTACCTCCAAAAACAGTTGGAGAGTGGGCACATGAATGAAGGTGATTCTATGGATAGTTTCCTAATAAAGATCAAAGACTTGAAGGAACAGTTGATTTCTGCTGATGAGGTTATACCAGATAGCTCACTTGTGCAGACCGTTCTGAATGGTCTTCCTGATTCATATCAGAGTTTTGCTTCTACTCTATCATGAAAGGCAATCCAAATGCCTTGTCATTTGAGGAGTTAGTCTCTGTTCTGTTGCAGGAAGATCAGTCTAGGCAGAACAGGTCCATTATGTGTGTTGCAGATCAAGCTTTCCTGGCTAGTCAGAAGGGCAAAGGAAAATGGAGCTCTTCTACTAGTAAGCAGAAATCTACAAATGCTGCACATTCAAAGAACCAAGACAAAGATGAGAAAAAATCAGAAAAGCAGAAATGGTTCTGTAAGTACTTTAAAGGGAATGATCATATCATAAAGAACTGTCCAAAACTGGCTGCAAAAGAGGCAAAGAAGAAAGAGGCTGGAATGGTTGTTGCAGAAGCCTCTACACCAAAAACGGAGTCTGCTAATCTTGTGCAGGAAGAAGAATGGGTGTTCACTACTGTTTGCAGTTTTGACCCATCTTCTCATGAGCAGTGCATGTCTGCAGTAGACTCAGATGTTTGGTACTTTGACAGTGGGGTGACCAAACATATTACCTCACAGTGCAGTTTCTTCTCTTCACTCGAGCCTGCCCCTACAGGGAATACTGTTACATGCACCAACAACTCCTCTTATCATGTTATGGGAGTTGGTAAGATCATTTTGACTACTGCTGATGGTAGTTCTTTCACTTTGTCAGATGCTTTATTTGTGCGAGGGATCAAGAAGAATCTGTTATCAGTTTCTGCATTAGCCAAGATTGGCTTGGTTGTGAAATTTGTTGATGACAGATGTACAGTTCATGATCTGTCAAATGGCGATGTTATTATTGCTTTTGGCATTTTATGTCGTGGGCTATATAAGCTCATAGATTATGAAAGATCTGTGAATGATTCGGCATGTGCAGTTCATGATTCTCAGGCTATGTCAGATGCAAAGCTTTGGCATGCATGCCTTGGTCATCTGAATTTTTCTAGTTTGCTACGCTTGCAGAAATCTGAAATGATGTCCTCTTTGCCCAAACTTGAGGCACCTGGAAAACATGTTTGTGAAGGCTGTATTTTGGGCAAAATGTAGTGTTCGTCCTTTCCAAAAGATGGTTCAATTCGGGCTACGTAGAAATTGCAGCTTGTACATAGTGATGTCTGTGGTCCTATGGAGACACCCTCTTTTGGAAATTACCTTTACTTCATGACTTTCATTGATGATTTTTCCAGGCATGCATGGGTATATCCACTCAAAGCAAAGTCCAAAGTGTTCATGTGCTTTAAACAGTTTTTGGTTTTGGCTGAAAATCTGTCATCATGTAAAATGGGCACTGTAACATAATCCTGGTAGGAGATGGTTGAACCACACCCTAAGAGAGAGGATTAGGAAGTAATCCTCAACCATGGCTTTTGGGGCAAGTGGTTAGCCCATCACATTCCTAACCAAGAGGTTGTGAGTTCAATTCCTTACATTGGTTCATCTCTCTAGCATGTGGTGGTCGTAATCCTTGTTCTCTTGCAGGCACCCTCCATTCTGATCAAGGGGGGGAATATATGTCTTCTGATTTTAATGCATTTCTGGCTGAACGTGGGATAAAACACTAGTGTACAGTGCCGTATACACCTCAACAGAATGGAGTTGCTGAACGAAAGAACAAGTCACTCATGGAGATGGCGAAGTGCATGCTCAAGAGTCAGGCTTTACCACATAGTTTCTAGCTTGAGGCTGTCATGTATGCAGCATATGTACTGAACAGGTGTCCCACTAAAGCGCTGCATTCTATCACTCCATATGAGGCTTGGCATGACCGCAAGCCATGTGTTGCTCATCTGCGTGTTTTTGGCTGTTTCGCATATGCATTAGTGCCTGAACAACATCGTAGAAAATTGGATGATAAGGTAGTAAAATGTATCTTTGTTGGGTACAGTTCTGAAAGTAAAGGCTATCGTCTGTATCATCCACAGAATAAACACATTCTGGTTAGCCGTGATGTTGTCTTTGTGGAAGATGCTATTCAGCCATTGCTTTCATGTACTAAGGAGACATCTGTTAGCTCCAAAGACATGTATGATACTTTGATGCCTCTTTTTACAGGTTGACAGTCTAGTGCTGGTCCTAATGAGGCAACTTCTCAGCCTTAGCAAGTTTCATATGATGATGCAGATCATTCCATTTCTGATGCAGATTTACATGATGCACTTGTTGATGAGAGAGCTGATATTGAGCAAGCAAAAACTATGCCAAAATGGCTGGTGCAGACTTTACGTGACAGCAAATTAGATGCACCTCTGTCATATCGTACTCGTTCAGGCTCTCATAGTGCCTCTTTTGAATCAATTTGCTATGCTATGGCTGCATCTAGTCTCTATGATGAGAATGAGCCTGTTTTGTTTGATGAAGCACAAAATTCAAAAAATTGGATGGCTGCTATGCAATCTGAATATGATGCTATAATGAAGAATGGTACCTGGTCTTTATGTGACTTGCCTCCAGGCAAGAAGGCCATTGGCACTAAGTGGGTATACAAGCTAAAGCATAAACCAGATGGTACAGTTGACAGGTATAAGGCTAGGCTTGTTGCAAAGGGTTATGCACAAGAAAGAGGCATTGATTTTGATGAGACCTTTGCACCTACATGTCATATGACTACTGTTCGGAGCATCTGTGCACTTGCAGCTCATCATAGTTGGAATGTACATCAGTTGGACATTAAAATAGCATTTTTGAATGGTGACTTGCATGAAGAAGTGTATGTTTTTTAGCCCCATGGCTTTGTGCAGAAAGGGCATGAAAACTAGGTGTGCATGTTAAAGAAGGCATTATATGGTTTAAAGCAAGCACCACGTGCTTGGCATGAGAAGATACATGCCTATCTGATTGCACATGGTTTTGAGAACAGTCTAGCTGAAAGCACCTTATATGTGAAGCCTATAAATGATGTGCATCTAATCATTGTTGTCTATATTGATGACATGCTGCTCACTGGTCCTATTGAGAAGCATATTGCTGATTTTAAGGCTGATTTGCATGCCTCATTTGAGATGTTTGATTTGGGGCATTTCCATCACTATTTGGGCATTCAGTTTATGCAAGTTGATGGTGGAATGGCTTTATGTCAAACGAAATATATTGATACATTATTGCAGCATTTTGGCCTTGAAAACTGTAAGCCTATTGCCACTCCTATGGAGACAAGTTTACAATTGAGTCTTCATGATGCTGGAGATTCATTTGATGTTGTGCTCTATCAGCAGGCTGTTGGATGCTTGATTTACTTATGCATTACTCAACGAGATATTCAATTTGCTGCCTCACAGATGAGCAGGTTTATGCATTGCCCAGGAGTCAAGCATTGGTAGGCAGCTAAGCGCATCTTTCACTACTTGAGTGGTACTCGGCTACTTGGGTTGTTTTATCCCAAGGGGGGATCACTACCGCCAGATTTGCATGCTTTTTCTAACTCTGATTGGGCTGGTTGCTATGACACTTGTGTGTCCACTAGTGGCTTTTGCTTCACGCTTGGTAGCTCATGTATATCTTGGTTGAGCAAGAAGCAATCTACTGTGGCCACTTCCAATTGTGAGGCTGAGTATAGGGCAGCTTTCACATCGACTGTTGAGTGTGTGTGGCTCAGATGCCTTATGGTTGATTTGGGTGTTGGTCAGACTTTTGCCACCACCATCTTCACTGATAGTCAGAGCACATTGGCAGTTGCGAGGAACCCTGTGTTCCATGCTCGCACTAAGCACATTGAGGTGCATTATCATTATGTCAAAGAGAGGTTCTCTGCTATGGAGATCAGCTTGGCATATGTGCCCACGCAAGAGAACATTGCAAACCTTTTCACGAAGGCTCTGCCAAGGGAGAAGTTTGAAGCTTTCCGCAAGGCTTTGGGTTTACTTCCTTTTGTGGAGTGATTTCACGTAGCTTGGCACTTCCTTATACATGAGTGCCAGCTCCTTGTTCAACGCATCACTCTCGGGGGGGATTTGTTGATATATTTAGGTAGTGATGTGTGTGAACACACTAGGACCATCGGGACACTTTTTTCCCTCTTTAGGAGGTGTTTTTCCCCCGGCTTTTATATATGCCTATTGCCCTAATGGGATACTTATCTTTGTACATTCTCTAGTAATACATTCAATATTGTGTGTTGTGCTCCAAGCTTCTTCTTCTTCCTTGTGATGTTCGCGTGCTTCCACAGACGTCTAACTCCAACAGGCAACATCTGAACCTGAATCTATGATCGCTTTCGTTGTGTAACCTTGGTGGGTCATTGGAAGATAAGTATTACCTTCTTCACCTTCACTCATGTCTCCTATTTTGTCTCGAGGTATCTCTGGAACTTTTTTCTTAGAGCCTGATTTTGAGGTATTGGAATGAAGTTCTAGGACTTGATTCACCACATGCTTCCATAGTTTTGGTTTTACTTTGAGCAGCTCTTCTATGGTGAGATGACACTGAACCTTAGTGTTCTTCACGACGTTAGTGTTCTGTGGAACTACTGAGTCTTCATTTCTTACTAGTATTGTGGGAGCTCTGATCTGAAGAGATTCACATTCCCATGGCCCTGTGAATTGTGGCAACTCTTGTAAAGAATTAGATTCAAAATCTAATCTTTCATCTTCTTGTTGCTTTGTTTGGTCTCCATAGATAGACGGAATGTCTTGGGGAAATTGATCATGAAGATCATCAATTTCAGGACTAGGAGGGGAATGATCCTTCTCCTTTGCCCATTCCTCTTCTTGTATTTCCCGCAAGAACTCTTGAGAGTACTGTTGAATTGAAAGAGGTGTTCCATCATCTATGGAATCAAGAACATAAACTTTCATAGGTGGTGAGCTTTCTCTTTCAACAACTAATTGAGCCTATGGTGGTAAAGAAACTTGCGGCTTGTTTACCAACTGCTCTAGTCTTTCTAGTAAGCCCTGGAAATGCAAATCCGGTTTGACAGAGTTTGTCTGATTGAACGATTTACTAGTCTCGAGCATCACCTAAGCTAGCTCTACCATTTTCATGCACATTTTTGTCTGTTCAATTTCTAAATCTACTCAAGGGTAACTCTTATCTAGGTTTGCAATTGTTGGCCCGAGCGTGGTAGGCCTTGAACATCATGTCCAAGCCTTCTGGGGTTGGATCTGCAAGAACTGACCCTGGTTGTGGTCTATTTACAATGGGTGGTGGGGTGGGATGAGGTAGTGTGGATGGAGTTTTGGCATGTGAGGCATTCTGTGGGGCAATATCTTCTATTTTGCCTTTGTCATCTTTAAAGCTTTCTTCTAGTTCAGACAGTTTTCTATTCCACTTGCGATTGGCCTTCTCTCTAGTATCCTTCATGTTCTTGTTTTCCTCTTACTAGGCTCTCCTGATTCACTTGACTCAAATTGTTCCACTGGCTTATCTTGTTTTAGGGCTTGTGCCTTGGTAACTACCTGTATAGGAGCCACATTACTGCTACTTGAACTTGAATCCACCACTAAGCCTACCACATTAATCGATGTAACCTTGGGTACACTAGAGGGGTTCCTTGGACAATCTCTTGGGAGATGTTCTTTGCCACACTCAGGATAAAATGCTTGTATTGTGATGTTTTGTCCTTGTCTCGAAGATGGTGGGTGGGGACATTCACAAATGAAATGGTCGCCTTGACATCTAAAACATGGTCCTCTAGGGGCTTGTGTTCTTACTTGTCTTGCTTGGGGCCTAGGGTTAGGATTCGTATACATGACATTGGAGTATTCTGGCCCCCAATTTTGTTCCAAAGGTGGTACCTTGTATTGATATGGATAAGTCTCACTATGCTCAGTTGGCTCTGTGTAATAAGCTTGTGGATTGTCTTCATAGGAGTAGTCAGAAATCTGGGCATGAGGGTCATTTTCTGAGACTAAGAGTGTCATTGGCACCAATGCTCTATTAGGGTTCTCCTCTGCCACTGCATACTTAACTAGAATCACGTTGGCAAGAGCTTGCATTTAGTTTCCCAGGACTGGTTGTGGCCTATTTGGTGCCTGATATTGTTGTTGGTATTGAGGTTGATATTGTTGTTGTGGCCTATAATACGGCTGTTGGTATTGATTCTGATACCTACCCTGCTGGCAAGGTTGCTGGTAAGTTTTTCTAACAGCTTGCCTATTGTAGGGACAATCTTGAGCTATACGATTTGTGTATTTTCTCTCAATAATGCAATATGGAGCATTCCTTTCTCTCCCCTTCTGGTTTTGCATCGGGCATACGTTAGCCATGTGGTCCCCTCCGCATGTATAACATCGGTTCAATGAGGTAACTCTTGGTGTTTATCTATTTTGGACTCCTAGCTTCTTGGCAACTTGCTCAGCTATCTCATCTAATTCCGTGGAGATTCTCAAAGTATGACTAGTAGAACTATCAGAATACTTGTAGAGTTTGGCCAATCCTAGCTCCTCACCCAAGTTATCTTCTATGTCAATGCACATCCGCACACACTCTTCTATGGATCTAGGCTTCTTCAAGTACACATATGATCTTACTTTGTGCTTAGTAAGCCCTCTAAAAACAAGGCCACTTGTTTGGTAGGTGTGGGTAGTTCCGAAATAGGGCATCTTTCTATGTACTGTCTAAACCTTCTTCCTGCTAGTCGCACTGTTTCTTGGGGTGTCTGCTTGAAGTTGTGGATCAAGGATGATGTGTTATGCCTGATACCACTCTTAGAAAATTCTACAATGAATTCGTCTAGTAGTTGACCTATATCTCGATAGTTATGACTATTCAGAGGTTGAAACCAAGCTAAGGTAGTACCCTTAAGAGTCAAGCCAAATGCCTCGAACTGGGTGAACAAGTCCTCAAATTCAGCTCTTAACACTTGTTTGAAATAGGACACACGATCATAAGGATCTCCTGTCCCATCAAAATAAGTTCTTCATTTCCTTAACTACTTGAGAGGGTCTAAGGGTTCATGGGTGCTCGCAGGGTCTAGGCAATGGAAAATCGTGTTCATCTCTTTGATGCCTTTGTGCTCGATGTCTCTCTCTGTCAGGTCTTTCACCTTCAAATCTTGATGTGTCTCTACCCACATTGTGTGTAAAGCTTACCTCAGGTCTCTCTCTAGTTCTTTCCCTCTAGGTTTCATGAGCCTGGGATGATCCTACTCCTTGGAGGCCATGGGAAACATTGGATCTTGGTGGAGGGAAAATCAATTCACTCTTCCAAGTATATGCATGTCTATCATGTTCTGTTACCAAGAACATTTTCTTTGACATGTTATCCAGGTAGACAACTTTGCCTGGTGTCTCCGGATCCTAGAACTCGTAGATGATGACTATGCCCAATTGGCTAGGTTGATCTGGCTTGAATCTCCAAAAGGCATCCTTTGTTTCTCCATTTAAGAATAGTTCTATGCTTTTGTTGTCTTGAGGGATCCAATCTAGAGTGATCACTCTGGTCAAAATTGACTTACCTCTAGGAGTCTTGGGTTCTCGTTCTACATATCCTTGCTCTAGGTCTCCTATCTCATTCTCAGGAATGATATTTCCAAAATCGTATGTCTTATCTAGTAATTTAGTAACCACATACATAGTTCCTTCCTTATCAATGTATGAACCCTCTTCGAACTTGAGTACTGGGTATTCAAGACCAAAGGGTTGATCTAGATTTTTGAGTTGGATTACTAATCACCTTAGGCCATCCTCATAGATGTGAGCACCTAATTGGTTGGTCCGAATATATTACAACTGTGTCTTATAGGGACCTTTTGGTGTTTGTAAATAGGTAGTTCCTGAGCCACATGCAGGTTTCCCCATGCTAAAAGAAATTTCTGAATCACTTGTGTCTGAACTTAGTACGTAAGGATAACCATTTAGTTGTTGTGCCCAAGACTTAGTTGTATGGTTGACACTTTCCTCAGATGCTTTGTCAATCCTTGCCTAGGTATCTACCAGATCTCAAGTTCATAAGCTTTGCCTTCTGGTCCCAAAATTCCCCTATGTATTGCTCAAAATCCTTTGGAACCCCCTTGGTTTCCTAATCCCACTTGAGGGTCAACTTCAAATTACTCTATAGCTTTCCAACGAGCTATAGAGCTCAAAAAATGGACTTTTGATGAAAAAGTTATGTCAAATCAGGCTTCTGGAGGTAAAAACATGCAAATAGGACCTCTCAGAGAATCCCGATTCTTTGCAATCAGGCAACCAAAAAGTCATTTTTTTTAAATCAGAGAATCGCAACTCTCTCAAAATCCATTCCAAATTTTTGCGACTTTCTCAAAATCTTCCAAACAAAGAATCGTGAATTTCTCAAATCTCTAATCCAAGAAATTGCGACTTCCTTCCAGAGAATCATGATTTTCTCAAAAGCCCAAAGTCTAGGAAATCGCGACTTTCTTCCAGGAAATTGTGAATTTCTCAAATTTCCTTAAGTCCAAAGATCGTGAATTTCTAGCAGAGAGTCACAAATTTCTTCCAGAGAATCGCGATTTTCTCAAAAATTTCTAAGTCTAGAGAATTTCTCGCAAAAAATCGTGATTTTCTCAAAAATTGCTAAGTCCAAAGAATCGCCAATTTCTTGCAGAGAATCCCGAATTTCTCAAATTTCCCCCTAATTCCAGAGAGTCGTGAATTTCTTCAAGAGAATCGTGATTTTCTCACAATGCACAAACCCAAAGAATCGTGATTTTCTCCAAAATTTTTACGCGGGAAAGTTTTTGAATTTTCTAGAGAATCACGATTTTTTGAGAAAGTCGTGATTTTTTGAGTTTTTAGGTAGGAATTTTGAATTTTTTGCACCGAGCCCCAAATGTGCAGAAAATTGTGAAAAACACAAGCGCATGCACTCTCAAGCACTTCCTATCTCTTTCCTACACTCCCACACATGAGAAATGATGTGAAAATGGTGAAAATGCACTCAAAACCAAAAAAACTCTATGAACATGATGATGACTGAAGATGGTGATGATGAAGAAGGAGAAGAAAAAAGTAGAAAAATAACAAAAAATGACTATTTCCTACCTTCCAACATTGCAAATCCACGATCTTACCATCACAACGCTCATCCTCAAAGCTCTCTCCTCGACAATGGTGCCACAATTTGATGTAGCTCAAGTGTAAGCACCACCTCCTTTACTTGTCAATCCGCGGAGACATGAGGACTAGTATGAAGACCATGAGTGAGTGAAGGCAAAAGTGCGTGAGTGAAAGCACACAAGCATGCACACACATACACACACACGTGCACAAGGTAAGAGCAAAGAGAAGAACAATGGAAGGACTTCAATTGCAAAAGAGTTCTCTTACAAAAGCTCAAATCTACAACAAGCTAACTCCTTAACAAGATAACCCCCAAAAATGATATCTCTAGCTCTTTTTATAGTTTTTTGAGTAGTTATTGCCTTGTCCACACCTAGTGTCCAGCCTAGTTAAAAATTAGGTTCTAGGGCTTATTTGAAGGCTCAAACGGAGTCTAAAAATTATGAAAATTGGTAGGATGATACTTCTAACACTCCTTAAGCTTGAAAACTCCTCGGTTTGAACAAAATGGAGTTACAAAAAGGTGAAATGATATTTACAATGATTTGAGTGATCAAAATCACTGTTTTTGTAGAGGTTTCTTCTGAAAATTCGACATACACTTCTTGGGGCACCCTACTTGCTCCTTATTCTTGTGTTTCCACTTTTCTGATGTGCTTTCATGCTTGTGCTTGACCTTGAGTTCCAACACTCTCACAAGGTTTTTTGGTAGAAGCAATATTGAATGCAGTTCATGTGATTAAGTTTTCACCTAGTACTGCCAAAGTTGAAAGTGGCACAAGAGTTATGGATAGGGAAGCCACCATATTATGATCATCTTCAAGTTTTTGGGTGTGAAGCATATGTTCATATACCCAAGAATCTTAGAAAAAAGTTGGACCATAAGTCAAAGAAATGCATTTTTCTTGGATATGGTCGAGAAGGACAATTTGGATATCACTTATGGGATCCTGAAACACGGTCAGTGATCAGAAGTAGTGATGTCATTTTCAATGAGTCTAAGATGCATAAACAACCCATTAAGGAGGTTGAAGTGAGAAGAGTGGTGTTTGAGGATACTAGTCCTCCTCTTAGCATGCATAAAAATGCTACACAGGGACGTTCAAGAGAATGTCCGATCAAATCAGTCTGTAGATGTTCCTGTTCAACAACCATTGAGACACTTTGCACGTGTCTCACATCCACCTAATAGATATGTTCCATGTTTAGATTTTGTTATGCTAACAGATGTCGGTGAGCCTTCTTGCTACACAGAAGTTATGCAAACAAAGGATCATGTCAAGTGGGAGTGTTCCATGAAGAGTGAGCTTGATTTTATTCACAAGAATGGTACTTGGGATTTAGTACCCTTGCCAAAGGGTAGGAAAGCTTTACCATGTAAATGGGTATATAAATTGAAATTCACATCAGATAGTGCTTCTCCAAAGTATAAAGCATGACTTGTTGTAAAGGGTTTTAAGCAACAGCATGGTGTTGACTTTGAGGAAATCTTCTCTCTAGTGGTCAAGATGACTACCCTGCACATGTTGCTTGGATTCGTTGCAATGGAGAACTTAGAGCTAGTCCAAATGGATGTGAAAACTACTTTCTTGCATGGAGATCTTACATATGAGATCTATATGGAACAACCAGAGGTTATGTAGTTCCTGGAATGAAAGTCTAGTTTGTAAGCTCAAGAAAAGCTTGTATATACTTAAACAGTCCCCTAGAGAATGGTACCAAAAGTTTGATGCTTTTATGAAGTCTCAAGGCTATTCTCAAAGCAATGAGGATCATTGTCTCTACACAAAGAGATGCTCATATGGCAGCTTGATATGCTTGATACTTTATGTCGATGATATGTTGATTGTTGGGAAGTCCTCTTGTGACTTGTCAATTCTCAAAAAGAAGTTGAGTTAGACATTTGATATGAAGGAATTGGGGGATGCCAAACATATTCTTGGCATGCGCATTACTCGTGATAGGAGTAAAAGATGCATATACTTGTCTCAAAGTGAGTACATATCCAAAGTACTTCATAGGTTCAATATGTAGGGTGGAAAGGCATTCAGTACACCTTTACCCACATATGTGAAATTGAGCAAGGATGATTGCACCAAATCAGGTGAGGAAAAGGAATTCATGACAAAAATTCCCTATCAGTCTCCTATTGGTAGTCTCATGTATGCTATGGTAGCTACGAGACCAGACATTGCATTTGCAGTGGGAGTTGTGAGTAGATATATGTCTAATCCTTGCAAGAAACATTGGGAAGCGGTCAAGATGATTTTGAGATATCTGAATGGCACTAAGGACAAGTGTCTATGCTTAGGTAGAGCGGAAGCATCCATTATTGGTTACACAGATTCTGACTATGCTGGTTGTCTAGACAATCATAAGTCTACATCAGGGTACATTTTTCATTTTGTTGGAGGTGCTATCTCTTGGAGATCTTGTCTTCAAGAATGTACAGTTGTTTTCACTACATAAGTAGAGTATGTTGTAGCAAGTGAGGCATGTAAGGAAGCATTGTGGATTTCTCGTCTTGTCTATGATATTGGTTTACCTCAGCATGTACATCATTTTCTTAGTGACAATCAAAGTGCAATTGCTTTGGCTAAGAATCTGGTCTATCATGCAAAGACCAAGCACATTGAGGTGAGGTATGACTTCATTAGAGATTGCTTAGCCACTGAGCGCATTATTCTTGAGAAGGTGCACACTCAAAATAATGTTGCAGATGCTTTGACTAAAGCTCTACCACAAGATAGCTTTCGACATTGCTATCACTTGATGGGGGTTACTTGATTCATGATCTTACACAGTCACTTGTATATTATGTAACATGCCCATCAGGTGGGAGGTATAGTTTGTATACTTACACTCAGGTATTCTTTATCATTCTTTATTTTTCTCTCATAGTTACTTTGGCCATATTGGCCTTTAGAGGGAGATTGTTACCATTAGTGTCCATGTGAAAGGCCAAATAGCCACCGGACACTTCTTTGTATATGTTCTTTAATAAAACATATAGTGGCCTAGTTAGCCATAGAGTGTAAGTTCGATTGCATTTGTAAGATCTAAGAAGTCTATCTTTGTGCTCCCTCTGTACTATGTTTTTCTTGTGTATTTTGCAGCCTTTGTGCAAAGTACCGTGTGCGGCCCTAGGAACTCAGTTTTCTACTCAGAGGATATCGTCGTGTAGCTATCGACAAGGAGAGCACACTATGGTGCATCGCCATCAAATTACTTCACTTACCACACCCATAAAGTCCTTCCAACAATGGGAAGAACTCTAATGAAAGGTGACTAAATGTATGTCACCTTAGCTGTTGGGTGTGTGCAGTGAAAAGAAATAAATAGGCCAACAAGAATGCAATGCAAGGACCTGAAGAGAGTAAACAAGGCCCTTCCAACAATTAGACACGAAGAACTCCACAGAAAGGTGACAAATGTACGTCACCTTAGCCACTAAGTGCATGTCTGGAAACCTGAATTAACACAGCAACCCTAATGTATGGATATAAGGAATGTTGAGAGGCAAACAGAAGCATTGGACTGAAGATTTGGACAAGATAACAAATTTTCTAAGAGTCTTGAAGAGTTCCTTGACCATTGGTGGTAAGTGATTTTAAAGAAGTATACACTACCTCTGAACCTTTGAGGCATCCATAAGTTCTTGTGGTGGACAACTACAAATATGTGATCGAGATAATCAAGGACCAGTTTTTCCACATGTTAAATGCTAGAGTCAAGAAGCAAAGCATATCAAGGGACAAAAGAGACTAAGAGGGGGAGATTGTTGCAAAAGAAAGAGGCAAAGAAAAGCAGGCCCCAAAAAATTTCAAATTTTCTTCTTACAATTTTCAAGTTATCCTATCAAGAGCCATGTAAATGCTCTAGAGGAGTCCTCTAGATGTAAGAACCCTAAACATTGTAACATTAGTTCTGTACAATAGTAGGAATTTAGTTTTTTTCAATAAAAATACTGACCCCTTGTGTGCAAGGACCATTTTTAGGGCACATGTATATAAGTCACTTGATGACTCTTTGAAAAGACTTTTGCAATTGTAAGTAATCAAGCTAAAATTTTGAATTCGCTCCGTCTTTGCTGAGTATCTTCTTCTCTTAGAGCTTGTATGTGTGTTTGATGCTTGAAATGTGTGTTTAAGAGTATTTTCTACCCCATCATCTCTTATTTTAGCCACTGTGGTGCATGTGTGAAGCTTGATGAGTTGTGGAGTGAGAGTTGGTGTTTTCCACCATTCACTATTTTGCTCATAACTTGAAGTGTGTTTGTCAGATTAGGCTAAAAATACCCCCATTAGATGTGTCTCATCGAGAGCTTCAAAAAGAACTTGCTGTTGACCATATTCGGATCTCAAAGCTGAGAGAAAATCCCTAATTTTTGCTTAGTACTGCAACAAGTATCACGACGTGCATTTTCACAAGGATAAGTGACTTGAATGGTAGATGAACCTATGATTCATGCATTGTTAGCACTTTCATTTCTTTTACCATCATGTGTGCACATGTCTTCATACACTTGATATGTCTAATTTCATAGAGTGATAATTAAGCGTGTATTAATCCACCACTATATGCACTTGTGGGCTATTGAGGTAGAGTCTCAGTTAGCACGTCCCTAAGGTTCTACAACTTAGGTACACAACATCCAATTACACATGCGGGAGATGTGAAGCTAGTTGAAGGTAAATCTATCAAGACTCTTAAAGATGTGCTCCATGTTCCATCTATTTCCAAGAACCTTATCTTTGTAGGACAGATGGTAGAGAGAGGTATGCAAGTTATAATTGGTGCAAAAGGGTGCATGGTGAGGCAAGAAGGCAAGGCCATTGCCAAGGGAAGGGGTGTTAGAATCATCCCCCAATGATGCATATCATTCTATTTTTTGTGCACATTTGCATGACGCACTTGTTGATGAGAGAGTTGATATAGAGGAGGCACAAACTATGCCTAAATGGTTGGTGCAGACTTTGAGAGATAGCAAATTAGATGCACCTCTATCATATCATGCTCATATAGGATCTCGTAGTGCTTCCTTTGCATCAAGTTACTATGGAATGGTTGCTTCTAGACTTTGTGATGAGAATGAACCTATTTCGTTTGATGAAGCACAAAATTTAGAAAATCGGATGGTTGATATGCAATCAAAATATGATGCTATTATGAAGAATGCTACCTCATCTTCGGGTGATTTGCCTCCAGGCAAAAAGGTCATTGGCACTAAATGGGTATACAAGTTGAAACGTAAGCTTGATGGAACAATTGATAGGTATAAGGCTAGGCTTGTTGCAAAAGGTTATGCTTAACACTAGTGTTGCATTTGGACATTTTAGTGTCCTAAAAAAGAGACATTATTTGATGAATTTTGTGGATTACTAGAAGGAACCATTTATAAATTTAACTATACAACCTGTTAGCACAAGGGTTGAATATTTCTAGAAAAATATAGTTTTAATGAAAGGATAGAAAAATTAATATTTATTCGCTAATTTTATGATGCGAATTTCAGTATTTGTACAAAAATTATAGTTATGTCAATTAGTGGTTACTTTTTATTAAAATCATGATCTCATAATTTTCATTGTTGTAAATACAATAAGATCTCTTATTTTATATAGGCCAACACTTTTCTATCCATAATTAGAGATTTGTAATGATTTTTACTAGGTTTATGGCATAAAATTAATCTCATATGTGCCATGACAATGTTTTAATCTATGAATCATTTTGCAAAGTGATGGTATGAATATGAGTCATTTTTTTATTATCAAGATACTATTTGATATTATTACAACTAGAAATAGTTTTTTGACAACCTTAGGAGTCAAATTTCTATGTTGTTTCTTCAAGTTGAAGAATACTACTATTTTTCTATGCTAAGAAAAGGTCATTTGATGAGAAAATATTGCATATGCTACATGATTAAAGTTAATATGCTAGGTTTTTCCATATAAAGTAGTTTATAATTTTTATAGCATTACTTTGACTCATATTTTATACCTTATATCATTGAGAAGACCTAATTTTTTAGGATGAATTCTTATTCTCTAAAGAGTGCAATATGACTATTCAATGAAATATCTAGATTGTTAGTGGTACGTGAGATAGGTACATGAATTATTGGCTCAAAGACATGTAGCATATTTTTATGATACTATAATGGTTTTCATAATAAAACACCATCCATTTTAGTGTTTTCATGCACCAATATCATATAGAAGCCTCCTAATGTGTATAACTATATAATGAGCACCCTATATTGTAGAAAATTTTTAATTATAAAGTGATTTTTCTAATTCCCAAGATTTGTCTTAAATGATTATATGACATTAAATAAAAATTAGGAAAATGATTCCAATAAGAGAAAAAATCTTTTTATGGAGATATTTCTTTCTTCTCATATATAAGTCTATAGTAAAATAGTTTTTCTGAATCATATTCAATCATTTCTATAATTTGAGTTATAAAAAAGGTTATTTTTAAAAGAATATATTTTTATAGAATGTCTAAGTATAGTTCGTTATGGGGCTTAAAGGTTTTTTCAAAATTTTATTTGATTAGTATGTGTGATTTTTTTTATTTCTTAGAAAAAAGGACACTATAGTGTCCTATTTTGGTAGAACACTAGTGTTAAGAGAGAGACACTAATTTTAATGAGTCCTTTGTGTAAGACAATAGTTATGGAATATAAGACAGGAGTAGTAGCAGAGAAGATAACAGATATAGGAGAATCTCAACAATTTTCTACTAACAGCAAGTACAAAGATGATGGCGTTGTCCACCCATGCGCTCTCAAGGTAGAGCTTAAATGGTGATCCAGACAACTCTAGATAGGGAGATACAGGGTAGACATATGCTGGCTCAATTTGATATTTTAGGTAGTGCACAAGTCATGTATATATAAGATAGTGGGCAACCTTCCACAAACGGCTATACATGGGCGGTAGAGCGTGGGTGGCCACCACTTGCATAGTTGCCATACACGGCTTAGGTCGGTTAAACCGACCTAACAAATATAAATGATTTTTGACTTCGAGAGGGAATATTCCATGGAATATTCCCTTTATCGTCGCTCTAGGGGCACTACCCCCAGAACCCCACCAGGGGGCCAGCGCTAGGGGGCCCGTTGGCCCCCTTGGACCCCCCAGTTGAGGCTGCTCACCGTAGATCAGTGATCTTGGACCTCTCACTTACTTTCTTGGACTTGAACTTGTCTATACAGATTTTGGTATCTATATCACTCGAAGGAAGTATGTACATGACATTCCTTATAAGTTTAAAATGGAGAATACTAAGTGTGCAGGTACACCGATGGAGTTGAATCATAAAATAAGTGCTTATGAAGGAGAACCTAGATATCACAAGCTATCAAAGCTTGGTAGGAAGTTTGAACTATGAAACTCTCACAAGAGTGGACATATGCTATAGTGTTAGCATACTCAGTCAATTCATGCACAAACCAAGGAAACCACACATGGAAACAACCAAGAGAGTGCTCAAATACTTGAAGGGTACTATCAATGAAGGGCTTCTCTACCACTTCACATAAAAAATTGATCTCAAACTTTACTCAGATTTAGATTGGGTTGGATCAAAGGATGATAGGAAGAGTACATCAAGATATTTGTCGTTTGCGAGTTCAAAGCTAATTTCATGGTCATCAAAGAAGAAACCAACTCTGGATCTATCATCTACTGAGGCTGAATACAGAGGATTGGCCAATGCAACACAAGAAGCAATGTGGTTGAAATGTCTATATTGAGATTTGGGGCTACACCTTAACTCCTCACATCTTTGGTGATAATATTAGCTCACTTCACTTAGCAGCTAATCCAATTTACCATGCTAGAACAAAGCATATTGAAGTCCACTATCATTATGTAAGAGAAAAGTTGATGAGCAAGGACATTCAATTGTCCTATGTATCTACTAATCTTCAATGTGAAGACATGTTGACTAAGCCATTAGATGGTGTCAAGCTAAGTAGATTCAAAGGCATGATTGGATTGCTAGAAATCAAGGAAGAATGAAGAATCAATCATGCTAGGATTAAGGGGGATCTGTTGGTGCATTATCATTCAAGCTTAGTGCTTGATTACTCATTAGTGTAAAAGTATTGTTTGTACTCTCAATGAGAGAAACCATAGATACAAAGTTACAAACTCTTGTAATTGTTGAAATGTAACTACATCAAAAGTAAATGTAAAAGAAGAATCATGCGACCTTGTTAGGTACAAATCACAAAGATATGTTAGGAGAAATTGATTAGATGAGATTCTTCTAACTTGAGGGAACTTTTAGGTGGCGTCGCACCAAATTTTTTAATTCAAATACTTCTATATATACACTCAAAATGAGTCACGAAATAGACTAGACTTTAGAGCTACATTCTGAGGAGGTTTTGTCCAAACTCTATGCTACTTGTGAAGCCCAAATTATGCTCATCCTTCCCAAGCCTCATGCTCATATATATCATGTACCATATGTGCAATACAAATTGATCTTCAAGCTAATTCATGAAGTTATACTCATCTGCCATCTCAAGTTTACATTCATGCTTTCAGTAAACTTCATTCTTTGATTTCTCTATGTGTACTTACTCTTTTCTTGTGATTTGAATTGGTATAGTGAATTTGATAAGTCTATTTGCTTGATACCAATTTTCAACATCATTGGTTCAATATTCTATGATCTACATTCAGTTGAAGTCACCTAGGTAATCTAGTAGGCAGTCATTAAAAAGTCAAGATGACACCCCTATCTTGCTAAAATCATTTCTCTCAGTATAATTCATCAAAATTCATCAAATTTGTTGCTTTAGATTCATTATAAATCTAACTAGATATGTGCAGAATATCTCTAGTCAATTCTTAGTAGGCTATGAGCTCTGAGTGAAATTCTAGAGTGCATCACCAAAACACAAGTTTTGGTACATCTATTTTGTCTTAAGTAGTCTGTTTTGATGAATCAATTTGAGATTGATGCTCCGAAGCACTAAGGTAGCTCATATGCATCCTTAGCAAGCACAAGGTGTCTACTTATTATCCTTGAAGCTATCTTGGCAGGTGTAAAGCATGTCTTTGCAGCACCAAGCACATTCTTGGAGTGTATCCACCATCTCTTCTCACAAATTTCTCATGCACAAAGGACAATTCTATGCAAATGATACTACCCACATTTATAAGAGCATGGTTCTTTTTGAAAACTTTCTTTTTTCAAAAGAAAAGGAGGCATGTGCATGGATATGCATAGATATTTCAAGTTTTAGTATGCATGCATTATGGCATATATTGGGACACACAAGTATGGAGGTGCCGAGATGGAATCAAAGAAGTGGGATGCCTCAAATGTGCATCATCTTTATGGAGGCACTCAAGTGGACCCAAGGGATGGATGGAGCTTAAATTCCATATAATTTTTCTTTTGTTTGCAAACCAAAAAATAACTTAAGAATATGCATTAGAAGACTATAGCTCTTATACATAAGAGAAATTCTAGTGCATATTATATGAAATTGGAAGTGGATGCATAAATTGGTAGCCTAGTTTGTTGGCTCATATATATATATATATATTCTTATGAAAAGGATTTGGATTATGCATCAAATTCATATTGTTTAGTAAAAGAGAGATTCATGGAAATGTTGCACTATTATTTGAACAAATAAATTTCCGAATTGGAACTTTTAGGATGGGTTCAGTTTCTAAATGTTATGCATGCTACACCTCTTCTAATGAAGGACGTGATTGCTCTTTTGGAATATAATACATATGCCCATCAATTTAATGTATGACATATGCCTATCTTTAGGGGATAAGAGGAAGACTAAGTTCATTAGCTTAAGCTTAAGTAAGAATTTGCTTCGAACAAATATAGGAATACCGGTGATGGGGCCAACTGGCCATTCTAAACCATTACATTCATATGGTCTTGCCTTAATAGCTAAATAGCTCCACATTAGTGGAATATGTCAAGCTTAAGTTCCATCTTATAGAATTATAAATTCCACAAAACCCATAAAACCCATGGTTAACATGGTTAAATTCCCTCTTATAGAATTATAAATTCCATAAAACCCATGGTTAACATGATTAGCAAGGTTAATGACTTACATAATAGGTCAAAATATTTCTCTTCTTAAACCACGATGTAATGGTGGTATCTTAGTGTGATTATTATCAAAGGTCTAAAGAACAGAAAATGAAGAATTAAAATGGTGTTTGAAGAAGAAAGAATCAATACCTTATGCATAAGGATGTGTCATTCTTTTGATGAGTGAAAAGATGTTAAAGGTATCATCTTTTGGAAGCATCTATTTCTCCTTTCAAGAAATTTCTTGTGAGAACTATTGGCTATTGCAGCTTTAAACAACTCTTTTGAGAAAATTCAAAGCATGAAGAAGAGGTAAGACTAGAGAGTTGTAAGAAACCCTAAATACCATTACTTACGTCCTAGAAGTTAAGGGCTATTTTTCAAATGGTAAGGGATGTTTCCATCTTCTTCAAAAATTTGTTTTGAAAATCAATTTTATTTTAGATTTGAAATATATAATATATCAAAAGATAATACCTAGTTTGAGACAAAAAAATACCGTTATTATTAGAAGACATAAAAACATTCTTTCATAGTACTTTTGAACAGATAAGTAATTGAAAATGCAACCTTTTGGAGTATGTATTTTCAAGCTATAAGTACAACTAAGATTGCTACGTTGAAATTTCACTTTGACATGAGAATCTAAAGTTCTCTTCAATTGAATTAGAACTTACACTATATTAGAGTAGAAGAAGTATGAATCCCAAGGTAAAAGCTAAAATTATCTACACTGAAGTGGAAGTGTAAGCTAGATGGTATGGGAAATCTATGCTTACACTACCACTAAAGTGGATCTAGTGGGATGCCGGATTTATGGATAATCAAATCTTGAACTCAGGGATACATGTTTACTAAACTTGGAAGAAGTAAATTGAAAAGCTCTGAATAGTTCTTTTAACCAGTGAGCTCAATGAATAAGTTAGATAAAATCTTTCAAACTCTAAAAAAGAGTTTTTGAAAGAGCACAAATTTCAATGTGTTGTCAATTAGTTTTAGAAGACAAAAACTCTTTAAGGGGAGGGGTAAGCCCCCATGTTTGATACTCCAAGAAGATTAAATAAAGTACCACAAGGTTAAATATATGCAATAGAAGGCCAATATAAGTAGAGACTTCATAAACCTTGAGGATTATAGGAATCCTAAGTGGTTTAGAACAAGAAATTGGAAGACTTATAAAACATATCCTAAAAGTATCTTGATGCTTCATGGGATAAGACAACATAAGTTGTTGATCCCAATAGTAAAAAACTAAGGAAAAAATGTTTCCTGTGTGAAGCATATTAGTTAGATATCCAAATAAAACCCATGGGTAAAACAATGAACATAAGAATTAGACAAGGTACTAATAGAGAAAGACATAGTCTTATCTCTTATTGGACAAAGAGGTGTGAACAACTAAAAGCATCAAGTGAACCAACGATCAAATCAAACTAAGTTTGACGAGACCAATCACACCACATTAAAATGGTCAAGAAAAAATTCTTGAAAGGCATGTGAAATTAGTTGTGTACTCAAGCACTTAGTCCGTTCTCTCACAATTTGGTACCATAAATCATGGTCATGGAATAGGGCAAAGAATGTGAAATACAAAAGTATAGAGATTTAGTTCTATGGGTTGGATGAAGGATCCACTATCATGGGATGGTGGAAAAGGATTCTTGTTGAGTACTTTCCTTGATGGCTCAAAGGAAAAGGGACTCATGATCCAATAGAATACATCAAGAAGGTAAAGTCTAGAAATAGGCATTCTTTCAATTATCCTATTAAGGTAAGAATCAAATTTCCATCAATACAATAAAGATTGTATCTCTCAAATACACAACATTCAAGTTTGGGAGGTAGAAATAAAGAAAGGATTAACTCCTAGGAGTTTAAATGTAAACTCCAAAGATTAAAGCTCTAAATGTTCATCCAAAAGTATTACTTGAATCAAAGGAATAAAAAGATGATCTTCAATCCATGCTAGGAAGAAAGTTGAGAAAGATCATCCTTGAAACCTAAGTTCATGTAAAAAAGAAAATGAATAAGAAAGATCTAGTTACAATGTCAACATAGGAAATTTTAGACCAATCTAAAATACAATGGGAGACAATTTTTGAACGATCAAGAAGATCTCTATGGCTTGATATCTTAAGGGTCCATAAAGATTGAGTATTAATTAGAAGATTGAAGAAATTGGTTGGAATAATCTACTCCTACAAATACGTGTGAACTTAAAGATAATAGGATCTTTTCCAAAAACTATGAGTTCCCACTTTCGAAAGAGTAAAAGGAAGCTTTAATCATCTTAATCTTTTTGAAAGAAAAAGTAAGAGTTCAACTAGAAATGCATAAAAATCAGAAGACGTATATCCCCCCCTCAATCAGAATGGAGGGTTCCCATTTTACATGCTATCAAGTCTTCAGCCAAAGCCTAAAACTGTTTGCAGCATATAAACACTTTGGACTTTAATTTTAGTGGATACACCCATGCATGCTTGGAAACGCATCAATAAAAGTCACAAAGTAAAGGTATTTCCCGAAGGAGGGTGTCTGCATAGGACCATAAACATCACTGTGAACAAGCTGTAATTTTTTAGTAGCTTGAACTAAACCATCTTTTGATAATGAGGAACGCTACATTTTTCCTAAAATAAAGCGTTCACAAACATGTTTACTAGGTGCCTCAAGTTTGGGTCGAGAGGACACCATTTCACATTTTTGTAGGTGTAGGAGACTAGAAAAATTTAGATGACCAAAGCATGCATGCCAAAGCTTTGCATCTGACATAGCCTGAGAACCATGTACTGCACATGCTAAACCATTCATAGATTCTTCATAGTCAATGAGCTTATATAGTCCACAACCTAAAACTCTAGACGCATTAATGACATCACCATTTGATAGATCATGAACTATACATCTTTCATCAACAAATTTCACAACCAAGTTGATCTTAGAGAATGCTGAAACTTATAACAGATTTTTCTTGATCCCTAGCACAAATAAAGCATTCAACAATGTAAAAGAAGTACCATTAGTGGTACTGAGAATGATCTTACCAACTTCCATGATAGGATAAGAGGAGTTTTTGGCATATGTGACAATATTCCCTGTGGGGGCAAGTTCAAGTGAAGTGAAGAAACTGTGCTACGAGGTAATATGTTTGGTGTCCCCACTATCAAAGTACCAAACATCTAAGTCTACTACAAACATACAATGTTCATGAGAAGAGGGATCATGACTACAAACAATAGTAAATGCTCATTCTTCATTTTGCACAAGATTAGCAGACTCTATTCTGGGTGTAGAGGCCTCTGCAACAACCATTCTAGCCTCTTTCCTATTTGTCTCTTTTGCAGTCAGTTTTGGATAAATCTTTATGACATGATCATTTCCTTTATAGTATTTGCAAAAAAAATTCTGCTTTTTTGTTTTCTTCTCATCTTTGTCATCCTTTTTTGATTGTGCAGAATTAGCAGATTTTTGCTTACTAGTAGATGAGCTCCATTTACCTTTGCCCTTCCGACTAGCCAGGAAAGCTTGATCTGCAACATGCATAATGGACTTGTTCTGCCTAGACTGATCTTCCTACAATAAGACAAAGACTAACTCCTCAAATATTAAGGCATTTGGATTGCCTTTTATCATCAATAAAAGAGTAGAGGCAAAACTTTGATATGAATATGGAAGACCATTCAAGACAGTCTACACAAGTGAACTATCAGGCAAGACTTCATCAACAGAAATCAACTGCTCCTTCAAATCTTTGATCTTTGTCAAAAAACTCTCCATGGAATCTCCTTTATTCATGTGCTCACTCTCCAACTATTTTTGGAGGTAAGAAACATGAGCATCATTCCTTGACTGGTAAAAAGTGATAAGTGTATCCTAAGCATCCTTTGTTGTTTTGCAAGAGCGAATGTGAGGAATAATGGCACGTTTGACAGGCAAGGCTATCAATGCATGTGTTTGAGCATCTTAGCCATCCCAACAAAGTTCCTCTATAGTAGGTGTAGTAGGGACCATAGCACATAAAGTACTGACTTTTTCTTCTTATACCATCGTTGAAGTGCCAAGTGTATTTGGTCAATAATCCAATGAGGCATGTTGATTGTCAAATTGAAGGCGTCTGCTAAGTATAAACTGAACCATATCTTCTTGGGTGGCATCGTGAATCTCTCTTGAGCAGGGAACGTGAAATGTTTCATGCACATTCAAAGGTGAATAACAATAGTTGGTGTCATTGCCACCATGTCCTTCAGCTTAGTCACGTTCCTGTTCTTCATGTTGTCTAGGACCATTGTCTCCTTCTTTGTGGGGATATGCATGCCTTTCATATCGAGAGCTTCCCTTACCAAATTGTTAGTCAATTTGAAGCACTTCAGTTCATTACCTCTTGTAAGAGATGGTAGGACAAAGGTGCTATACCCCTTTTTCTCTTTACTGGGAGTGAGGGTGCTAATCAAGTATGAACACCTTAGAAAGTCTGGCTTCGGTAACTGGGCTTTGAAGTAATCGTATAGTCCCGCCTTCTTCCATATCGGTTTCAACCCTTCATTATTTTGAAGACTCTCAAACTCTCTGGTAAAGAAATGATACTTGCCCCAGCATCCGTTGAACTCTATTTTTGCCTCCCACAAGTAAGTGCCTTCTCCAAGAGGTCCTGCCACATCACTGAACCAATGCGAGTTTTTGATTACTGGTGATGTGTGCCCCTGGGGAGGATTCTGAACAGGTATGGCATGTAATGCTCTCAATGCCAGTGGTCTTTCCTTCAACTCCTCCTCAATGGGGAGACTTTCAATGTCCACAATCTGAGGGCTGGTGCCTGCTTGGGAGCTAGTTCCTGTAGCCTCGACCATATTGAAGGGACTGATCACCGGTTCTGTGAGAATATACAAATGAATGTTAACATTGCAAATGGACACCAAGTGTTCATGTGTCCCCGTTACAATATTAACATGAGTTTTTAGTGTTAAGTTAGTTAGTCAGTGAGTGCTCGATGATTGTGGGTGTAGTTAGTGGATCAATTGTCCTAAGAGCTAAATGGAAAGATGCAGTGTGAGAATGATGCAGTTAGTAGGTGGGGGTGAATTTACAAATGGGGGTCGGGGGGTTTATTACAAGCTCTGGGTTGCCAACCATAGTGAATGGCTTTTGGTTTTGTGGAGACTCTGGAGGGCTTGTCTACTTGGAAATGAGGCTTTTTAGGGACCCATTTACAAGTGATTCTGCTCGTGCTCATGGGCAAAGATGTGTTCATGCGTGTCAAATAGGAGTGGGTGGCAGTTGTTCGAGTGAGTGAACCATGTTGTACAGGGTGCGGTCTCTGTGTAGCTATTTGAGGCCGCAAGCAAGCCTTAGGCACCCAAATTTGTCTTGATTGTGGGCCAGCCTTCATCGACTTCTTGGGTACCCAGATAGACTTCACGTTCACAGAAGAATTTTTGGAAGACTTCTTATTAGTGTTGTGTCGTCGATCACTAATAGGAAGTTGAGCCAGTTGTTGAGGCTTGACCAAAGTAGGATGCTCGCCTTTCCGCACCCACATTTGTTTTGGTGGCTGGGACACCTTGCTTCGTACTTTCTTTTGGCTTCGAGCATAGGTAGTCTACTTCTTCTACATTTTATCTGCCTCTGGTTGCTGCATCCTGATGGCCTTTGGAAAAGAAGGGAGTTCCATTGTATCCTTGACTTCTTTATTGAGATAATCATCCCTCTGCATCACATAGTTTTGGACAAGAATAGCATGGTCATCTTCACGTGTACTCCTGGAAGGACCAGGAGTTTGTGCCTTTCCTAGTTCCTTGAGTGCCTCATTTTCTAATTCAAGTGTAATGCGGTTCCGATTTACCCAGACCTGAAGAAGTCTACTTCTTAGATTTAGGTTGATTGCCTGGTCATAGATCCAGTCTTGACCCAAGACAAGAGGCTCAGTGAGATCCTCATCTTGACACACTAGTACTTTAACTGTCAGTAAAACATCTTGAATGTAGAGGGGAAGTTCCACCTCACCCATGCAAGGGGTTTCCACACCTCCCAATCCTATGAGATATGCTTCCACCGGATTGACATTTAGGTTCAATTCTCGACAGTAAGAAAGTTTAACAACACTAGTGGATGCACCTGAGTCAATCAAGGCCCTTACAGTCCTTGCACTCGTTCCTTGTCCTATCTCTAAGGTTACGAAAGGACGTCCATCAATTATTCTATGAGAGCTAATACCCGAAACTTCACACATAGCCATATGATATACTTGAGCTGCATAGGCCTCTATCCTAGGCCAATCTCTGCCCTGTCTTCTCAATTTCATCCTTCGGATGCGTTCCAATGCTTTTGCCTGTGCCTCTTCTCGAATTCGCTTTTCCTCTTCTTTACGTTTCTTTACAGCATTGAGTCAATTTAACATCTCCTCTGTGAGGGGTTCCTGATATAACTTGACTTTGCATCCGCTAATGTAACTATGAAGAACATCACCTTCCAGTGTAGCTAATTGAACTGCTCCACTCGTGGGGATCCTATTGATAATCATGGGTCCATAGCCTCTCTTCTCTAATTTCCGTGCATGTTGCTTCAAGGTGTAGACCAAAATCCTGCTTTTAAGCCCTTATCCTTCACATGTGCGTCAAAATATGCTTTTTGCCTCTTCTTGGCTGCATAAATTCCCGCTGCAGCCCTCAATCATGTTTCACCTAATCGTTCAAGATCAAAGATCCCTGAAGAGAGCTCATGGCGTGTCCAATCATGCTCTTGTGCTACTTTCAATGTAGATATCAAGAAGTCCAATGGGAGCACAACATTTTGGCCAAACACCATCTGAAAGGGGGTGGCTTGGAGTACCATTTTATAAGCAACTCTATAAGCCCAAACAACATGGTGTAGCTGTTTGTCCCAATTAGAGCGTTTATTATTCACTAATTTCGTCAGTACATTGCATAGAATCTTATTTGTGCTCTCAGCCTGGCCATTAGCTTGTGGGTGATAAGGGTTTGACTTCTTGTGTATCACCAAGAACTCTTGAAGGAGGTTTTCAATAACTTCATTCAAGAAGTGAGTGCCTCTATCACTAACTAGCTCTATAGGTAGCCCGTATCTAGTGAACACATTCTCAAATAAGAACTTAGCGGTCGTCTGAGCATCATTCTTTGTCATAGCCTTTACCTCTATCCACTTGGTTAGATAGTCTGTGGCCATGATGATGTATTCAGCATGTGAACCCTTAGCTGGGGGATTAATAGGGCCTACAAAGTCTATTCCCCATTTAGAGAATGCACGTCCACCCATCATAGGTTTTAGAGGCATCTCATCTTTGCGTATAGGATATTGAGTTCATTGACAAACATCACATCTCTTCACGTAGGTATGTGCATCCATATGAAGGGTTGGCCACCAAAGTCCTGCAAATAATATTGCCTTGATCACCCAATCTGGACCAAAGTGTCCTCCTGCTACACCTTGGTGAGCAGTTTCCAAGATTTTAAGATATTCGCTCTCATGGACACATAGTCTAAGGTAACCATCTTTGCCACGCTTGTATAAATTATCTCCAATGAGTGAGTAGTCTAGGGCTTCTTGTTCTAAAATTCTCTTCCTAGCCAAAGTGATGTCTTGAGGGAATGTTTTTGTCCTCAGGAAGGCTACTAGTGGTTCACTCTAATCTGGTACTAGAGACACTTGGTACAAAGTTGCGTGCTCCACAGGTGGTCTAACATTACAGATTGGGCATTCCTTACACAACCTATGAACATCTGCTTCCATAGTTGGCCAGTGCACTACGAGTCTCCTTAGTGTCTGTAGGGTCCTTTGCTTTGAGTAGTGCTGCTCTAATGCACCTACATGTGCTAATTGCAACCATTTAGCATACTCATCTTCTTCCACACAACAAGCCAATATCCCTTGATCTGTATGCTTGTACATACTTCCTTCCATGATGTGGTACTTTTGGGCCTTCACTATCTCTCTATCTTGAGTGTTTATGACTGGGTGATTAGGCCCGTATGTCAATACTGGCTCTAATGTCTTAGCCCATTGCGGCATGACTTCCAAATTAAACAAGTAAGCATCAGGAAGGTCATCTGATACTCCTTGTGGTGCCTCTCTAGATGTGAGTCTAGAGAGATGGTCTGCTCTCAGGTGAGTCTTTCCTTTCCTCACCACAACCTCAAAGTCATATTCCATTAGCAAGAGAAACCATCTCACCAATCTACCTGTATTGCATGGCTTGTTTACCAAGTACAACAGTGCTTGATGATCCGTAAAAAATTTAAACCTACTTGCAAGCAAATAGTGTCTAAACTTTTTAACCGCATACACCATGCCTAATCCTTCTCGTCAGTGGTGGCATAATTTCTTTCAGCTGCATTCAATTGTCTACTAGCATAGGCAATTGGAAGATCCATATTACCTTCACCAGTAGGTTGTGCGAGTACACATCCAATAGCATAATTGGATGCATCCACGTGAACATGAAAGGGCTTATTCCAATCTGGTGTGGTCAAGATTGGTGCTGAACATAATCATCGTTTAAACTCATTGAAAGAGTTCTCACACTCTTCAGTCCACTCAAGATTGGTTAAAAGTCCATACAGAGGCTTTGCTATGATGGCATACATGTGTATAAACCGTCGGTAATAGCCACAATGCCCCATGAAAGCTTGTACTTCCTTGACGTTCTTGGGTCTAGGTAGCTCTGCAATGGCCCTCACTTTCTCCTCATCCGTGGATATGCCATTCTTTGACACTATGTGTCCTAGAATCTTGCCTTGCTTGACCATGAAAACACACTTTTTTGGGTTCAGGCAGACTTGATATTCTC
Organism: Ceratopteris richardii; assembly: GCA_020310875.1. NCBI lineage: Eukaryota > Viridiplantae > Streptophyta > Polypodiopsida > Polypodiales > Pteridaceae > Ceratopteris > Ceratopteris richardii. Next base: position 137,510,763 of record CM035423.1, on the reverse strand, counting down.
TACATTTGTCAAAGATTTGCCTAAGCTCAGGTATATGTGTCTGTCTAATGTTGGAATGAGCACAGAGATCATCAACATAGACTTCCAAATTCTTCCTCAAGAACTCTTTAAACACATGGCACATCAATCTTTGGAAGGTTGCAGGAGCATTGGTAAGCCTGAATGGCATTACCCGAAAAGCAAATATGCCCCACTCACTGGCAAACTGTCTTATGCTGATCTTCTGGAGCTATGGCAACCTGATTGTAACCAGAAAATCCATCAAGGAAGCTGTATACTTCCTTGCCTGCTACTCTTTCTAATAGATGCTTGATAATTGGAAGTGGATAACTATCTCAAATTGTGGCTGCATTAACCTTCTTCAAGTTAATGCATACACGTAGCTTTCCATTCTTCTTGGGCACCACTACAATGGGGGATACCCACTCAGTGTGCTCAATTTCATAGATAAATCCACCTTCCACCAAGCGATCTATCTGTTCTTTGATCTTAGCAGCATAATTATCGTTATATGTGTATGGCTTTTGTTTAGAGGGTTTGGCATCTGAGGTCATGGGAATGGTGTGTGAGCATATGTCAGGGTCTACACCTTTCAAGTCCTTATAGCTCCAAGCGAATACATCTCTGTATTCTCTTAGCAAGGCTACCAACTCTTGCTCTTCTCTTTCCATCAGGTCATGTCCTATGTAAGTGCATCTCTCTTCTCCTTCTTCTATGGCTACAACTATTTTCTTGGTGGTTTCTTTGTTATCATAGGCCTCTCCTGACTGCGCCTCACGTTTAGGCATTCTTACCATGACTCTCCTATCGTGTATCTCATACTTTTTGAAATTCTCTGGGACCTCAAACAAAGATTCTTCTACTTCTTGTGTGACTTCTCTCTTCTTTCTTTTCTTTCCTTCATTCTTAACGGTCACTTGCATGGTTAACCTTACATCATTTGTAAGCTCTTCGTGTCTCTGAAGGTGAACTTCTACTTCATAGAAGTATTCTTCATCTGATGCAAAAGGTGTGTCCATAATGATTGACTCTAGATCAGAGTCACTTGCATCCTTGAATGCATCAGTGCTAGGTTCACATTCCTCAAGAACCGAATCACCCATGATTGGCTCTATTGTGAATACTGAAATGTCATAGCCATCCTCATCACAATGAGGTGTCCATTGTTCTTCATTGATGGCTACATCCATCGTTGCTAGAATTTCAACCTAGCCATGAGGTTCAAATTCTTCGTCAGGAAAGACTACAGGTGCATAGGCTGGGTCGTGATGGGTTTCTTTTGCACCTACCTCTCTAGCTTTTTCTCTCTTCTCTTCTTCTACTGCTACTTTACACATCCACAAGTGAGTGTCTTCATGCATCCATGAGGATCCTGATCCTATGGAATGCACTGACTCGGTATCATCTTTGGCTCTATGGATGGGGTTCCATTGGATGGGAGGTACATTTTGATGAGAGTAATCCTTGAGATTAACTTTGTTCGTGACACCTAAGTGTTGCAAGTACAAGGAATTGGTTCCCCAATCCTATACCACTTGCAACTGCCTCATAAATGGTCTTCCCAAAAGGGTCTCTATATGTGACCGTCAGCCATTTGCAATTTCATTCTCGTTGGCCTGAGTGCTGGATTGCCCCAACGCTTCCATAGGGAAGTGGTAGCAATCGCAACTCCTGCACCTGAGTCAAGAATGGCCTTGGTTGTGTATCCTTGATGGGTGATGGGAAGATAGGTGTTTCCTTCTTCTCCTTCGCTCATGCCTCCTATCTTGTCCAAAGGTATCTCCGGCACGGTTCTATGAGAACTTACCTGAGAACGAGGTTTAGCTACCTCTGGTACTTGTTTGGCTACATGTTTCCACAGTTCTGGCCTAACCTTGAGTAGCTCTTCTAAAGTGAGATTGCAGTGCACTTTAGTATTTTTCACTACCTCTGTGTTCCTAGGTATGACTGAGTCTTCGTTTCTTACCATGACTGTGGGTGCTCTCATACACGTAGACTTAGCTTCCCATGGGCCTGTGAAATGGGGTAGCTCTTGTAAGGAATTAGACTCGAAGTCTAATCTCTCATGGGATTGGGTACTCTCCTGCTGTTGGCAGCAGTCAGGGAACCGAAGGAGCCACAAGACAAAGAGGGTCGGAACGAAGAGATAGCACAAGCAGACACAGTAGCCAAAGAAGATCTGGCAAGTAGGCCATCTAAATTTTTCAGACATCAAGGAGTTGAGCACACAAGAAGAAAGAGCAAGTAGGGAGCGCAAAGATGTGTATGACAAATCAACAGAGAAAATCCCTACACAAATAGTGATTTTAATCGCTAAACACCATTGTAAATACCATTTTGTATTTTTGTAGCTCCATTTTGTGCAAGCCAAGGAGTCCTTGAGCTTGAGGAGCTTTAGAAGTATCTACCTGCCAATTTTTGTATATTTTAGATCTCGTTTGAGCCCTCAAATAAGCCCTGGAACCTAATTTTTAACTAGGCCGGACACTAGGTCTGGACAGGGCCAAAGCTAGTCAAAAACTATAAAAGGAGCTAGAGAGCTCATTTTTGAGGTTAGCTTGTAATAGATTTGAACTTGTAAATGTTTTTTGAAGTAATCTAAGAACTCCATTGCTTCTCACTCTTTGTCTTGCCGTGTGTGCACGTGTGTGTGTATGTGTGTGCATGTTTGTGTGCTTCTCACTCATGCACTTGTGCCTTCACTTGCTCAAGGTCTTCATACCATCCTCACGTCTTCCCGGATTGACATTAAAGGAGGTGCTACTCATCACTGAGCTACACCAAATTTTGGCGCCGTTGCCGGGGATCGAGCTTTGAGGACGAGCGTGTGATGGTAAGGCGTAGAGTTGAAGCGTTGGAGTTATAGGTATTTTCTTCACTTTTATCTATTTCCTTTTGTTTTCTTCATCACCATCATCATCATCACCATCTCCACCTCCATGTCCATCATCGCAAAAATCTCAGTTTTTTGACTATATTTCCTTCCTCCTTTCACTTCCCTCATTTCACTTGTGAGAGAGAGCGAGAGAGCGATATTGTGTGTGCAATTTTTGCATGTTTCTTGAGCTGTCTTGCAGGTACATGCTGCATCATCTTCTCCAGCACTCTGCGCAGGTAAAAAACGTCACGGAACTGTCTCTGTGTCGCCGACTTCTGTCAATCGCGACCGACAGAAAAAATGTTCCATTTGCCAAAAAAAGTACAAAACCATGATCTACAGGCCTAGAGCTTCCCAAAACTGTGTTTAGATTTTTAAAATTCATCAGATTTCTGTCAATCGCGATCGCTCTGTCAATCGCGAACGACAAACCACGACCGACAGACCTGTCAATCGCGATCGACCAGTCAATCGCGACTGACAGCCCACGACGGCTCTGTCAATCGCGACCGACAGAGTCAACGACCGATTGACCACGACTGACGGATTATGCGCGTGACACGTGTCAATCGCGATCGAGCCATCAATCACGACTGACAGCCACGACGGCCCTGTCAATCGCGACCGACACAGTCAACGATTGTTTGACCACGATTGATTGACTTTTCGAGCCACGTGTCAATCGCGATTGACCCATCAATCGCGACTGACAGCCACGATGGACCTGTCAATCGCGATCGACCCATCAATCGCGATTGACAGAGTCAACGACCCTTTGACCACGATTGATTGACTTTTCGAGCCACGTGTCAATCGCGATTGACCCATCAATCGCGACTGACAGCCACGACGGACCTGTCAATCGCGATCGACACATCAATCACGATTGACCTGTCAATCGCGACTGACAGAACTTGCGAACGCGATAGAAGGGCAAATTTGGCCAATTTTTAAGGGCAAAAAAAATAGTGGTCTAATTTTTTGGGGAACTTTTAAGGGTTTAGCATTGCATTGTGAGGCCGCAACCCAAGTAATTCAAGAATTCCTGTCTGCCTGAGTAAACTATTTTGAACCCTGTTTTAGCACCTAAACCCTGATCGGACATAACTTCCTCATACAAAATCCAATTGCTGTGATTCTTGTTTTGTTGGAAAGCTCGTGGGAAGTACAACCAAAACTTCCACTGGTTATGTGAAAATTAAGATCAGGATTATTTGATAGGGTTTTTTGAAGTTAACCATACCCGAGGTAGGAAAACTAAGGGATCCTTGGGATTGTTTCCATAAAGGCAAGGGATAATTTGGTCTGTGAGTTACATGCATGAAAGTGGTCTAGTCTGTCATTTGAATTTAAGTCTAGAGCTAATCTTGGGACTGATGCAGGTCTATTGAGAAGCAATTGAGAGCATCCAAGCAAGGGCTTTGTGCAAGCTTGAGAATCAACTTCTCGAGCACTAAAGAACAAGGATCAGCAAGAAAGGTCGGAATATTCTCAACTCCCCTTCGTCAATTGCTAGCTTAGGCTAAGAACGACTAGAGGTAGGAGTAAGTCAAGGCGACGATAGGCAATTATCAAGTTGAAGAATACCTAAACTTTCAAGTTCAAACTAAGGACATAATCTTTGTACTGTCGAGAACTTTAAAGGAAAAGAACTTAACGTGGAACGATCAACTTTAAGTGCGGAACTACACTCAAATATACCTTACGACGTGATATCAGACAAGAATGTTAACACGGTAATCAACTAAAAAGAATCAAGTAACTGATACAAAAGGACTCCGCAACGAGGTTGTACTTGGGCAAATTTGCGTTATTCAATTAGGCTTATGAACCTTAGATCAGGGCGACATCTAGGGAGAGATAGACAAAGCCTTAGGTCTTCAGAGGCCAGTGTCAACCACACTGCTAGGTCTTGGGCCCAGCAGTTGAGCCACCACTCATACTACCCTAGCTCTGAGACTAGTGAATCAGAGATGTCTCAAGGCATGGACAAACCTACGGGAAGTTCAGGAGTGCCATACTTGCACAGGGTAGAAGGCCCTTACAAAACGCAATTGGAATACCTTAGGACCAACCGATTAGGTGCTAGCATATATGAGGACGGCCTAGGAAGGTCTGTGGTCCAGATTAAGAATCCTGATCAATCCATTGGACTAGAGCGCCCAACTGTCAAGTTTGAAAACGGAGCGTACTTAGACAAGGAAGGGACAATATACGTAGTCACCAGTCATCCAGAAAGGACTGATGAATTTGGGAATGTAATCCCAGAATCGGACCTAGGTGACCTAGAGCAGGGAAACATGGGTGCAGAACCTAGGACCCCCCGAGGCAAATCTGTTCTCACTAGGATTATCACACCAGAATGGGTTCCCCAGGACAACAAGAGCATAGATCTGCTTCTGAACCGAGAAACGGATGAAGCCTTTTGGAGGTATAAATCTGATCGACCAATTGATATAGGAACAATCATGGTCTATGAGTTTAAGGATCCTGATAGCCCAGGCAGGGTGACCTACTTAGATCACGCTTCAGAGAGGATCTTTGTGGTTACAAAAAATGATAGGCATGCTTACACTTGGAAAGGTGAATTCATTTTCCCCCAACCAAGATCAAACGTGTCCTTTGGTCACCCAGGAGCTGGAACCTCCCACGCTTACGGAACTCAAAGAGACAGACATAGAGAAAGACCGGAGGTAAGCTTTGCCAACCCAGGGGGCAGAGAAAGAACGAGGACGGAAACAAATAGAGTAGAGCCTGAGGTACTTAGAGCTCACAGGAATCAAAGAAATGCGGATGAGTTCCCTCTACCACGACCTAGAGAGCACACAAGGACTTTGAGACCGACTCAGCTAGTTAAGTCCATGAAGAACTACTTCGATGGCACAGGAGATCCATACGATCATGTGGCAGAGTTTAGACAAGTTTTGAGAGCTGAACAAGTGGAGGATTTATTCACGCAATATAATGCCTTTGGTCTAACCCTTAGGAACACAGTGCTTACTTGGTTCCAACCATTGAATGAGAGACAATTCAGGAGCATAGAGCAACTCCTAGAGGCTTTCATTATTGAATTCTCTAAGAGTGGCATAAGACATAATACCTCCTCATTGATTCACAGTTTCAAGTAGACCCCGCAAGAGACCGTGAGACTTGCAGGAAGAAGATTTAGGCAATATCTTGAAAGATGCCCTATTTCGGAGCTCCCCACGCCAGCTAAGCAAGTGGCTTTATTCTTGGATGGATTGCTAAGTACAAAATTGAGATCCTATGTGTACTTGAAAGACCCTAGGACCATAGAAGAGTGTGTACGCATGTGCATCGACATTGAGGATAACCTAGGGGAGGAGTTAGAGCTATCCAAAATATACAAAGATTCTGAGAGTGCCTCTAGCCTCTCTTCCACACAATCCACATCAATTGAGGAACTTGCAGAGAGAGTAGCTCAGAAACTAGGTGTCCCTAGTAAACAAATCCCAAGGTTTGCCCCTGTGAAAAGATGCTATACTTGTGGAGGCGACCATATGGCGAATGTCTGTCCCATTACGGCTCAACCCCAAGTAAATCCGAGTAGCCAATACTGTACCATAGAACGGAGATACACAAATCACACAGCACAAGACTGTCCATACAATAAGCAAGCAGTTAGGCAAACCTACCCTCAGCCATAGCCTCAACAACGCAGATATCAGAGTCAATATCCACCACAACAGTATACTAGGCCTCAACAAAATTACCAACAGCAATATCAGGCCCAACTGAGACCCTAGCCAGTGCTAGCACAACAACCACCTGCTCCTACCAATGTGATCCCTGTAAAGTATGCAGCTGCAGAAGAGAACCTGAATAGAGCCATAGTGCCAGTAACCCCATTGCTATCAGAAAGTGACCCCAGTGACCATAGTTTTGATTCTACACATATTGATAGCCCCCAGTCCTATTACATGCAATCTCCTGAACATGGTGAGTCCTACTATAGTGAAGAGCCAAATGAACCTAGTTGGGAACCCGAGTACACAAATGTAATGTATACAAACCCTCACTCAAGACCCCAACCTAGGCAAGTAAGACCTCCATTCCCAAGAGGACCATGCTACAGATGTCAGGGAGATCACCTCATTCGTGATTGCCCCTTACTTCCACCTACACAACCCTAGTCAGTGACAATTCAAGGCTTTTGTCAAGATTGTGGAAAGGAGCATCTCTTACGAGACTGCCCAAAGAATCCTAATAACATGCCGAAAATCACTCCCATCAATGTTGTTGGGTTAGTGGTAGATTCCACAGGAAGTGTCACTTCCACTACGCCAATACAAGTGGTCACGAGAGCCCAAGCCTTACAGCAGAACCCAGGTGTAGGCCAGGAAAAGAGCCTAGAGGCTAGTGAAACTGAGAGCATAACCAAGAAAAGGACTAGAGCTTGGAGAGATAGTCGTGAAAAAATGAAAAGGAAATGGGCAAAAAAGATGAGTGAACTCGAGGAAAGCCTCAGAGAAACAAAGGCCAGGATAACTGAACTCACATCTCAAACTCCCTCTCACACTACCCCACCACCACCATTCCCATCTCCATCCGACCCGCCACCTTCCAACCCGCCTCAACTAATACCACCACCCCCTAGAGTAGGATCAGTCCTAGCAGATCCAACTCCCGAGGACCTAAACATGATGCTTAGAGCATATCATGCCAGAATCCAAGAAGGCCAAACATAACTGATCATGAAAAGTGTTACCCTAGAGCAGAATTGGAGCTAGAACGAACCAAGATTTGTGCAAAAATGGTGGAATTGGCTCAGACCATGTTTGAAGCCAGTCGCCTATTTAACATCTCTAGTTCAGCCAAGACACAGTTACACTTTGATGGATTACTAGAAAGAATAGAGAGACTAATTGCACAATCAGAAAAGGAACCCGCTTCTCAGCCTAAGGACAAGGCAAGTGAAAGAGCAGGTCTTCCTGCCCAGAAAGCCTATGTGCCTGAAGCCTGTGTGCCTAACTCTACGGAGGCAGACACATCATCTTCTATGAATCGATTCACACCAGAATTCCTACGAGGGATTCAAGAAGACAAATGGGCTAAAGAAAGTGAAGTACCTCCACCCATTGAACTGGTGGATGATGCACACGACCAATTCCCACAAGACATCCCATCCATTTATGAGGAGCAGGAGAGCACCCACTCTCAGGAAAGACTAGACTTTGAGTCTAACTCTCTATAAGAATTACCCCACTTCACAGGCCCATGGGAAGCTAAGTCTACTTGTATGAGAGCACCCACGATCATGGTACGAAATGAGGACTCAGTCTTACCTAGGAACACAAAGGTAGTGAAAAACACTAAAGTGTAGTGCAATCTCAAGTTAGAAGAGCTACTCAAGGTTAGACCTGAATTATGGAAACATGTCTCCAAACAAGTACCAGCGATAGTGAAACCTCATTCCCAGGTAGGATCACATAGGACAGTGCCAGAGATACCCTTGGATAAGATAGGAGACATGTGTGAAGGTGAAGAAGGGAACACCTATCTTCCCATTACCTACCACGGGTACACCACCAAGGCAATTTTGGACTCAGGTGCAGGAGTTGCAATTGCCACCACTTCCCTATGGAAGCGTTGGGGCAAGCCGGCACTCAGGCCAACGAGAATGAAATTGCAGATGGACGATGGTCATCTAGAGAGACCCTTAGGGCTGTTAGAAGGAGTAACTCTCACCACGTGTGGTGTCGAGTTCGAGCATACATTTGCTATATGTGATTTTAGCAAAAATCATGCCTATGAAATGATCTTGGGAAGACCCTTTATGCGACAGTTGCAAGTGGTACAGGATTGGGGAACCAATTCTTTGTACCTGCAGCACTTAGGTGTTACGACCAAAGTGAATCTCAAAGATTACTCTCATAGAGATGTCCCCCCTATCCAATGGAATCCCATCCATAGAGCCAAAGAGGATACGGAATCGGTGCATTCCATAGGGTCAAGATCCTCATGGATGCATGAAGACACCCACTTATGGATGTGCAAAGTAGCAGTAGAACAAGAGGAGAGAGAAAAAGCCAGAGAGATAGGTGCAAAAGAAACCCATAGATCCATTCAAGACCCAGCCTATGCACCTGTAGTCTTTCCTGACGAAGAATTTGAACCCCATGGCTGGGCAGAAATCTTAGCAACAATGGATGTAGCCATCAATGAAGAACAATGGACACCTCACTGTGATGAACATGGCTATGACATTTCAGTCTTCTCCATAGAGCCAATCATGGGAGAGGCAGTGTTAGAAGAGTGTGAACCTAGCCCTGATGCATTTGAGGATGCAAGTGACTCCGATCTAGAGTCAATCATTATGGACCCACCTTTTGCATCAGATGAAGAATACTTCTATGAAGTAGAATTTCAACCCCAGAGGTATGGAGATCTTACAAGTGATGTAAGACTAGCCACACATGTAACCTCGAAGGAAGAAGGAAAGAAAAGAAAGAAGAGAGAAGTCACACCAGAAGAGGAAGAATCTTTGTTTGAGGTCCCGGAAAATTTTAAGAAGTATGAGATAGATGACAGGAGAGTCATGATCAGAATGCCTAAACGAGAGGCGCAATCAGGGGAGGCCTATGATAACAAAGAAACCACCAAGAAAATAGTGGTAGCCAAAGAGGAAGGAGAAGAGAGATGCACTTACATAGGACATGACCTGACAGAAGAAGAAGAGCAAGAATTGATAGCCTTGCTAAGAGAATACAGAGATGTATTCGCTTGGAGTTACAAGGACTTGAAAGGTGTGGACCCTGACATATGCTCACACACCATCCCCATGACCTCAGATGCCAAACCCTCTAAGCAAAAGCCATATACATACAATGATAACTATGCTGCTAAGATCAAAGAGGAGATAGATAGACTGGTGGAAGCTGGATTTATCTATGAAATTGAGCACACTGAATGGGTATCCCCCATTGTTGTGGTGCCCAAGAAAAATGGAAAGCTGCGTGTATGCATTAACATGAAGAAGGTTAATGCAACCAAAATTCGAGATAACTATCCGCTTCCTATCACAGAGCATCTTTTAGAAAGAGTAGCAGGCAAGGAAGTGTACAGCTTCCTCGATGGATTTTCAGGCTACAATCAAGTAGCCATAGCTCCAGAAGATCAGCATAAGATGGCATTTGCCACTGAATGGGGCATTTTTGCCTTTAGGGTAATGCCATTTGGGATTACCAATGCACCAACAACCTTCCAGAGGTTGATGTGCCATGTATTTAAGGAGTTCCTGAGGAAGAATTTAGAAGTCTATGTTGATGATCTTTGTGCTCATTCCAACATTAGACAAACCCATATCCCTGAACTCAGACAAATCTTTGACAAATGTAGAGAATATCAGGTCTGCTTGAACCCAGAAAAGTGTGTTTTCATGGTCAGGCAAGGCAAGATTCTAGGACACATAGTGTCAAGGAATGGCATATCCACAGATGAAGAGAAAGTGAGAGCCATAGCCGAGTTACCTAGGCCAAAGAACGTCAAGGAAGTGCAAGCCTTCATGGGGCATTGTGGTTATTACCGCCGGTTCATTCATATGTACGCTGTCATTGCAAAGCCCATGTATGGACTCTTGACTAACTTTGAGTGGACTGATGAATGTGAGAACTCCTTCAATGAGCTCAAACGACGATTGTGTTCAGCACCAATCTTGACCACCCCGGATTGGAACAAGCCATTCCATGTTCATGTGGATGCATCCAATTATGCTATTGGGTGTGTGCTCGCGTAGCCTATCGGTGAAGGTAATATGGATCTTCCAATTGCCTATGCTAGTAGACAATTGAATGCAGCGAAACGAAATTATACAACCACCGAATGAAGGATTAGGCATGGTATATGCAGTTAAAAAGTTTAGACATTATTTGCTTGCAAATAAGTTTAAATTTTTTACTGACCATCAGGCACTGCTATATCTCGTGAACAAGCCATGCAATACAGGTAGATTAGTAAGATGGTTTCTCTTACTAATGGAATACGACTTCGAGGTTGTGGTAAGGAAAGGTAGGACTCACTTGAGAGCAGACCATCTCTCTAGACTCACATCTGGAGAAGCTCCACAAGGAGTGTCAGATGACCTTCCTGATGCTTACTTGTTTAATTTAAAAGTGGTGCCACAGTGGGCTAAGCCACTAGTGCCAGTATTGACATACGGGCCTAACCATCCAGTAGTAAACACACAGAATAGAGAGGTAGTGAAAGCCCAAAAGTATCACATCATGGCAGGAAGTATGTACAAGCACATAGATCAAGGAATCTTGGCCTGTTGTGTGGAAGAGGATGAGTACGCTAAATGGTTGCAATTAGCACATGTAGGTGGATTAGAGCAACACTATTCAAAGCAACGAACCCTACAGACACTAAGGAGACTCGGAGTGCATTGGCCGACTATGGAAGCTGATGTCCAAAAGTTGTGCAAGGAATGCCCAATCTGCTGCACTAAACCACCTGTGGAACATGCCACTCTTTATCAAGTGTCCATAGTGCCAGATTGGAGTGAACCACTAGTATCCTTCCTGAGGACGAAAACATTCCCTCCAGACATGACTCTGGTTAGGAAACGAAGTCTAGAGCAAGAAGCCCAGGATTACGCACTCATTGGTGATAATCTATACAAGCGTGGTAAGGATGGTTACCTGAGACTGTGTGTCCATGAAAGTGAATATCTCAAGATCTTGGAGACTGCTCACCAAGGTGTAGCAGGAGGACACTTTGGACCAGATCGAGTGATCAAAGCGATACTATTTGCGGGCTTCTGGTGGCCAATCCTTCACATGGATGCACATACCTATGTGAAACGGTGTGACGTTTGTCAGAGAACTCAGTATCCTATACGCAAAGATGAAATGCCACTGAAAAGTATGATGGGTGGACGTGCATTCTCTAAGTGGGGAATAGACTTTGTAGGTCCTATTAACCCCCAGCTAAGGGTTCACATGCTGAATACATCATTGTTGCCACCGACTATCTAACAAAATGGGTAGAGGTAAAAGCTACAACGAAGAATGACGCTCAAACAACTGCTAAATTCTTGTTTGAGAATGTATTCACAAGATACGGGCTACCTATAGAGTTACTAAGTGATAGAGGCACTCACTTCTTGAATGAAGTAATTGAAAATCTACTCCAAGAATTCTTGGTAGTTCATAAGAAGTCTGCCCCCTACCACCCACAAGCTAATGGGCAAGCCGAAAGCACAAACAAGATTCTGTGCAATGTGTTGACCAAACTAGTGAACAATAGACGCTCTGATTGGGACAAACAGCTACACCATGCTGTTTGGGCATACCGAGTCGCCTACAAAACGGTACTCCAAGCCACCCCCTTTCAGATGGTATTTGGTCAAAATGCAGTGCTACCATTGGACTTCTTAATACCTACATTGAAAGTAGCACAAGAGCATGAATGGACGGGTCATGAACTCTCCTCTAGACTTTTTGACCTTGAACAACTAGGAGAAACAAGACTGAGGGCGGCTGAAGGGATATATGTTGCTAAGAAACGACAGAAGGCATATTTTGATGCCCATATTAAGGATAAAGGCTTGAAAGTAGGAGATCTGGTACTAGTCTACACTTTGAAACAACATGCAAGGAAATTAGAGAAACATGGCTACGGACCCATGATCATTAATAGAATCTCAACAAGTGGAGCAGTGCAACTAGCCACATTAGAAGGTGATGTTCTTCCAAGCTACATTAGCGGATGCAGAGTCAAGTTGTATCAGGAACCTCTCACAGAGGAAATGCTAAGTCGACTCAACACTACTAAGAAACGCAAAGAAGAAGAAAAGCGAATTCGAGAAGAAGCTCAAGCAGAAGCCTTAGAGCGCATACGGAGAATGAAATTAAGAAGACAAGGTAGAGAGCAACCTAGGCAAGATGCCGACGCAGACCAAGGATATCACATGGCTATGTGTGAAGTTTCACATATCAGCTCTCATAGGATAATTGATCGACGTCCTTTTATAACCTTAGATATAGGACAAGGAAAAGGTGCAAGGATTGTAAGAGCCTTGATTGACTCAGGTGCAGCCACTAGTGCTGTTCAATTGTCTTACTATCAAGAATTGAAATTAACTGTCAATCCTATAGAAGCATATCTCATAGGATTGGGAGGTGTGGAAACCCCTTGCCTGGGCGAGGTGGATCTTCCCATCTCCATTCAAGACGAAGTATTGATAGTCAGAGTACTAGTGTGTCAAGATGAGGACCTCACTGAGCCTCTGGTCTTGGGTCAAGACTGGATTTATGACCAAGCAGTCAACTTAAACCTAAGAAGTGGACTTCTTCAGGTATGGGTGAATCAGAGTAGAATTACAGTTGAGTTAGATAATGGAGCACTTCCGGAACTAGGAAAGGCACAGACTCCTGGTCCCTCTAGGGGTACACATGAAGTTGACCATGCTGTTCTTGTCCAAAGCTATGTGATGCAGAGGAATGGAGATCTCAATAGAAAAGTCAAGACGTTGGCGGAACTCCCTTCTTTTCCAAAGGCCAGAAGGAGGCAGCAACTAAGGGTAGATCAATTACTGAAGACTATCTATGCGGGAGACCAAAAGAACGTGCGAAGCCGAACAACTCAGCCAGTGAAACAAATGTGGGTGCGAAAAGACGAGCTGCCGACTGTAGCCAAGTCGCGACAACTGTCTCAACTACCTATTAGTAATCAATGACATGATACTAATAAGAGGACTCCTAAAACCTCTGTTGAGAAAGTGAAATCTATCTGGGTGCCCAAGAAGTCGATGAAGGCTGACCCACAATCAAGACAAATTTGGGTGCCTAAGGCTTGCTTGCGGGCTCAACTAGTCCCACACGACTCACATCATACACGATCGAGTTCACTCACTCAAGGAACCGCCACCCACTCTTGCCTGACACACTCGAACACACAGTCACTTAGAAGCATGCACAGACTCACTCGTAAATGGGTCCCAAAGACGCATCACCCCCGAGCAGAATTACTCATGCAACCCTCCAGAGTCTCCATAAAACCAAAACCAAGAGCCACCCATTGCGTTTGGCAACCTAACACTTGTAATAAATCCCTCGACTCCAATTTGTAAATTCATCTCCACTTACTAACTGCATCAGTCAAACACTGCATCTTTCCATCTAGCTCCTAGGACTATCCATTCATTAACTACACACACTGTCATCGTGCACTCACTGACCCACTAACCCATTACTCACCTCACAATAATATTGTAACGGGGGCAAAACGTGTTCTATCTTGTCCATTACAATATTAACGCATGCTCTATATTCTCGACATAACCAGCTAGCAAGCAATAACGATGGCAGAAGCTGGAGGCACCAGTTCCCAGGCAGGGTCCAGCGCACAGATTGTGGACATTGAAACCATTCTTCTGGAACCGCCACTCACCGAAAGGCCTCAAGAACTTCAAGCGGTGCATGTCCTTCCTATCCAGGACCCTCCTCAGGGACATTCTCAAGTGGGGAAACATGCTCATTGGTTTAGTGATGTAGCAGGGCCATTGGGTGACGGCACCTACTTCTGGGAAGTAGAAATTGAATTTAATGGCAAATGGGGACGCTACCACTTTTTCACTCGGGAATTCGAGAACTATCAGAATGCAGAGGTAATGCGATCAGTTTGGACCAAGGCAGGCCTGGATAGATATTTCAGGGCACACTTGCCTAAACCTGATTTTCTACGCTGCTCCTATTTTATCAGCACCATCACTCCCAGCAGGGCCAAGGGAGGCGATAGTACTTTTGTACTACCATCATTGTTGCCAGGACACAAACTCAAGAGATTCAAACTGTCCCTCAATCTGGTACGGGAAGCATTGAACATGCAAGATATGCACATTCCAACCGAGAAAGAAACAATGGTCCCGGGTAGGATGAAGCATAAGGATCTCAATAAATTGAAGGACATGGTGGCAATGACGCCTACCATTGCTCTCCACTTACGAACTGTTATGCAACATTTTGCTTTTCTCGCACAAGAACGATTCACTATGCCCCCTAAGAAAATATGGTTCAGCTTATACTTGGCAGAAACGGAGAACCTCACCCTCAACATACCGCACTGGGTCATCGATCAGATACACCTAGCCCATCAGCGCTAGAATAAGAAGCAGAAAAATGTACTTCATGGCTGTTGTGCCCTAACCAGAATAATTTACAGGTGCCTAGCATATGACGTGCCCATTCAAAGAGCACTAGTGTAGTCCAGGGCCCAAGAATTCCAAAGGCGACTATCAACAGCGGGTCCTCCATCGAAGAAGATGAGAGGGGGCATCCAATTACCATGTGCTCAACCAAGGGGAGCCACTACCACATCTGAGGTGACTCCTCCTCAAACTAGGCGTGTTCTGTACTTGTTCCCAGACCAAGTACAGAAGGACCCAACTTGGTGTTTCCCCCCATTCCATCAGACTTGGAATTTCCACAGGGATTTACTCTCAATGACCTCACGGATGAAGAAGTTGCCAGGTTGATCTACGAATCTAATCTTGAAATAGAAGCAGACCAGACCCAGGAACCACACCCCACCACAACAACACCAGCCCCGACACAACCAGTCATCGTAGAAGTCGAAGGAGATGAACAAGAGGCAGGAGGAGGAGAAGAAGAAGCCGACGAAGAACAACATCAAGAATATGATGAACTCTCAGAGCTAGCAAGTGCCCCAGGATATTCGGCACAAATAAAAAGGTTGTACCAAACCATGAAGCGAGTTCAAGAACAACACAAAATGTCACTTGAATAAGGCAAGGTGCTCATGAGCCAACTATTGGCTGAGGAAGGTGTGGACGATATGTTTATCGAATCCATGAACCTACATGTAGAGGCAGTCAGCTTGGATGAGGCCATACATGAGGCCATGACATACATTAATCGATTTGAGAAACATGTGCCTGCCCGCCCCAAGCGATCTGGAAAACAAATACACATCAATGTATCAGAACTGGAAGGCAACACGCAAACAGAAGAACATTAGGAGGAACCACTCTCCCCACCCACCTCACCTCTCACTACACAATTCACCTCACCAACCGGCACGACCACACCCTTTTCTACCACTACCACAGTCGTCATGGGAATTCCTCTCTCTCCCGGTATCCAATTTGGAGGAGTTTCCATGCCCACCTTCACTACACTCTTCACAAATATCACTTCCACCCCACCCACTGTCCCCATCTTTACAGTCACACACACATTTGACACAATGGAGACATCACCCGCCACAGTACCACCCCCACCCCCCACACAACCTCAATCTCCCATACCCCCTCCACCTACTTCACCACTTGACTCCACCGCATTCACACCTCCCTTCCCCTTCCCCATTCCCCCTGCATCTTCATCTTTAACTGCATCTTTTAATGTAAATAGTATATTCCTGTCATTACATCAATGCGTATATCAACTTCAGCGGGAGTACAGGGATCTAGAAGGCCGCCATCAACAGTTGACAACGAATCATCAGCAACTACAAAGACGACTCACAATGCTAGAAGACGAAAGTGCGGAACTCAACCAGCGCTACACCACTCTCGAGAAAGCCCATCAAACACTCCTGGAGGCACCCCAACCATCAGCAGAACCCGGTGTCAAGCAACTCGAAGCCTTGCTGGAGGTGTACCAAACAGATAACCTGAGAGTCCGGCATAATTTAACTCTACTTCGAAAGCATATGGCTACAGCACTTGAAGAAAATAAACGGTTGCAGAAACAAAATGAAGAAAACCTCGAAGCAGCCATGGAAGGTTCCCCCCATGAGATCGATCCAAAACAGTTCAAAGCGGTTCCCACAAAAACAATGAAAACCATCTTGGAAAGTTATGCGGATTTATTAGAAGCGCATGATGATTTGGAAAGGGAACGAGATGAGCTACGTAGCCAGCTCAGGGAAAAGGAGGCTCCAACCAAGGTAATAGAAACGGCCTCGACTTCAGAGGAAGTAAAGGCATTGACAGAGTAGGTGGCTGAGCTCTAGAAAAAGTTACTAGAATATGAAAGGCAGCCCTCCCCAATTGTAGAACCTGAACCGGAGGACTTAGTACCCATTGAGGTGGATGAAACATATGAGGAACCATACGTTCCTATGCCGATGCCAGGTGGTGCACAGACCTCACAAGGAATGGACACATTAGAAGTTGAAGTACCTGAATGGCTCCAAACACTAGAGAAGACAGCAACAACTCATGAAGATAGAGTGGCCATTCAAATCCAATCTATGGCAAAGTTAGAAGAAACCATCATCAAGTCTGAATACTTTCTAAGCATGTCTCATCATAGATGGATCGGCACCAACGATGATCAATATGTGCCATATTGTGTGCTCCTTGCGGATTACAATGCAGAGATTCAACGCAGTTGTGGCAAACCTCCAACTTTTGCCACACAATTTGGGCCAGAGGATATCCCAGAAAGTGCGAAGAAAGGCTCCATTCATCAACCAACCTGGAGAATCCGTCTTCTTGAAACCTACCCGGAAATGGTTCGTACCTAGACTAACATGCCCCTTTTTATTAAATACAATCCTTGTTATGTTCCAGTATTCCACCGGCGCACTTGGCCAGAGTTTACCATTGCTGTCAAGAATGTCAAGGGTTGCGCAAAGTGGTTAAATTATGTTTATCTAGCACCGCCACAAGGCCCTCCCACTGTAAATTACATGATTTCTACCATCAGACACTGGAGCACTCGACTACGGAATACCCCCGATGTGATGGCACAAATGTGTATGAAAATCTTTGAACTAATGCTAATCACCTTCAGGACGTTCAAGAATATTAAAGAACCCCACTTCTCAGGTGTCGGATTTCTTACAGGAAACCAAGATCTGGTATACGACATGAGCACAACCCCATCCATAGAGGTAATATATGCTTGGCACGCCCGAATAAAGTGCCTCCCAGCTTGTTTTAAACAGACATTCGAGGAGATGTTCATAACGGGATCCTGGGAATATCACTCAGAAATATTTGTACCCAGGCCCTCACATCTCCTCCACTTATTCGCTGTGGAGAGAACCATCCATTCAGAACAACTGTGGGTGCCACATCCGGACGTACCAGGACCAGTGAATTGGGATGCATTATTAATAGATCTAGCACGGGGGCTCCGATTAGAAGAACATCACCTTGCTTCCGACGTTGTCCAATATTACATTCAACGAACATCTAGACAAGGGTCTGTCAGGGGCGACAGACGCGAGAGTGGGAGGGCTGTTGGCAGCAGTCAGGGAACCGAAGGAGCCACAAGACAAAGAGGGTCGGAACGAAGAGATAGCACAAGCAGACACAATAGCCAAAGAAGATCTGGCAAGTAGGCCATCTAAATTTTTCAGACATCAAGGAGTTGAGCACACAAGAAGAAAGAGCAAGTAGGGAGCTCAAAGATGTGTATGACAAATCAACAGAGAAAATCCCTACACAAATAGTGATTTTAATCACTAAACACCATTGTAAATACCATTTCGTATTTTTGTAGCTCCATTTTGTGCAAGCCAAGGAGTCCTTGAGCTTGAGGAGCTTTAGAAGTATCTACCTGCCAATTTTCGTATTTTTTAGATCTCGTTTGAGCCCTCAAATAAGCCCTGGAACCTAATTTTTAACTAGGCCGGACACTAGGTCTGGACAGGGCCAAAGCTAGTAAAAAACTATAAAAGGAGCTAGAGAGCTCATTTTTGAGGTTAGCTTGTAATAGATTTGAACTTGTAAATGTTTTTTGAAGTAATCTAAGAACTCCATTGCTTCTCACTCTTTGTCTTGCCGTGTGTGCGCGTGTGTGTATGTGTGTGCATGTTTGTGTGCTTCTCACTCACGCACTTGTGCCTTCACTTGTTCGAGGTCTTCATACCATCCTCACGTCTTTCCGGATTGACATTAAAGGAGGTGCTACTCATCACTGAGCTACACCTGCTCTCCATAAATAGAAGGAATGTCTTATGGGAATTGGTCATGCGCATCATCCACAAGTTCAATGGGAGGAGGGACTTCACTTTCTTTAGCCCATTTCTCTTCTTGAATCTCTCGTAGGAATTCTGGTGAATACCGATTCATAGAAGAAGATGCATCTGGCTCAGTGGAATTAGGCGCGTAAGCTTCCTGGGGAGGAAGGCTTATCCTTTCACTTGCCTTGCCCTTATTTGGAGGGGTGGGTTCCTCTTTTGATTGTGCAATTAGCCTCTCCAATCTTTCTAGCAGTCCATCAAAGTGCAACTGTGTCTTAGCTGAACTAGAGATGTTAAAGAGACGACTGGCCTCAAACATGGTTTGAGCCAATTCCACCATCTTAACACAAATTTTAGTTCGTTCAAGCTCTAGTTCGGCTCTAGGGTAACACTTTTCATGATCCGTTACATTTGGCCCTTCTTGGATGCTGGCATGATATGCCTTAAGCATCATATTTAGGTCCTCGGGAGTGGGATATGCTAATACTGATCCTACTCTAGGAGGTGGTGGGGCTGCATGAGGCGGGTTGTAAGGTGGTGGATCGGATGGAGATGGGAATGGTGGTGGTGGGGTAGTATGAGAGTGAAGTTGAGAGGTGAGTTCAATTATCTTGGCTCTCGTTTCTCTTATGCTTTCCTTGAGTTCACTCATCTTCTTTACCCATTGCCTTTTCATTCTTTTTCTAAAAGCTCTAGTCCTCTTCTTCATCATGCTCTCCGTTTCACTAACCTTGGAGCTCTTTTCCTGGCCTACACCTTGGTTTTGTTGCGCAACTTGAGCTCTAGTGACCACTTGCACTGGTGCAGTGGAAGCGACACTTCCTGAGGAATCTACTACCAACCCAATAACGTTAATTGGGGTGATTTTTGGCATGTTATTGGGGTTCTTTGGGCAATCTCGTAAGAGATTCTCTTTTTTGCAATCTTGACAAAAGCCCTGTATTGTTACTGAGTGGGGTTGTGTGGGTGCAGGCATTGCGCAATCACGAATGAGGTGATCACCCTGACATCGATAGCATGGTCCTCTAGGGAATGGGGGTCTTACTTGCCTAGGTTGAGGTCGAGAGTTGGGATTTGCGTACATGACATTTGCATACTCTACCTCCCAACTAGGTTCACTCGGTTCTTCACTATAGTAGGATTCACCATGTTCAGGAGATTGCATGTAGTAAGCCTGGGGGCTATCAATATGTGTAGAATCAAAGCTATGGTCACTAGGGTCACTTTCTGAAAGCAATGGTGTCACTAGCACTATGGATATAATCAGGTTCTCTTCTGCAGCTCCATACTTTACTGGGATCACATTGGCTGGAGCAGGAGGTTGTTGGGCTAGCACTGGTTGAGGTCTCTGCTAGGCCTGATATTGTGGTTGGTAGGTTTGTTGAGGCCTCGCATACTGTTGTGGTGGATACTGGTTCTGATATCTTCCCTATTGTGGATAGGGCTGAGGGTAGGTTTGCCTAATCGCTTGCTTATTGTAGGGGCAATCTTGCACGGTGTGGTCGGTGTACCTCCGTTCTATGGTGCAGTACTGGCTACTAGGATTCACTTGGGGTTGAGCCATTATGGGACACACGTTTGCCATATGGTCACCTCCACAAGTATAGCACCGCTTAACTGGGGCAAATCTTGGGATTTGTTTGCTAGAGACGCCTAGTTTTTGAGCTACTTTCTCAGGGAGTTCCTCAATAGAGGTTGATTGCAAGGAAGAGAGGCTAGTAGAACTATCTGAATCTTTGTAGATTTTGGAAAGCTCTAGCTCCTCTCCTAGATTGTCTTCTATGTCAATGCACATGCATACACACTCTTCTATGGTCCTAGGGTCCTTCAAGTACACGTATGATCTCAATTTGGTACTTAGCAATCCATCCAAAAATAAAGCCACTTGTTTGGCTGGAGTGGGTAGCTCAGGAATTGGACATCTCTCTAGATATTGCCTAAACCTCCTTCCTGCAAGTCTAACCGTCTCTTGAAGGGTCTGCTTGAAGCTGTGAATCTGTGAGGAAGTATTATGACTTATGCCACTCTTATAGAATTCAATAATGAAAGCCTCTAGAAGTTGGTCTATGTTCCTGAAGTGTCTCTCATTTAGTGGTTGAAACCACGTAAGAGCGATGTTCCTAAGGGTTAGACCAAAGGCATTGTACTGCGTGAATAGGTCCTCAAGTTGTTGAGCTCTCAAGACTTGCCTAAACTCGGCCACATGATCGTATGGGTCTCCAGTGCCATCGAAATAGTTCTTCATGGACTTAACTAGCTATGTAGGTCTCAAAGTCCTTGTGTGCTCTCTAGGTCTTGGCAGAGGGAATTCATCTACATTTCTTGGATTCCTTGGAGCTCTAAGTCTCTCATGTTCCACTCTATCCATTTTCGTTCTCGTTCTTTCTCTTTCCAAAGGGTTGGTGAAACTCACTTCTAGCCTATCTCTACTTCTGTTCCTTTGAGCTCCATGAGCTTGGGATGTTCCCACTCCTTGGTGGCCATAAGAGACATTAGATTTTGATTGGGGGAAAACAAATTCACCCTTCCAAGTGTAGGCATGCCTACCATGCTCTGTGACCACAAAGATCCTCTCTGAAGTATTGTCTAGGTAGATCACTTTGCCTGGACTATCCGGATCTTTAAACTCGTAGATAGTGAGTGCTCCAACCTCATTTGGTTGATCCGGCTTATACCTCCAAAAGGCTTCATCAGTCTCTCGATTTAAAAGCAGGTCTATGCTCTTATTATCCTGGGGAACCCATTCCGACGTGATAATTCTAGTGAGGACTGATTAGCCTCGAGGGGTTTTAGGCTCTCCATTTATGTTCCCTTGCTCTAGGTCACCTATGTCTGTCTCAGGGATCACATTCCCAAATTCATTTGTCCTATCTAGGTGACTGGTGACTACGTATATGGTTCCTTCCTTGTCCAGGTATGCTCCATTTTCAAACTTGACTGCTGGATGTTCTAATCCATGGGTTGATCTGGGTTTCTAATCTGAACCACAGATCTTCCTAGTCCATCCTCATAGATGCACACACCTAATCGGTTGGTCCTAAGGTACTCGAGTTGCGTCTTGTAAGGGCCTTCTACCTTGTGTAAATATGGCACACCTGAACTTCCTGTGGGTCTCTCCATACCATGAGACATCTCGGACTCGCTAGTTTCGGAGCTAGGGTAGTGTGAATAATGGCTCAACTCGCCTGTTCTAGGGTTAAAACAGGGTTAAAATAGGCTAACAATTCACAGGATTTGTCTCAAAATGCAAGTGTAGGGACCTCACAAGGTGTAAATTGTTTGACAAGTATGCCCAAAATTACCCCAAGACTTAGAACAAAAAACCCTAAAAATTTAGCCGAAAATGCTTGTCAATCGCGATCGACAGGTCTGTCAATCGCAATTGACAGAGCTGTCCATCAATTGCGATCGACACATCAATCACGATCGACGGTGTCAATCACGATCGACACTTTTTCCACAATTTTTGCTGTAATTTCAATCAATCGGGGATGTGTCCGTCGCAATGGACACGTGGCAACGCGAGACTTTGAGTCAATCGTGAATTTTTAGTCGGTCGCAATCGACGATGTCGATCGCAATTGACTGAGTCCTACGTGGCAGTCTGTCGGGGTCTGTCAGTCGGGATTGACAGAGTCTATCAGTTGCGATTGACAGAGTTTGTCGATCGTGGCTGTCGATCGCGATCGACAGTGTCGGTCGCGATTGACAGAGGATTAAGGAATTTTTTAATTTTGATTAGCGTTTTGCAAAGTGCTCATCATGAGTGTTCTTGTGGTGTACTTTGTTTTACCAAAGGAGAAATTTTTCTGTCGATCGCGATCGACAGAGGTCTGCGACACAGAGACAGGGCCGAGCTTTTCCGTACCTACGTAGCCTGCTGGAGAGGATGATACAACAAAAACCTGCAAGGAATCTCAAAAAACATGCAAAAGCAGTGCACACAACTCGCTCTCTCGCTCTCTCTCCCAAGTGAAATGAGGGAAATGGAAGGGGAAAGGAGATATGATCAAAAAACTGAAATTTTCGCGATGATGGAGATGGAGGTGGGATATGGTGAGGATGATGATGGTGAAGTAAGAAAGAGAAAAGAAAGTAAAGAAATTACCTACTACGCCAACATCACAACTCTACGTCTTACCATCACACGCTCGTCCTCAAAGCTCGATCCCCGACAACGACGCCAAAATTTGGTGTAGCTCACTGATGAGTAGCACCTCCTTTAATGTCAATCCAAGAAGAGGTGAGGATGGTATGAAGACCTCGAACAAGTGATGGCACAAGTGTGTGAGTGAGAAGAACACTAACATGCACACACATACACACACGTGCGCACAAGGCAAGAACAACGAGAGAGACAATGGAGCTCTTTAGATTACTCAAAAATGCTCTTACAAGTTCAATTCTACAACAAGCTAACCTAAAAAATGAGCTCTCTAGCTCTTTTTATAGTTTTTGACTAGCTTTGGCCCTGTCCAGACCTAGTGTCTGGCCTAGTTAAAAATCAGGTTCCTAGGCTAATTCTAAGGCTCAAACAAGCTCAGAAAATTATGAAAATTGATAGGTAGGTACTTCTAATGCTCCTCAAGCTAAGGACTCCTTGGATTGCACAAAATGGAGTTAAAAAAAGGTGGAATGGTATTTACAATGGTGTGGAGTGACTAAAATCACTATTTTGGAAAATATTAATTCAGGAAAAAATGATGGCCTATTTGCCAGATCTTCTTTGACTGCTTTGTCTACTTGGCCCTTCTCGTTGGCTCCCTTGTCTTGTAAGTCCTTGACCGCCCTGACCACTGCCAAAAAACACGCATAATGGACCTGTTCTGCCTGGACTGATCTTCCTGTAACAGAACAGAGACTAACTCCTCAAATGACAAGGCACTTGGATTGCCTTTCATCATCAACCGAAGAGTAGAAGCAAAAATCTGATATGAATCAGGAAGACCATTCAGAACGGTCTACACTAGTGAGCTATCTAGTATAACCTCATCAATAGAAATCAACTGTTCCTTCAAGTCTTTGATCTTTGTTAGGAAACTGTCCATAGAATCACCTGCATTCATGTGCTCACTCTCCAACTGTTTTTGGAGGTAAGCAACACGAGCCTCATTCCTAGCTTGGTACAATGTGGTAAGTGTATCCAAGCATCCTTAGCTATTCTGTAAGAGCGAATATGAGGAATAATGGCACGTTTGACAAACAAAGCTATCAATGCATGTACCTAAGCATCTCTGCCATCCCAACGAATCTACTATGCAGTAGGTGCGGCAAAAAATGTAGCACGAACAGGAATATGATGAATACCATCATATTTGACACCTTCTGCATCAGCTTCAGTACCTACAGTTGTAGCAGTTGCAGGTGTGATAGGACGTTTTTCAACACCCTGCACAATGTTCCACAGTCCTTTTGCAACCAACACATGTTGCATCATATAAGCCCATAACAGGTAGTTGGTACCATCCAACTTATCCTCAACAGCCAACATACGTAATACAATACTGCTTTCAGCCATGGCCGATGACTAAAATACCTTGATGTAGAAAATTGACTCTATCTCAAAAAGTTGAACAAAACCGTCGAGATGAATTCCGCTACACCTATAGCAGACTGAGACGCTTATACTGGCGAATAGAAAGTGGTATATATCTTTGGCACAAAAAGATGAAATAGCCTGCACAAGCGCTACGATAATGGGTTCGGAGGCTGAAACGAGCTCAGATCGCGATTTCGACACCACAGAATGAAGGTGTTTTGATCTCTGAAACACCTTGAGTATGCTCACCAAATTTTGTGCGAATCTGAGATTGCAAATGGAGGAGTGTCGACGACGCCCTAGATGAAGCGATAACCTGCTCTGATACCAATTGTTGGAGTTAGACATCTACGGAAGCACGTGAACAGCACAAGGAAGAAGAAGAAGCTTGGAGCACAACAGACAATACTGAATGTATTACTAGAGAATGTACAAAGATAAGTAGCCCATTAGGGCAATAGGCATATATACAAGCCGGGGGGAAAAAACCTCCTAA
The DNA here is from genome assembly GCA_020310875.1 of Ceratopteris richardii. Taxonomy (NCBI): domain Eukaryota; kingdom Viridiplantae; phylum Streptophyta; class Polypodiopsida; order Polypodiales; family Pteridaceae; genus Ceratopteris; species Ceratopteris richardii. The sequence goes on along the minus strand of CM035423.1, from coordinate 137,485,890 downwards.
AGAGGGAAAAAAGTGCCCCGGCGGTCCTAGTGTGTTCACGCACATCACTACCTAAATATATCAACATTGCCATTGCAACTACCTCCTTGTGGAAGCAATGGGGCAAACCCGCATTAAGACCAACTAGAATGAAGTTTCAAATGGCTGATGGACATATTGAAAGACCTCTAGGATTGCTAGAAGGGATCACTCTAACCACTTGTGGTGTAGAGTTTGAACACACCTTTGCTATATGTGACTTTGGAAAACTTAATGTCTATGAGATGATCCTAGGAAGGCCCTTCGTACGACAACTACAAATAGTACAAGATTGGGAAACCAACTCTTTGTACTTGCAACACTTAGGGGTCACCACCAAGGTCAATCTAAAGGACTATACATTTAGAGATGTACCACCCCTACAGTGGAATCCTATCCACAAGGCACCAGAAGATTCAATCTCTGTGCACTCTAACAGTTCTTCTGATCCATCCTGGATGCATGAAGATACTCACTTGTGGATGTGAAAAGTTGCAAAGGAAGAGGAAAAGCGCTTAAAGGCAAGAGAAGAAGGAACTCCCCTAGGAGATAGACCAATTAGAGACCCAACCTATGCACTGATGATCTTTCCAGATGAGGAATTTGAGCGTCATGGTTGGGTAGAAATTTTAGCCACCATGGGCATTGCTGTCAATGAAGACAATGCTCACAAAATGAAAAATCAGAGAAAGATAACACAGGTAAGTAGCCAAAACGAGAAAGATTTTCTATTCCACTACGAGATATATGGCCCAAAAGACCATGCCAAATACAAGCCATAGGCTGTTCAGTAACAGCTAACAAGTGTTCTTTCAGTGATACAAATAAAGGATAAAGTGATCCAACTTTGGTTCCTTTTGCAATAACCATATTGCCCTTTGATATACAAAGGGACTGAGCATAGAAGAACACCTTCTAATTGTTGATATATTTAGGTAGTGATGTGTGTGAACACACTAGGACCGCCGGGGCACTTTTTTCCCTCTTTAGGAGGTTTTTTTCCCCTGGCTTGTATATACGCCTATTGCCCTAATGGGCTACTTATCTTTGTACATTCTCTAGTAATACATTCAGTATTGTGTGTTGTGCTCCAAGCTTCTTCTTCTTCCTTGTGCTACTCGCGTGCTCTAGCAAACGTCTATCTCAAACAATTGGTATCAGAGTAGGTCGTCGCTTCATCAAGGGTGTTGTCGACACTCCTCCCTTTGCAGTCTCAGATTCACAGGAAATTTGGTGAGCATACTCAAGGTGCTTCAGAGATCAAAACTGCTTCGCTCTATCATGCCGAAATCACGATCTGAGCTCATTTCGGCCTCCAAACGCACTATCGTAGCGCTTGTGCAGGCTATTTCATCTTTTTGTGCCAAAGGTATATACCAGTTTCTGTTTGCCAGTATAAGCGTCTCGAAGTCTGCTACAGGTCTAGCCGAATTCATCTCGACAATTCTATTCAACTTTTTGAGATACAGTCAATTTTTTGCATCAAGGTATTTTAGTCACCGGCCATGGCTGAAAGCAGTGATGTATTCCGTATGTTGGCTGTTGAGGATAAGTTGGATGGTACCAACTACCCATTATGGGCTTATATGATGTGACACGTATTGGTTGCAAAAGGATTGTGGAACATTATGCAGGGTGTTGAAAGACGTCTTGTTACACCTCTGACTACAGGTACTGCAAATACAGGTGCTGGAGTTGATGAAGATGGTGTCGAAGATGATATTCCGCAGATTCCTGTTAGTGGTGCTGTTTCTACTACACCTACTGCAGAGCAGATTCGTTGGGATGGCAGAGATGCCCAGACACATGCATTGATAGCTTTGTCTGTCAAACGTGCCATTATTCTCACATTCACTCTTGCAAAACAGCTAAGGATGCTTGGGATACACTTACCACATTGTACCAAGCTAGGAATGAGGCTCGTGTTGCTTACCTCTGAAAATAGTTGGAGAGTGAGCACATGAATGAAGGTGATTCTATGGACAGTTTCCTAACAAAGATCAAAGACTTGAAGGAATAGTTGATTTCTGTTGATGAGGTTATACCAGATAGCTCACTTGTGCAGACCGTTCTGAATGGTCTTCTTGATTCATATCAGAGTTTTGCTTCTACTCTTCGGTTGATGATGAAAGGCAATCCAAATGCCTTATCATTTGAGGAGTTAGTCTCTGTTCTGTTGCAGGAAGATAAGTCCAGGCAAAACAGGTCCATTATGCGAGTTGCAGATCAAGCTTTCCTGGCTAGTCAGAAGGGCAAAGGAAAATGGAGCTCTTCAACTAGTAAGCAGAAATCTGCTAATTCTGCATATTTGAAGAAGGAAGATAAAGATGAAAAGAAATAAAAAAAGCAGAAATTGTTTTGTAAGTACTGTAAAGGGCATGATCATATCATAAGGAACTGTCCAAAACTGGCTGCTAAAGAGGCAAAGAAGAAAGAGGCTGGAATGGTTGTTGCAGAGGCCTCTACACCCAAAACAGAATCCGCAAATCTTGTGCAGGAAGAAGAATGGGCATTTACTACTGTCTGCAATTTTGACCCATCTTCTCATGAGCAGTGCATGTCTGCAGTAGACTCAGATGTTTGGTATTTTAATAGTGGGGCGAACAAACATATTACCTCGTAGCGCAGTTTCTTCTCTATACTCGAGCCTGCCCCTACAGGGAATATTGTTACATGCACCAACAACTCCTCTTATCCTGTTATGGGAGTTGGTAAGATCATTTTGACTACTGCTGATGGTAGTTCTTTCACTTTGTCAGATGCTTTATTTGTGCTTGGGATAAAAAAGAACCTGTTATCAGTTTTTGCATTAGCCAAGATTGGCTTGGTTGTGAAATTTGTTGATGACAAGTGTACAGTTCATGATCTGTCAAATGGCAATGTGATTATTGCTTCTAGCATTTTATGTCGTGGGCTATATAAGCTCATAGTCTATGAAAGATCTGTAAATGATTTGGCATGTGCAGTAAATGATTCTCAGGCTATGTTAGATGCAAAGCTTTGGCATGCATGCTTTGGTCATCTGAATTTTGCTAGTTTGCTACACCTGCAGAAATAAAAAATGGTGTCCTCATTGCCCAAACTTGAGGCACCTAGAAAACATGTTTGTGAAGGCTGTATTTTGGGCAAAATGCAGCGTTCATCCTTTCCAAAAGATGGTTCATTTCAGGCTACTCAGAAATCGCAGATTGTACATAGTGATGTCTGTGGTCCTATGCAGACATCTTCTTTTGGAAATTATCTTTACTTTGGGACTTTCATTGATGATTTTTCTAGGCATGCATGGGTATATCCACTCAAAGCAAAGTCCGTAGTGTTCATGTGCTTTAAACAGTTTTTGGTTTTGGCTGAAAATTTGTCACCATGTAAAATGGGCACCCTCCGTTCTGATCGAGGGGGGGAATATATGTCTTCTAATATTAATGCATTTTTGGCTCAACGTGGGATAAAACACCAGTGTACAATGCCGTATACACCTCAACAAAATGGAGTTGCTAAACGAAAGAACAGGTCACTCATGGAGATGGCGAGGTGCATGGTCAAGAGTCAGGCTTTACCACATAGTTTCTGGCTTGAGGCTGTCATGTGTGCAGCATATGTACTGAACAGGTGTCCCACTAAAGCACTGCAGTCTATCACTCCATATGAGGTTTGGCATGACTGCAAGCCATCTGTTGCTCATCTGCATGTTTTTGGTTGTTTGGCATATGCACTAGTGCCTGAACAACATCACAGAATTGGATGATAATAAATCTGATCTTCAGTGATTTAGCATTGCTTCCTTAACATCAATACCTGTGTCTTGAGACAAAATATCTGAACCCTCTTTATTAGCACTGCAGATGCTAATGGCTTTCACTGTTTACTTCTCAGCTTCCCAAAGTCTAGAATAAGGTTAGCTAATCTATATAACAAAACCTTGCTGAATGCATTTTAGGATTCATACCCTTCTGCAACATAACAAGTATCTTCTTCTATCTTTCTATGACACAAATCTGATAGAATCTAAATCTTTGACTTACTTCCTCCAATGCTAAGAACTTTCTCAAACAAAGGATAGACAACAGACTCATAAATACTCAAGATCATTCAAGATCTTTCCAACAAAATACCTGTATAGAATCTGCTCTCATCAAACCTTCATGACTGAATGTTTGATTTGTTACCTGAATGTCTCCAAGTGTCCATGCTTCTTACAAAGTTTGTAAAACTTCTCTTCAAACAAATCCTTCCCAAGAATCTGCAACTCCTACTTGAAACATAAGTGGACAAACTTCTCACCTTGAGAACTCCAAAAGCTGCAAGTTGATACTTCAAATCTTTCATATTCTACTCGGGTGAAATCTGATAATACCTGCTTGACTTTCTTTTGGATAACTCCACTTCTTAATCAAGTGCTAGGATTTTATGGAACACCTTTTTGAATACAAGCATGTATCCAAAAATCAAGACAAACACAGAAAGTAGATTCTCCATTGACTTGTACATCAACAAATCTGAATTCTATGAAGTTTTTTGAAAATACTGAAATCTGCAACTTGTCATATACCAAGTAGCTCTCTATTAACACTCCAAGAATTCTTTGAGGGAACATATAAGCTGCCTGCTTAAAAGCTTCAACTAAAACATAACTCATACATATATGAGTCAAAACATATATGTGCTACTTTTCTTTCCCTCAATGCAATTCTTTGTCAAATCTACTAAATCATGACCAAGTGTAATGCAAAACAAGAAATTGCTTCTTCTTTAGACTATCTTCATACAAGATGTTCTCGTAGACTTGTCTTTAGATGTAGAGGATAAAATAGGAAAAGTATATGGAAAATATGAGAGAAAAGGAAGTCTTACTTTCCCTTTGGAATTGTTGGACTTTCTTCTTCTGCATCTTTCTTCCACCTGATGATGATGTCAACATCTTCAAACTTCTCTTCCATACCTTTTGTTCTCTTCATCTTGAAGTAGCAATCACTCTTGACTTCTTCAAATGAACTTTCTCTTCCTCTAGTGCTAAGACTAAGAGACAAAACAAACATGGTATACAAATGGAAGTGAACATAGAATCATGTTTTACCATCTCCTCATATCTCTGAAAAACTCTGCTTCAAATGTGACTGATATGGCTGAATTCACCCACCTTTTGGCTGAATGATGAACTATGTTTCTAGAGTTACCTCTCTAGATACCAAGATTACATTTTGTATCTAGATAAAAACCTTCCAACCAACTTATAATACAAGATTGGCAGAAAACAAAACCGATGCTCTCCACATTTGTCTTCTTAGATGATCTTTCTTGCCATGAAAGAGAACTCTCAAAACTCTTTAGAAAAACCTCTAGATACTTGTTTTGATGTAGCTAATGCTTTAACTTTCAAATAATGAAAGTGTATAAAAGCACTCCTTGAATCCTTCAAATCTCATCATAACTATTCTTCTAAAATATGACCTGCAAATGATAATCTGATAGTGAAAACTGATACCTGTGATTTGATGTTGATATGATTCCTTCATCTTCTCCAAACCATTGTTATTCCTTGAATTTGAAGTAGCCTTCTCTTCATCAAGTCTTGGTCTTCAAACAATACTTTCTATAAACTATTTTCATACTCTTCCAAAAGTATTCGGCTGCTAACAGCTCACCAACTTCATACTCCACACTGATGAATAAACATGTGACTAAATTGTCTAATTCTCAAATCTTTACTCATTTAGATTAAGTGTGTATGTCAAATGTCAAAGTTAGAAGATTCTCTTAACTCATATGTTGTAAACCTGGAAGTTTGGGAACCTAGGAATCTATGAGCGTGAATGCACTGATGCCAAAGCCCTAAAGCTCTGATAACAAATGTTGGTAATTTAGTAGGCCCAATACTAATACCACAGGTCCAAGGTTCCATAGGTCCACGGTTAACAACATAAATTCAGCAATCTTCCAATATTGACAAAACATGAACATACCATATTTAATCATACAAATGATGAGACAAAGATATAGAGAAAGATTAGACAACATGTGTAAAGTGTTAGGTAAGTCACTGCTTACTCACACTATCATATATACCAATGTTCAATGTACAATGTGGGAGCAAAACTCTGAGCCACTCTATGTGAACATAAATAGATGGAAGAGTGAATGTACAAATGTAACAAACATATTCAGATGTATGGACAAAAATCTGAATATATATGAGATGTGTGACCTGATAGGTTGTAGAAGAGTGCATATGAGTGACAGAAAGAGGAAGGATCCGTCTAAAACTAATAACCAACAAACCCTCATCTAACCTTAGGCTATGGAAGATCCTAAGTTAGACACGTGTGTAAAAAGATCACATACTTACAAAAGTAGCAAAGAATGCTAACAAGTTTGCTGTCAAAAATCCTCATACTTGTTGGTGCATGTCAATCATCAATTGAAGGATTATGAAGAAGTGAAGTCAAGGAATCAAGAAGAGAACAAACTCAGAAGGTTGAAGGAAGGACATATTCAGAAATCCAAAACCATGTACACATATGTACATTACTTCAGATATAGCTGACTCATACTTTTTGATTAGTCATAAGCTTGTATATATTTTGCATATAAATGTTTGGAAAAAGTCGGGGCAAGTAGAATAGAATGAGATAGAGAATAGAAAGAGAGAAAATGAGAAGTAGAGAGTGTCATGAGACACATGAAAAGTGAGTTGAATTCATCAACTTCACTCAATTGTAATTTCTGAGAAATCAAGGAAATCTTGCGCCCAATATTTTGCTGTCTGCTCCTTCTGTGTTTAATCTTTTGAGAAATCCTTCTGCACATATCTAAGTCCATAGTTAATCTATCTATGGCTAGAATTTGAGAGCCTAATTGTAATCAGGTTGAGAGAATTTAGTTTAGGAACATTCATATGTAATGATGTTCTGAGAGTCGACAAAACTGGCGCAGATTTCATGTTCAGAGAAATGAACATTACTCAGTGTGTGGTGTAAAGTTTTACACAAGTAAGGGCTTAAAATCTAAGTCGGAAGGTAAGCCATCTATGGCTAAAAGATCTTGATCAAACGGGTTTGACATTGTGAGAAGTGTAGCTAAGAAGTTGCAGGTGTCAAAGTCGTCATTATAGAGAAGCTGTTTCAGACATAGGTAAAGTGTTTCACACATTTCTCAGTGTGTACTCAATCATTTTGAGAAATTTAACTTGGAAAGGTTGCGCAATCTCAAGGCAAAGTGTTGTGCAAAGTTTTATCAAAAACTTTACAGGATTGATTAGTCAATGAGTGATTAATCTATAGCAGACTTTTCTGAGAAGTTGAATTTTTCAAAGTAATCAATTTTCTGATAATTTGGTGAATGTTCTCTAAATTTGGTGGAGTCTAAAGTTGATCTTGATATAGAGGTGGTCTAAATTCAAGGTCAACTTGTTCTTTTGGAGATTAACACTCTCCATCAGTGGTATCAGAGCAGGAAACATCAAAATTAAGGAAAGGAGGATCCCGACTGTTGCAGATTCAAGAAATTCAACAATTGAAGAACTAAAAGGTGAAAGTTTGAAGGCAAGGCTTGAGGAGGAGATCATACGACATCAAGAAAGACAAAAGGACTCTAATTCAAAGCAAAGGTAAATATATTATTCATAAAGCTTGAAGATTTCAATACACAGGTGGACACAAGATGGGAGATTCTCTATAGATAGAGAAATTGGATAGGGAAAACTATCCTGCATGGTCAATGAGGATGGAAGCTCATCTTATGAGCAAAGACCTGATGGGATACATCACAGGAGATGAAGAAAATCCAGAATTTAGAGACTCTAGTGTTCCAACTAGAGAGGAGCTTGCAGACTTGAAGAATTGGATGAAGAAGGATGCTCAAGCAAGCAGCATAATCTACATGGCAGTCAATGACTATTTGCTTCCTCACATTAGAGGACTTGAAAGTGCATGTGACATTTGGAATGCTTTGGAGGAGCATTTCCAAAACACAACCAAATCAAGGAAGGCTTCACTATGGGTAGAATTTACTACCTTCAAGAAGAAGGCCTCACAATCAATCTCTGATTATGTGACAAAGATGAAGGACATTGCAGATTCTCTATGTGCAGTGGATGAAGATATTGAAGAAGATAAATTGGTAAGACAAATTCTCACAAGGCTAAGAGGAGATGAGAAGTGGAAGCCTTTTATTTTGTCTACAGAACTTTCATTAGATCACTTCACTCCTGATTTGAATCAACTGTTAGGTCATATGCTAACTTTTGAGAATGATGTCAAAGGAGATGTTGATAAGAGTGCAGGTCATGCAATGTACTCTAAAGACAAGAAGAAAGCCAACAAAGGGAAGCAACAATCAGGTGAAGAAGAAGGTACTTCAAACCAAGCAAATTTCATAAGAGGAAAAGGAAATGGCAGAAGTAGAGGAAGAGGCAGACACAACAAAGATAATGCAAGAGCTTGTTGGATATGTGGTAAGACCAATCATCTATCTCATGATTGTTGGCACAATAATCAGAATAATAGTAATTATCAGAACTTTAATCAAAGAGCAAGAGGTGGTAGATTTCAGAGAGGAAATTTCAGAGGTAGAGGTGGTAGGAATTCTTTTGGAAGAGGTGGAGGAAGAAGCTTCCAAAATCAATCCTATAATAACACCTACTATAATTATGCATTAGATCAGAAGGAGGATTCGACTCTCATTATGAATGCAACATATGAAACTTCACATGAGGACATGAGAGTGTTTTACATTGATTCAGGATGTAGTAATCATTTAAGTGGAAACATTGCTTTGATGACTGACCTAGATCATAATGCAATTAATCATACAGTTCAGACAGGTGATAATACAAAGCATAAGGTAAAGTCAATTGGTTCAGTCAAGGCTAAAGATGGGAGCACTCTTCTGAGTAAGGTACTTTATGTTCCCACAATTCCAAAGAATTTGATCAGTGTAGGTCAAATTGTGGAAAAAGGATATGAGGTAAGATTCACCAATGATGGAGTCTATGTTTAAGACCCTAGTCAAGGGTATAAACAGGTTGTTACAGGAAAGAAAGAAGGAAGGCTCTTCACATTGAAGGTACAAGGAAATGTTGGACATGCTATGTTCACATATGGAGAGCAGAAGGTGTCAGAATTGGATCTTTGGCACAAAAGACTTGGACACTTCAATGAAAGAGGTATCAAAGACATGATTAATAATGATTCAGTGCTTGGATTGCCTAACATTGCAGGTCAACACATGACATACAGATGTGAGGCATGTCAGTTAGGTAAGGCTCATAAGCAATCCTTTTCCAAGCATGGGTTTATGTATTCAGAAAGACTTGAGTTAGTGCATACAGATGTGTGGGGTCCTTCAAAGGACTTTAGTATAAATGGTTCAAGATATTATGTCATATATGTTGATGATGCTACCAGATGGATCACAATTTATGTGATTAAAGAAAAATCAGAAGTGTTTAATACATTTAAACACTATCATGCATATGCAGAAAGGATTACAGGTCAAAAATTGAAGAGACTAAGGTCAGATGGAGGGGGAGAGTATTTTTCAAATGAATTCAATGGTTACTTGTGGAATGCAGGTATAAAGAGAGAAGTTACTTGCAGGTACTCTCCTCAACAAAATGGGGTAGCAGAAAGAAGAAATAGGACTCTTGTTGAGTTTGCAAGGTCCATGATGAAAGAGAAGAATTGCCCAAATTATTTGTGGGCAGAGGCTGTAAATATAGCTACATATTTGGTCAATAGATTGCCTTGTAAAGATTTGCAAGGTATGACACCATATGAAGCTTGGTGGGGTAAGAAACCTACCTTGGATCATTGCAGAATATTTGGATGCTTGGCATATGCATATGTGCCATCTCAATTGAGGCATAAGTTGGAGCCTAAGGCAGAAAAGTATGTATTCATTGGTTATGATGATAAACAAATAGGATACAGGTTGTGGAGTCCGTCCACAAAGCAATTCCTTGTATCCAAGGATGTTACATTTGATGAGCAAGGTACTTGGTATGCACGTAAATATAATGTACATGCAGATGTTGAAGAAGTAGTGGATCAAAGGAAAGGTAAAGCAAAGATTCAATTACTTGATGAAAATGAGATTAATGAAGTACAGGTTGAAGTTGAAGAGAGGCCAAGGTTTGATCTAGATTGTGATGAACCAGAGACTTCAAGAAGTGCAGAAGTTAGGAGGTCATCTAGGCACAAATGGCAACCTACAAGGTATAGCTATGACACCTCATTCTTGACTACTAAAGATTATGCTTATTTGATGAAAGCAGATGAAGATCCATCTACATATGATGAAGCCAAAGGCAAGAGAAATTGGGAAGAAGCTATGCAAGAGGAGTATGATGCATTGATAGAGAATCAGACTTGGGATCTGGTTCCTAAACCTAATAGCCAGAAAATTATTGGATGTAAGTGGGTTTACAAAACAAAAAGATTTGCAGATGGAAGTGTGTCTAGGTACAAAGCTAGACTTGTTGTGAAAGGGTATGCACAGACATATGGAGTGGACTATGATGAGACTTATAGTCCTGTGGCAAAGATGACAACAATCAGAACCCTCATAGCAATTGCTGCTTGCAAAGGTTGGAAGTTATCTCAATTAGATGTTAAAAATGCTTTTTTGAATGGTTACATTTCAGATGAAGTTTACATGGAGCAACCAGATGGATTCAAAGATCAAGTGAATCCAAATTATGTGTGTAAGCTCAAGAGAGCTTTGTATGGATTAAAGCAGGCCCCAAGGGCATGGAATTATAGGCTTGTAAAGTTCTTGAATGATCTTGGATTTCAAGCATCAAAGGCAGATAGTAGCTTGCTAGTCAAAGCAAGTGAAGATGGATTCATTTATGTTTGTATTTATGTTGATGACATAATACTTACAGGAATAGATGATAAAGGAATACAAATGATTAAGAAGCAGATGGAGAAAGAGTTCAAAATCAGTGATTTGGGGAACTTATCATTCTTCTTGGGAATGGAGATATCTTATACTCAACATGGAGTATATGTGACCCAAGAAAGGTATCTTAAAAATTTGCTAACCAAATTTAAAATGGAAGATTGCAGGGTTGCACCTACACCTTTGGAAGTGAACCATAAATTGTCTAGATTTGGAGGAGAAGAATTCAAAGACATGAGGCTCTATCAAAGTTTGGTTGGTAGCTTGATTTATGCTACATTAACAAGGCCTGATTTGTCATATGCAGTTGGTGTGCTTTCACAATTTATGCATTGTCCTAGAAAGGAACATTGGATTGCAGGACAAAGAGTACTTAGGTACATCAAGGGTACACTTAGAGAAGGGTTGTACTATGGATTTACTTCTGATACAAGAGTGAAAATTTATAGTGATGCAGATTGGGCAGGTAATGTGGATGATAGAAGATCAACACATGGATATTTGTGCTATGTAGGAGACAAATTGATTTCATGGTGTTCTAAGAAGCAACATACAGTTGCTTTGTCATCTACAGAAGCAGAATATAAAGGTATGGTGGAAGCTGTAAAGGAGGTAATATGGCTAAAAACACTTATGAAGGTTTTTGATGTGATTCAAAGTACTCCTATTGTTTGTGGAGACAATATGAGTTCTCTATACTTGGCAGCTAATCCTGTGTTTCATGCTAGAACTAAGCATATTGAAATACAATATCATTTTCTGAGAGAGAAGGTCATTGATAAAGAAATTGAGGTTATGCATACACCTACAAAAGATCAACTTGCAGATATGATGACAAAAAGTTTAGATGGACCAAAGCTACAAAGATTCAAGGATATGGCAGGAATTAAGAAGATAGAGAAGACCCTCAATTAATGATTGAGGGGGAGCTGTTGGTGCATGTCAATCATCAATTGAAGGATTATGAAGAAGTGAAGTCAAGGAATCAAGAAGAGAACAAACTCAGAAGGTTGAAGGAAGGACATATTCAGAAATCCAAAACCATGTACACATATGTACATTACTTCAGATATAGCTGACTCATACTTTTTGATTAGTCATATGCTTGTATATATTTTGCATATAAATGTTTGGAAAAAGTCGGGGCAAGTAGAATAGAATGAGATAGAGAATAGAAAGAGAGAAAATGAGAAGTAGAGAGTGTCATGAGACACATGAAAAGTGAGTTGAATTCATCAACTTCACTCAATTGTAATTTCTGAGAAATCAAGGAAATCTTGCGCCCGATATTTTGCTGTCTGCTCCTTCTGTGTTTAATCTTTTGAGAAATCCTTCTGCACGTATCTAACTCCATAGTTAATCTATCTATGGCTAGAATTTGAGAGCCTAATTGTAATCAGGTTGAGAGAATTCAGTTTAGGAACATTCATATGTAATGATGTTCTGAGAGTCGACAAAACTGGCGCAGATTTCATGTTCAGAGAAATGAACATTACTCAGTGTGTGGTGTAAAGTTTTACACAAGTAAGGGCTTAAAATCTAAGTCGGAAGGTAAGCCATCTATGGCTAAAAGATCTTGATCAAACGGGTTTGACATTGTGAGAACTGTAGCTAAGAAGTTGCAGGTGTCAAAGTCGTCATTATAGAGAAGCTGTTTCAGACATAGGTAAAGTGTTTCACACATTTCTCAGTGTGTACTCAATCATTTTGAGAAATTTAACTTGGAAAGGTTGCGCAATCTCAAGGCAAAGTGTTGTGCAAAGTTTTATCAAAAACTTTATAGGATTGATTACTCAATGAGTGATTAATCTGTAGCAGACTTTTCTGAGAAGTTGGATTTTTCAAAGTAATCAATTTTCTGATAATTTGGTGAATGTTCTCTAAATTTGGTGGAGTCTAAACTTGATCTTGATATAGAGGTGGTCTAAATTCAAGGTCAACTTGTTCTTTTGGAGATTAACACTCTCCATCAATACTCATATGACCATACCTTCTCGAACACCTCATCAAATATGAATAAAACATACACGTACTGATTCTCTTGTACCTATGCTGAATAGGACTCCTCATGATATGGATGTCACTGCCTCCATAAACTCCAAGTAGTGTCTGTGTGCATAAAGAGAATATGTACCTGAATTCTTAACATAAGATGCAAATCTTATGTTAACCACCATCCAATGTCTTTGAAGTAACCCGAAATCTTTATGTAGAAGACAATCTTCAAATACATTATGTGGATGGCTGATCCACACCACCAAGCTGCTCCGGGGTAAATCCTCTCCATAAGCAAGAGTGTGAGCACACTCTTCTCCTCCAAGAAGAACTCCATAGCCACTCCTCAACATGCTCCAAGATAGCAACATGGCTGCCCCATGTGCTAAAGAAACACCACCTCTATTGAGGTACCAAAGCTCCAAAGCTTGGTGTTGAATTGGTGCAAGGATAAATTACAAGTGACCCCAAGCACTTCTTATATAATAGTTTGTCCCTTGAAAAGCACTCAAAAAACTCTTTAATAAAGCAAGCTAGGATCTATGATCGCTACAAAAAACATGCGTTGCGTTCTTTCATCGTTGCTATCACGCCGTTATGAAAAGCATATTGAAAAAAAACAAACTTTGCCTAAACATCTTTGTACTGCCGTCAGACAGATTCAAACCCAGGTGGATTACTTGAGAGAGTGCTACACTATCCACGTTGCCAGCACTTATTGCTTGTACAAGGAGTATAAAAAATTTCTACACATGCTGTTATGTTCTAAGCATAATGAACCATGGAACAATGTTTGACGAATAGGATATTGAACTTTGTTTTCCAACAAACTAAGGATGCTTGGGATACACTTACTACATTGTACCAAGCTAGGAATGAGGCTCGTGTTGCTTACCTCCGAAAACAATTGGAGAGTGAGCACATGAATGAAGGTGATTCTATGGACAATTTTCTAACAAAGATCAAAGACTTGAAGGAACACTTGATTTCTGCTGATGAGGTTATACCAGATAGCTCACTTGTGGAGACTGTTCTGAATGGTCTTCCTGATTCATATCAGAGTTTTGCTTCTACTCTTTGGTTGATGATGAAAGGCAATCCAAATGCCTTGTCATTTGAGGAGTTAGTCTTTATTCTATTGTAGGAGGATCAGTCCAGACAGAATAGGTCCATTATGCGTGTTGTAGATCAAGATTTCCTAGCTAGTGAGAAGGGCAAAGGAAAATGGAGCTCTTTAGCTAGTAAGCAGAAATCTGCTAATTCTGCTCAATCGAAGAAGGAAGACAAAGATGAAAAGAAATCAGAAAAGCAGAAATTGTTTTGCAAGTACTGTAAAGGAAATGATCATATCATAAAGAACTGTGCAAAATTGGCTGCTAAAGAGGCAAAGAAGAAAGAGGCTAGAATGGTTGTTGCAGAAGCCTCTACACCAAAAACAGAGTCTGCTAATCTTGTGCAGGAAGAAGAATGGGCGTTTACTACTGTTTGCAGTTTTGACCCATCTTCTCATGAGCAGTGCATGTCTACAGTAGACTAAGATGTTTTGTACTTTGATAGTGGGGCGACCAAACATATTACCTCGCAGCGGAGGTTCTTGTCTTCACTCGAGCCTGCCCCTACAGGAAATATTGTTACATGCACCAACAACTCCTCTTATCCTGTTATGGGAGTTGGTAAGATCATTTTGACTATTGTTAATGGTAGTTCTTTCACTTTGTCAGATGCTTTGTTTGTGCTAGGGATCAAGAAAAATTTGTTATCAGTTTCTGCATTAGCCAATATTGGCCTGGTTGTGAAATTTGTTGATGATAGATGTACAGTTCATGATCCGTCAAATGGCAATGTGATTATTGCTTCTGGCATTTTATGGCGTGGGCTGTATAAGCTCATAGAATATGAAAGATGTGTAAATGATTTGGCATGTGCAGTACATGATTCTCAAGCTATGTCAGATGCAAAGCTTTGGCATGCACACTTTGGTCATTTGAATTTTGCTAGTTTGCTATGCCTGCAGAAATCTGAAATGGTGTCCTCTTTGCCCAAACTTGAGGCACCCGGAAAACATGTTTGTGAAGGCTGTATTTTGGGTGAAATGCAGCATTCTTCCTTTCCAAAAGATGGTTCAGTTCGGCCTATTCAGAAATTGCAGCTTGTACATAGTGATGTCTAAGGTCTATGCACACACCTTCTTTTGGAAATTATCTTTACTTCGTCACTTTCATTGATGATTTTTCCAAGCATGCATGGGTATATCCATTGAAGGCAAAGTCTGAAGTGTTCATATGATTGAAATAGTTTTTGGTTTTTGGCTGAAAATCTGTCAGCATGTAAAATGGGCACCCTCCATTCTAATCGAGGGGGGGAATATATGTCTTCTGATTTTAATGCATTTTGGCTGAATGTGGGATAAAACACCAAGGTATAGTGTCGTATACACCTCAACAAAATAAAGTTGCTGAACAAAAGAACACATCACTCATGGAGATGGCGAGGTGTATGGTTAAGAGTGAGGCTTTACCACATAGTTTCTGGCTTGAGGTTGTCATGTGTGCAACATATGTACTTAATAGGTGGACCACTAAAGCACTACAGTCTATCACTCCATATGAGGCTTGGCATGATCGAAAGCCATGTGTTGCTCATCTACATGTTTTTGGTTGTTTGACATATGCATTAGTGTCTGAACAACATCGTAGAAAATTGGATGATAAAGCAGTAAAATGTATTTTTTTTGGGTACAGTTCTGAAAGTAAAGGCTATCGTCTGTATCATCCACAGACTAAACACATTCTAGTTAGCCATGATGTTGTTTTTGTGGAAGATGTTATTCAGCCATTGCTTTCATGTACTAAGGAGACATCTATTAGCTCCAAAGACATGTATGATACTTTGCTGCCTCTTTTTACACGTGGAGAGTCTAGTGTTGGTCCTAATGAGTCAACTTCTCAGCCTTTGTAGGTTTCATGTGATGATGCAGATCATCCTATTTCTGATGCAGATTTTGCACTTGTTGATGAGAGAGCTGATATTTAGGAGACAAAAACTATGCCAAAATGGCTGGTGCAAACTTTACGTGACAACAAATTAGATGCACCTCTGTCATATCGTACTCGATCAAGCTCTCATAGTGCCTCTTTTGCATCAGATAGCTATGCTATGGCTGCATCTAGTCTCTGTGATGAGAATGACGCTATTTCATTTGACGATGCACAAAATTCAGAAAATTGGATGGCTACTATGCAATCTGAATATGATGCTATAATGAAGAACGATACTTGGTCCTTATGTGACTTGCCTCCTGGAAAGAAATCCATTTGCGCTAAGTGGGTTTACAAGATAAAGTGTAAGCCTGATGGAATAGTTGATAGGTATAAGGCTAGGCTTGTTGCAAAGGGTTATGCACAGGAAAGAGGCATTGATTTTGATGAGACCTTTGCACCTACATGCCATATGACTACTGTTCAGAGCATCTCTGCACTTGCAACCCATCATGGTTGGAATGTACATCAGTTGGACATTAATACTGCATTTCTGAATGATAAATTACATGAAGAAGTGTACATTAATAGGGCATGAAAATGAGGTGTCCAGGTTAAAGAGAATAGTCCAACTGAAAGCACCTTATATGTTAAGCATGCTAATGATGTGCTTCTGATCATTGTTGTCTATGTTGACGACATGCTGCTCACTAGTCCTATTGAGAAGCATATTGCTAATTTTAAGGCTGATTTGCATGCCTCATTTGAGATGTCTATTTAGGGCATTCACATCACTATTTGGGCATTCAGTTTATGCAAGTTGATGGTGGAATAGCTTTGTGTGAAACTAAATATACTGACACATTATTGTAGCGTTTTGGCCTTGAAGACTCTAAGCCTATTGCCACTCCTATGGAGACAGGTTTATGATTGAGTCTTCATGATGTTGGAGATGCATTTGATGTTGTTCTCTATCAACAGGCTATTGCATGCTTGATTTACTTATGCATTACTTGACCAGATATTCAGTTTGCTCTCTCACAGATGAGGAGGTCTATGCATTGCCTAGGTGTCAACCATTGGCAAGCGGTTAAGCGCATCTTTTGCTACTTGAGTGGTACTCAACTACTTGGGTTGTTTTATCCCAAGGGGGGATCAGTACAGCTAGATTTGTATGCTTTTTTTGACTTGGACTAGGCTGGTTGCTATGAAACTCGTGTGTCCATTAGTGGCTTTTGCTTCATGCTTGGTAGCTCATGTATATCTTGGTTGAGCAAGAAGCAGCCTACTGAGGCCACTTCCAGTTGTGAGGCTGAGTATAGGGCAACTTTCAAAGCGACTATTGCGTGTGTGTGGCTCAGATGCCTTATGGATGATTTGGGTGTTGGTCAATCTTCTATCACCACCATCTTCATTGACAATCAGAGTGCATTGGCAACTGCGAGGAACCCTATGTTCCATGCTCGCACTAAGCACATTGAGGTGCATTATCATTATGCTAGGGAGAGGTTCTCTGCTGGGGAGATCAACTTGGCATATGTGCCCACACAGGAGAACATTGCAGACCTTTTCATGAAGGCTCTGCCTAGGGAGAAGTTTGAAGCTTTCTGCAAAGCTTTGGGCTTACTTCCTTTTGTGGAGTGATTTCCACATAGCTTGGCACTTCCTTATACATGAGTGCCAGCTACTTGTTCATCACATCACTCCCAGGGGGGATTTGTTGATATATTTAGGTAGTGGTATGTGAACACTCTAGGACTGCTGGGGCACTTTTTTCCCTCTTTAGGAGGTTTGTTTCCCTCGGCTTGTATATACGCCTATTGCCCTGATGAGCTACTTATCTTTGTACATTCTAGTGGTAACTCTATGTGCTCAGTTCTCCACGATATTTGCTCAACGATATTGGTTGCTAGTCGAATCATGTGCTTACAACTATTACAAGTGACTAGGACACTAAAATGCTTTGGTGTTGTAGGTCCTTGGGGTGACCAAGGCCAAAAATGAATATAATTCAATTTTTTTTGGGGTTTTCTTGTGATGAGTTTCTTGCATGATACCTACCTCTTCCTTCTATTTCTAATCCCTACTCTCTCTCACTCCCTCACACCTTACCCTACAAACTCATTACACACACCACTAGAGTGTGAAGTAATAACTGCAAAAGTTTTTAGAGACTTGCCATTGACTAAAATTGCCTCTCCTCGCATGATACGTTCACTTCTCAGCCATTACCATCATGTAGGCACCTTGATTGGACTAGTTCCTTGACAATTGCACCAAAATCATGTGTACCTAAGTCGTAGAACCTTAGGGACTTATTCTAATTGAGACTATACCTCAATAGCCCACATGTGCATATAGTGGTGGATTAATACATGTTTAATTATCAATCCGTGAAATTGGACATATCAAGTGTATGGACATGTGCACACATGATGAAAAAAGAAATGAAAGTGCTAACAATGCATGAATCATAGGTTCATCTACCATTCAAGTCACTTGTCCCTCTAAAAATGCAGGTCACAATACTTGTTGCAGCAGTAAGCACAAATTAGAGATTTTCTCTCAACTGTAAGATCTGACTATGGTTAATAGTAGGTTCATTTTGAAGCTCTTGAAAAGATGCATCTAATGGCTGTCATTTCAACCTAATGTGACAAACATCCTTTATTTTATAAGAAAAATAATGAGTGGCAAAAAACATCAACCCTCACTCCACAACTCATCAAGCCTCACGCATGCACTAGAGTGGCTAAAACAAGAGAGGATGGGGTAGACAATACTCCTAAACACACATTTCAAGCATCAAACACACATACAAGCTCTTAGAGAAGAACATACTCAGCAGAGAAGGAGCAAATTCGAAATTTTAGCTTGATTACTTACAATGGAAAAATTCTTTTCAAAGAGTCATAAAGTGACTTATATACATATGCCCTAAAAATGGTCCTATCACACAAGGGACCTACACTTTTATTAACAAAACACTAAATTCCTACTATTGTTAAGAACTAATGTTACAATGGTTAGGGTTCTTGCATCTAGAGGACTCCTCTAGAGCATTTACATGGCTCTTGATAGGATAACTTGAAAATTGTAAGAAGAAAAATTATGTCTAGATTTGAAAATTTTTGGGGCTTGCTTTTCTTTTCCTCTTTCTTTTGCAACACTCTCCCCCTCTTAGTCTCTATCATCCCTTGAGAGGCTTTGCTTATTGTCTTTAGCATTTAACATGTGGCAGATCTGGTCCTTGATTATCCCGATGGCATATTTGTAGTTGTCGACTGCCAACACTTGTAGAGGCATCAAAGGTTCAGAGGTAGTGAATACTTCTTTTTAATCACTTGCCACTAGTGGTCAAGGAACTCTTCAGGACTATTAGAAAATTTGTTACCTTGA
Source organism: Ceratopteris richardii (assembly GCA_020310875.1). Taxonomy (NCBI): domain Eukaryota; kingdom Viridiplantae; phylum Streptophyta; class Polypodiopsida; order Polypodiales; family Pteridaceae; genus Ceratopteris; species Ceratopteris richardii. The sequence continues at coordinate 137,466,601 of CM035423.1, read as the reverse complement.
CCAAATCTTTAGTCCAATGCTTGTTTGACTTCTTTGTTTGCACTCTTTAGGTCCTTGCATTGCGTTGCAACCTATTGCATGCCCCTATGGGGCTTTGGGTAGAGTGTGAGTCTTTCATTGAGCTATTTTGTTTTTTGATTTTCTTCTTTTTCTTTTCTTTCTAGATTCTCCCTCCATAGATTCTCACTGTTATCTCCTATCTCCACACAACCTTTTGAGCTTGGGATCTACATATAACAAAAGATTTCTCCATACATGACATGTGATTAGACCATCCACAGTCTATGTACCACTTTGTGTCCTTGGGATCACTAGTGTAGCCATGTCTCATGGCTAGGAGGGTCTCCTTCTCATCTCCTTCTTGGAGTTGTTAGCATAGTTCCCTTGCTCCTTATTCTTCTTGCCTTTGTCATCCTTGAACCAACAATTGGAAGAAATATGATTCTGCTTACCACATATAAAACAAGGTTTACCTTGATGAGGGTTGTTCTTCCCTTTTCCATTCTTGCCCTTCCTTGAAGATGATGCCTTGCTATCTCCTTCTAAATCTGAATATTCTTCCTTGGACTACTTCCACATGCTTTTTCCTCCTTTCCCCTTCTTGCCACTCTTGCCTTTGCATTTGCTAGCATATAGGACCTATGAGTTACCATCCTTCTTGGATGTGTCTCCTGTGGCAACCTGTAGCTCAGTGATGAGTAGCACCTCCTTTAATGTCAATCCGGGAAGACATGAGGATGGTATGAAGACCACGAGCAAGTGGAAGCACAAGTGCGTGAGTGAGAAGCACACAAGCATGCACACACATACACACACACGCGCACACACCGTCAGAACAAAGAGAGTAAGACAATGGAATCACTTCTATTGCAAGAAAGTTCTCATACAAGCTCAAACTACAAGAAGCCCCCCTAAAAATGAGCTCTCTAGCTCTATTTATAGTTCTTGACTAGCTTTGGCCCTGTTCAGACCTAGTGTCCGGCCTAGTTAAAAATTAGGTTCCGGGGCTTATTTGAGGGCCCAAACAAGATCTAAAAATTATGAAAATTGGCAGGCAACTACATCTAAGGCTCCCCAAGCTCGAGGACTCCTCGGCTTGTACAAAATGGAGCTACAAAAAGGTGAAAAGATATTTACAAGGGTTTGTAGTGATGAGAATCACTTTAGAATGATGTTGGGGTTTTTGGAAAAAATGAAGGGTAGCCTCAGTGCTAGATCTGCATATGTGTCCATACTTGCTTCTTCCCGCATCCTGTCAACACTCTCCCCCCCCTAGGGTCTGTCGCCTCTGACAGACCTCTTTTCCGCTGTTTGATCAATGTATTTTTGCAGGAGGTCCGTTGCCACTTCGTGTTCTTTGATTTTTAAACCTCTGATTAGATCTCGTTGCAAGGCCTCCCAATCCACTGTACCAGGCATGTCAGGTTGTGGCATCGTGTAGAGCTCGGAGTGCATCGTTTGCTCACATGCAAAGAGATGGAGTAGATGCGTAGGCCGTGGCGCAAATACCTCTGAATGTGCTTCCCAAAACCCCGTGGTGAACATGTCGTCAAATGTTTGCTTGTAGCAGGCAGGGAGATATCTTATGCGTGCATGCCATGCGTAAGCCACTCGTATGCTCGGGGTTGTGCTCATATCATATAGCAGGTCGTAGTTACCATTGATAAACCCTGGAATAGGAGGTTGAATATGGCATACATTGCGAAAAGTTTTGAGTACGACCTGCATCATGTCGAGGATCTTGAGCATCATCTGGGCAGCGACATCTGGCATCGGGTGGAGGCGTGGTATCCAATGTCTGATGGTTGCAATCATGTATGACACTGTAGGAGTACCGGTCGGGGGGGCGATAGCGGGGTAATTGAGCCATTCTTTACAGTTTGCGTTATTCTGAACCTTGATGGCAAAAGCTTTCCATGATCTGCGTCTTTGCACTGGCCCAAAACACGGATTGTACTTCAAATGCATGGGGGCATGATCCCATGTTCGAAGCATTTCTGGGTAAGTTTCGAGTAACTTTTGCCTCCACGTTGGTTGGAATATGGCCCCTTTTCGTGCCGCTTCTGGTATGTCTTCTGGTTCGAACTGTGTGGCAAATGTTGGGCACTTGTTGGTGACTCGTTTGATTTCTGCATTGTAGTCAGCCAACAATACAAAATAGGGCTTGTATTGCAGTTCTGAGCTAGTGATCAGGCGTCTAGGAGCGAGGTGCCTGAAGTATTCTGAGTGAAGGATGGTGTCCTCAATGGCCTTCATTGCCAGCATCTGAGTGGATATCCGCTCCTGATGACTGTTCCCCATCTCCTCTACTTGTTTCATCCATGCCGATGGGGGTTCCTCATAGGTATCTTGACCTTCTTCTGTTACGCGTCCTCCTGGAAGTGGTTGAGGCTCGTAGTTGTCGTCGAATGCTTCCTCCACTGGGATGGTAACTGCTTCTTCTTCTGACGGTTGCTCTGGGGGGGAAGGGGGTCGTTCGTACTGCATCAACTTCAGCTTTAATTCTGCGATCTGTTGCTGTAACTCCAGCACGTCGTTGGGCATTGAATGTTCAGGTTCGGTTGAAGTAGCAGCGTCTGTCATTTCTTTATGTTCCTGTCGGTGTGGTGTAGACTCTTGGGGTCTCTGTACGTCCTTTAGCTGGTCGGCAAGCTGATCATGTGCTTCTAATAGATTGGCATACGTTTCCAATATTTGTTGTATGCTTTCTGAGGGGACCGCTTGAAATTTGACCGGGTCTATGGGAGCCCCCGGGGTGTTCTCCATGGCAGCCTCGAGGTTCTCTTGGTTTTGTTGTTGAAGCCGTCTATTCTCTTCTTGCGCTGCCGCCAGATGTCGTCATAGCAAAGCCATGTTTCGTTGAAGCCGTGCATTGCGGCCCATTTGATCGCGCAGCTGTTCCTCCATGGCTTTGCTCTCTTCCATATGTCTCGCCTTGAGTTGCGCATTTGCCTGTTCGAGGGCAGAGATCTTGCGTTGTGACTCCGTATGAATGAACTCCAAAGCAGTGACACGCTCTTGGAGTGTTGCTGAGAGGGTGCAAAGCCCTTTGTTATTTTCTTCCAATAATGTATATTCTTGCTTGAGCTGAGTGGCAGCTTCAAGCATCGTGTCGAGTGCAAGACTAAATGAGGTGGAAGATGCAGGGGGTTGGGAAGTGGGAATGGGGAAAGTGGATGTTGTGCCTACTGTGTGTGGAAGTGGTGATGTGAGTGTAATAACCTGTGATGGTGTTGTGAGAACAGTGGTAGTGGGTGATCCAGCGGATGGTGAAATGTCCATGGGATCGGACATGAGTGAGTGTGATTCGTGAAATGTGAACACCGGGATGGTGGGTGGTGTGATAGTGGTGGCTGTGAATGTGGGGGAGTGAATTTGGGGATGGGACTTTTTCTTATGTTCCTCGACCTGTTGAAGAATGTTTACAAGGTAGGTCCAGAAGGAGGGTTGGGTGGTTAGTGTGGTGCTCGAGGCAGTTACAAGGGACGGGGTAGGTAGAGTTTGGGGGGGAGGAAATGGAGGGGTGGAGGGTAAAGGGAAAGAAAGAGTCTGACTAGTGACAGATGGTTGTCCAAAGGCATGGGGGAAGGAAGGGTGACCTAATTGAGGTTCAAAAGCCTGAGTGACAGAGATGGATGAGGGTGAAGGGAGGAGAGTGGAAACGGGGGTGTGTACAATGGTCTCACTATAGGAGGAGAATGTTTGTGTAGAAAGACACGTGGAGAGAGGCTCTGAGGGTGGGATAGGAGATGATGGGGGAGATGGGGCATGCGTAATTTCCTCCGGTTCATCATTGTGCCTAGGGCTAATCATGTGCACATCTTCTGATGTGGACGTAGCTAACGCGGTAGATACTTCCATCTGAATCATCTTTCCTTGTCGCGGCCGTGTATCAATTCTTCTTTGATCATAAGCAGGGTTCTCTTGACAGACCATGGTTCTCATTGCTTCACTGATGCCACAGGTGTCCGCCAATAGATTCAGTGATTCTACAAACTGGGGGTCGATATGCTCTGACTGTAACATCTGGTTTACTAGGGCCCTATTTGCTTCTTCTGACATCTTATGGCGTCTTTGTACCTGTTTGATTGTTTGGTATAATCGTTGGAGCTGTGCCGTATATGCAGGGGCTTCGTCTTCACTCTCTTCTGGGTTATTCCTTGGTGCCTGCTCCTGAGTTTGTGTGTTTAGTCTTTGAGGGAGTTGCGTCACTCCTAGCTCCTGTACGCTGCTTGTCTCGCCTCGTGCATGTTCTCTTTGGGTAGATGTCCCCGGATCGACATTGTCAGGGCAATCTTCACTGTCTGATAGATGAGCCGTCTGCAGAAATGTTTCAAAATCAAAATTTGGGTCTTCGGTGAAAGTGGCCATCGCTGCAAATTCTGCATCGGTAGGTAGCGGAGGGGCAGAGGGGGTGGGCTGTACCACCTCTCTTGGTTGAGACTCCTGGAGATGAATTGTGATTGGTGCCACCGGGGCTTCCGCTCTAGTGGAGACTTCGGTAGTGGTTGCTGGAGGGATCAAGACTTGTGAAAGGGATCCACGCATTCTTTTTGCAGGCTGACTCCCTGACTTTCGCCCCTTAAACAACTCCAGATGTGCATACTTTAGGGCTCGTGCAACTGGTACATCGTACGCCAGGCATCTGTAGATGATTCTAGTCAACGCACAGCAACCATGTAGAGTGGGTTTCCTCACCCCCCGCTTGCCTGCCTCATATACCTGATCTAAGATCCATACTGGCATCTTAATGGGCAAGCTGCCGGTCTCTGCTAGATATAGTCCGTACCATATCTTCTTGTGAGGCTGAGTGAAACGGTCTTGAGCTGGAAATGCGAAGTGCTGGAGGCACATCCGCAGGGGTATGGCGATGTTGGGGGTGAGGGCGCACATGTCTTTGAGCTTCTTGACTCTATTGCTTTTCATCGATTCTGGTATCAGGGGGTCGCGATCTGAAGGCACATGAGTGCCATACATTTGAAGGGCTTCCCTGATTAATGTTACATTTAGTTCAAACTTCCTCATCTCCTCCAGATTAGATAAGGAGGGCACCCAGAATGTGCCTGAATGATCTTTATCCCCGGTAGGTTTCATCGTGGCAATCAAGTAGTAACACCTGAGGAAGTCAGGTTTTGGTAGAGCTGCACTGAAGTAAGTTTGCAGTCCTGCCTTTCGCCAGATCTCTTGAAGGGGGGCTGCATTTTGTAAGGCCTCAAATTCTCTTGAAAAGAATTGGAAGGTCCACCAAACCCCTCCACACTCCATCTTGGACTCCCAGATGTGGTCCGCGTCTCCCAAATCCCCTGGCATTTCATTGAACCAATGGGAGTGCCCTTTTACTCTTTCAGTTAGCCCACTGGGTGGATCTGGAATAGGGATCCTTCGCACATTCAAGAATTCTTCGGGCCTAGCCGTTGGTGGAGCTTCCACTGGCATGGCATCCCAGTTGATAGGGGCACCAGATCCTGCCTGAGAGCTTGTGCCTGCCGCGGTTGCCATGAGAGTAGGTCGCTTATCTGCTGGAAGACGAAAGGCACATTAGTGTTGCATAGGAAACAAGATGTAATGATGTTCCCTTCACAATACTAACATGACAATCCCGGAGGTCAGTGGTTAGTGGTGAGGTGTTTATGATATGTGTGAGTGGTGATTAATGGTCAGTGTCATCCTAGATGCATACTTTGGTTATGCAATGGACTCGAGATGCTTTTGTGTTAGTGTGGACGGATTTACAGAATAAGGTCAGGGGGTTTAGTACACAGTTTAACTCTCCACACTTTGATACAGGAGTCGTAGCTCTTAGAGCTAAGGACAGGTGAAGATTTTAGTCTGAGTGTGTGATGTGGTTGGGACCTTGTGGGTACCCATTTCCAGACATTCCTGGGGTTGATGGGAGTGTGGGCAGTGAGAGGTGTAGGTATCTTGTCACTTCCTGAGTTGTTGGCCAAGAGTGCTTGTGAGAGCTGCTTCATCCTTGTGCCTGTGGTTGAAGTAATTTGGGCTTGTAAGCTAGCCTTGGGCACCCATATCTGTCTAGCACTAGGGATAGCCTTCATTGACCGCTTAGGAACCCAAATAGAGATGGTGTGCCTAGGGGTTATCCTAGGGGGCTTCTTAGTTTTGTTCCTTGATTGTGAGGCTCGTTTCTTGTCTCCTTGAGAATCTGCGATTGGAGCTGTAAGTCTCCCATCCTTGCGTATCCAGACCTGCTTCACGCCACGAGATGCTCCATGATGCGCGGGTTGGCGCTCCTTCCTCTTGATCAGCGGTCTCCCTCGTATAGAGTGATGTTCGGTCCGTTCGTTTAGAATCTTCTTTGGATCAATTAGGAACTCCTTCTTGGCTCCTGAACCTTCAGTAAGATTGACATTCCTCTGCACCATAGAAGTTTGGACAAACACATCGTGGTTATCTTCGTGTGGATTCTTGGAGGGGCCAGGAGTTGTTGCCTGTTCTATTGGTTTGAGTGCTTGATTTTCTAATTCAATCGTGAGATGACTTTGGCCTACCCAAGCCTGAAGAAGTCCACTTCTTAGGTTCAGGTTGACTGCGTGATCATAGATCCAATCTTGGCCCAATATAAGCGGTTCGGTCAGATCCTCGTCTTCACACACTAGCACTTTTACTGGCATGAGGACCTCTTGTATGTAGAGGGGAAGATCCACCTCTCCCATACAAGGGGTTTCAACACCTCCTAATCCTATCAGGTATGCTTCTATGGGTTTTACCTCCAACTGCAGCTGCTGGCAGTAAGAAAGCCGAACTGCACTTGTGGCTGCTCCTGAATCAATCAAGGCCCTCACGCTTGTTGTGTTGTCCTTTTGTCCTATTTCTAGGGTCAGAAAAGGTCGTCGGTCTACTATCTTGTGGGTGCGTCCATCTGAAGCCTCACACATGGCCATGGGATAGCCTGGGGACTCTTCGGTGTTAGTCATAGGCTGGTCTCTTCCTTGTCTTCTCAACTTCATTCGTTTAATACGTTCTAAGGCCTCTGCCTGTGCTTCTTCTCGAATTCGTTTTTCCTCCTCTTTACGTTGCTTAGCAATATTGAGTCGGCTTAGCATCTCCTCCGTGAGGGGTTCCTGATACAGCTTGACTCTGCATCCGCTAATATAGTTTGGGAGGACATCCCCCTCTAACGTGGCTAGTTGTACTGCTCCACTCGTGGAGATCCTATTAATGATCATAGGTCCGTAGCCTCTCTTCTCTAGCTTTCTTGCGTGTTGTTTCAATGTGTAGACTAACACTAGATCTCCTGCTTTCAAGCCCTTATCCTTCACATGGGCATCAAAGTATGCCTTTTGCCGTTTCTTTGCAGCATAGATACCTGCTGCTGCTCGTAGCCTCATCTCACCTAAGCGCTCTAGATCAAAGATCCTCGAGGACAACTCGTGTCCATTCCACTCATGCTCTTGTGCTACTCTTAAAGCTGGAATTAGGAAATCTAAGGGTAGCACCGCATTTTGTCCGAAGACCATCTGAAATGGGGTGGCATTGAGTACCGTTTTGTAAGCAACTCGGTATGCCCAAACAGCATGGTGAAGTTGTTTGTCCCAATCAGAGCGTTTATTATTGACCAGTTTCGTCAATACGTTACACAGGATCTTATTCGTGCTCTCGGCTTGTCCGTTAGCTTGTGGGTGATAGGGTGCAGACTTCTTATGTACCACCATGAATTCTTGAAGGAGATTTTCAATGACCTCATTCAAGAAGTGCGTACCTCTATCACTAACCAACTCTATTGGTAACCCATATCTAGTGAACACATTTTCGAATAAGAATTTAGCCGTCGTTTGAGCATCATTCTTTGTCGTGGCTTTTACTTCCACCCACTTTGTAAGGTAATCTGTGGCCACAATAATGTATTCTGCATGGGAGTTCCTAGCTGGGGGGTTGATGGGACCTACAAAGTCTATACCCCACTTTGAAAATGCACGTCCTCCCATCATTGGCCTCAAGGGCATTTCATCTTTTTTTGTCGGATATTGGGCACGTTGGCATGTGTCGCAACTCTTCACATAAGTATGTGCATCCATATGAAGAGTGGGCCACAATAGTCCTGAGAATAGAATAGTCTTAATCACTCTGTCAGGCCCAAAGTGCCCACCTGCAGCACCGCTATGTGCCGTTTCTAAGACTTTCAAGTAGTCTGATTCATGTACGCACAGTCTTAGGTAACCATCCTTGCCTCTTCGATACAGGTTGTCTCCTACTAAAGCATAGTCTTGAGCCTCTTGCTCCATGCTCCGTTTTCTTGCAATGCTAGCCTGATTGGTTAATGTTCCTGTTCTCATGAACTCGACCAGTGGAGCACTCCAATCTGGGATTAATGACATGTGAAGAGTGGCATGCTCCACTGGGGGTCTCTCCTGGCACTCTGGACAACTCTGGATCCACTCTTGTACTTCTTTGTCCATGCTAGGCCAATACACTCCTAAGCGTTTTAGATTCTGCAAGGTTCGTTGTTTAGAGTAGTGATTCCCTAGAGGTCCCTCATGGGCTTGCTGCAGCCAACTAGCATGTTCATCCTCCTCGACACAACAAGCTAACACCCCTTCTGTATCTTGCTTGTACATACTTCCAGCCAAGATTTGATACTTTAATGATTTTACAACTTCTTCTTTGCTGGTTTTCACATTCTTATTTGCAGGCCCGAAGGTTAGGACTGGTACCAACTTATTTGCCCATTTAGGAACAACTTCTAAATTGAACAGATACGCATCGGGCAATTCATCAGACACTCCTTGCGGTGGCTCTCCTGAAGTGATGCGAGAAAGATGGTCTGCCCTAAAATGGGTTCTACCTTTCCTGACAACAACTTCAAAGTCGTATTCCATTAGTAAGAGAAACCATCTTACTAAGCGACCTGTATTGCAAGGTTTATTGACCAAATATAGTAGCGCTTGATGATCAGTGAAAAACTTGAACTTATTGGCCAATAGATAGTGTCTAAACTTCTTCACAGCATATATCATGCCCAAGCCTTCTCTCTCCGTTGTGGTGTAATTTCGTTCGGCTGCATTTAATTGCCTACTCGCATATGCTATCGGCAAATCTAGGTTTCCTTCACTTGTGGGTTGTGCTAGCACACATCCTATAGCATGATTGGAGGCATCTACATGGACATGAAAGGGTTTGCTCCAATCCGGAGTAGTCAGTATTGGTGCTGTGCACAGACGTCTCTTCAGCTCATTGAAGGAATTCTCGCATTCCTCGTTCCATTCAAAGTTGGTTAACAACCCATAAAGAGGTTTAGCTATGATGGCATACATGTGGATAAACCTACGGTAATATCCGCAATGGCCCATAAAGGCTTGTACCTCTTTAACATTCCTTGGTCTGGGCAACTCTGCTATCGCTCTTACTTTGTCTTCATCTGTTGAAATTCCATTCTTAGAAACGATGTGGCCTAAGATCTTACCTTGTCGTACCATAAATACACACTTTTCTGGATTCAGACACACTCGATAATCTCTACACTTGTTGAAGATTTGCCTGAGTTCAGGGATGTGGTAACTTCTCTTTTGGGAATGAGCGCACAAATCATCCACATATACTTCTAAGCTCTTTCGCAAGAACTCTTTGAAGACATGACACATGAGTCTTTGGAATGTTGCAGGTGCATTGGTGAGCCCAAATGGCATCACACGAAATGCAAAGATTCCCCATTCTGTGGCAAAGGCCGTTTTGTGTTGATCTTCGGGGGCAATGGCTACTTGGTTGTAACCTGAAAATCCATCAAGGAAGCTGTAAACTTCCTTGCCTGCAACACGCTCCAAAAGATGTTCGGTGATGGGCAGTGGATAACTATCTCTAATCGTAGCGGCATTAACTTTTTTAAGGTTAATGCACACTCGCAATTTCCCATTCTTCTTGGGCACCACTACAATAGGGGACACCCATTCAGTGTGCTCAATCTCATAGATGAATCCGGCTTCAATCAGCCTGTCAATTTCCTCTTTTATTTTGGCCGCATAATTGTCATTATATGTGTAGGGTTTTTGTTTGGTGGGCTTAGCATCAGCGGTCATCGGAATCGTATGAGAGCAGATCTCTGGATCTACTCCTTTCAAGTCTCTATAATGCCATGCGAACACATCCCTATATTCCCTTAATAGAGCTACAAGCTCTGCTTCTTCTTCTGCACTTAGGTCATCACCTATGTACGTACATCTCTCTTCGTTCCCTTCAATGGTCACTACAATTTTTTTGGTCTTTTCTTTATTGTCATATGCTTCTCCTATAATGGCCTCTCTTTTAGGCATTCGTACCAAAATTTTTCGGTCTTCCACTTCATATTTCTTGAAATTTTCTGGTACTTCAAACAATGATTCTTCCTCTTCTTGTCTTACTGCTTTCCTTTTCTTTTTCTTTTGACTTCCTTCACTTCCTTTCTTTGAATTTATCGTTTTAATACTCGCAAGGGGTTCTTCTTCTTTTTGGGTTAACACTCCTATGTCTTCTAAGTAGTGTTCCTCTGAGTCAAAGTAAGTATCCATCACAATGGATTCTAGATCATCGTCACTCTCTTCTTCTTCCATGGACTCACTAGGATCACACTCTTCCAACAAGGGCTGACACATGAACACTGAAATATCATAACCCTCCTCATCACAATGAGGTGTCCATTGTTCTTCATTGACTGCAATGTCCATGGTAGCTAAGATTTCTGCCCAACCATGAGGCTCAAATTCCTCATCTGGAAATATCATCGGTGTATAGGCTGGGTCTTTTATTGGTCTATCTCCTGGGGAAGTTCCTTCTTCTCTCGCTTTCCGGCGCTTTTCCTCTTCCTCCGCGACCTTGCACATCCACAAGTGAGTATCTTCATGCAACCAGGATGGTTCAGGTGAACTTCCAGAATGCACGGAGATAGAGTCTTCTTTCGCTTTGTGGATAGGATTCCACTGTAGGGGTGGTACATCTCTGAAGGTGTGATCCTTCAGATTGACCTTGGTGGTGACCCCTAAGTGCTGTAAGTACAAGGAGTTGGTTCCCCAATCTTGTACTATTTGTAATTGTCGTAGGAAGGGTCTTCCTAGGATCATCTCGTAAACATTATTCTTCTCAAAGTCACATATGGCAAACGTATGTTCAAACTCTACACCACAAGTGGTTAGAGTTATCCCTTCAAGCAATCCGAGAGGTCTTTCAAAATGACCATCTGCCATTTGAAGTTTCATTCTCGTTGGTCTTAAGGTGGGTTTGCCCCATCGTTTCCACAAGGAGGTAGTTGCGATAGCAACTCCCGCACCCGAATCCACAATTGCTTTGGTTGTGTAACCTTGATAGGTGATCGGAAGATAAGTGTTACCTTCTTCACCTTCGCTCATGTCTCCTATCTTGTCGAGAGGTATCTCGGGAACTTTCTGCTTAGAGCCTACTTTTGGTAAATTGGATTCAAGTTCTGGAACCTGATCCTTCACATGATTCCAGAGCTCCGGTTTTGCCTTGAGCAGCTCCTCTACAGTGAGGTGACATTGAACCTTAGTGTTTTTCACAACATCAGTGTTCCTGGGAATCACTGAGTCTTCATTTCTTACCAATATAGTGGGCGCTCTGATCTGGAGAGATTCAGATTCCCATGGGCCTGTGAAATGAGGCAACTCTTGTAAAGAATTAGATTCAAAATCTAATCTCTCATCCTCTTGTTGCTCTGCTTGATCCCCATAGATAGAGGGAATGTCTTGGGGAAATTGATCCTGAAGGTCATCAATCTCAGGAATAGGAGGGGAATCACCCTTCTCCTTGGCCCATTTCTCTTCTTGTATTTCCCGCAAGAACTCTGGAGAGTACTGTTGTATTGAAGGAGGTATTCCAGCATCCGTAGAATTAGGAACATAAGCTACCATTTGTGGTGAGCGTCCTCTTTCAACGACTGGTTGAGCCTGTGGAGGTAAAGAAACTTGTGATTTGTTTACCAACTGCTCTAATCTTTCTAGTAAGCCTTGGAAATGCAACTCTGGCTTGACAGAGTTTGTCTGATTGAACTTTTGGCTAGTCTCAAGTATAGCTTGAGCTTGTTCTACCATTTTCATGCACATCTTCATTCGTTCAATCTCTAAGTCGGCTCTAGGGTAACTCCTGTCTAGGTTTGCAGCTGTTGGCCCTTCTTGAAGTCGAGCCTGGTAGGCCTTGAACATCATGTCCAAGCCTTCAGGAGTGGGGTCTGCTAATACTGATCCTACTCGGGGTGGTGGGTGGGTTACGTGGGGTGTATTAGAGGGTGGAGGAATGGAGGGTGATGGGGGAGGTAGTGGTGGAAGTGTGTGGGAGTGCGGTTGAGATGTGATCTCTGTGATTTTTGCCTTGGTTTCTCTCAAGCTTTCTTCAAGTTCGTTTATCTTTTTTGCCCATTGCCTCTTCATCCTTTCACGACTCTCCTTCCAGGCTCTCGTCCTCTTTTTGGTTATGCTCTCTGTTTCACTCACCTCGGGGCTCTGTTCGGGGCCAACACCTTGGTGTTGTTGAAGTGCCTGGGCTCTTGTGATCATCTGCACAGGTGCAGTGGAAGTCACGCTTCCTATGGAGTCTACAACTAACCCCACAACATTGATAGGAGTGATCTTAGGCATGTTATTGGAGTTTTTTGGGCAATCTCGTAGGAGATGCTCTTTCCCGCAGTCTTGGCAAAAGCCCTGAATGGTTACTGGCTGAGGTAGTGTAGGGACAGGTAGTGGACAATCACGTACAAGGTGATCTCCCTGACATCTGAAACATGGCCCTCTAGGAAATGGAGGTCGTACCTGCCTAGGTTGAGGTCTAGAGTTGGGGTTTGTGTACATGACATTAGAATACGCCGGTTCCCCACTATTTTCACTTGGGTCCTCATAGTAGTATGACTCGTTATGCTCGGGTGACTGCATGTAGTAAGCCTGTGGGCTATCAATATGTGTGGAGTCAAAACTATGGTCACTTGGATCACTGTCTGATAGCAATGGGGTGACTGGAACTATGGCTCTATTCGGATTTTCTTCAATAGAGGCATATTTTACTGGGATCACATTGGTTGGAGCAGGGGGTTGCTGCACTAGGACTGGTTGAGGTCTCTGCTGCCCTTGATAAGGTGGCTGATAGGTTTGTTGCGGTCTGTTGTATTGTGGAGATGGGTACTGATTCTGGTATCTACCCTGTTGTGGATATGGCTGAGGATAATTTTGCCTAACAGTTTGTTTGTTATATGGGCAGTCTTGTGCCGTGTGATTGGTGTACCTGCGCTCTATGGTGCAATACTGGCTACTAGGATTCACCTGAGGTTGGGCCATAATGGGGCATACACTTGCCATATGTTCACCGCCACAATTGTAACACCGCTTAACTGGGGCAAATCTTGGAATTTGCTTGCTAGAGACGCCTAGTTTTTGGGCTACCTTCTCTGCAAGTTCCTCGATGGATGCGGATTGACCAGATGTCGGTGTGCTAGCATTATCAGAATCCTTATAGATTTTTGATAGTCCTAGCTCCTCACCTAGATTGTCCTCAATGTCTATGCATATGCGCACGCACTCCTCTATCGTTCTAGGGTCCTTCAGGTACACATATGACCTGAGCTTAGTGCTCAACAATCCATCTAGGAACAAGGCCACTTGTTTGGCTGGTGTGGGTAACTCTGGCATAGGGCATCTCTCCAGGTACTGTCTAAATCTTCTTCCAGCTAGTCTGACCGTCTCTTGAGGTGTTTGTTTGAAACTATGAATTAGTGAGGAGGTGTTATGCCTGATTCCACTCTTAGAAAACTCGACAATAAATGCCTCTAAGAGTTGGTCTATGTTTCTGAAATGCCTCTCATTTAGTGGTTGGAACCAAGTAAGGGCAGTGTTCCTAAGGGTTAGACCGAAAGCATTATATTGTGTGAATAGGTCCTCCACTTGTTCAGCTTTCAACACTTGTCGAAATTCGGCCACATGGTCATAAGGGTCTCCCGTGCCATCGAAATAATTCTTCATGGACTTCACAAGTTGGGTTGGTCGTAGGGTCCTAGTGTGTTCTCTCGGCCTTGGCAAAGGAAAATCATCAATGTCCCGGTGATTCCATGGGGTTCTATGTCTCTCAGTTTCTACTCTATTCCTTTCTGTTCCCGTTCTTTCTCTTCCCAGGGAGTTGGCAAAACTTACCTCAGGTTTGTCTCTACCTCTATCTCTTTGAGCGCCATGAGCGAGGGAGGTCCCGGTTCCTTGATGACCAAAGGATACATTAGACCTTGGTTGGGGAAAAACAAATTCACCCTTCCAAGTGTAGGCATGTCTGCCCTGCTCAATGACCACGAAGATTCTCTCTGATGCAGTGTCTAGGTAGGTTACTTGGCCTGGACTATCAGGGTCTTTAAACTCGTAGATTGTGAGGGTGTTCCCCTCCTGAGGTTGAGAAGTTCTATATCTCCAAAAAGCCTCATCGGTTTCCCGATTTAAAAGCAGATCTATGCTTTTATTATCTTGTGGAATCCACTCAGGAGTCATGATTCTAGTCAAGACAGACTTACCACGGGGAGTTCTTGGCTCTCTCTCTAAGTTCCCTTGCTCTATATCTCCCATGTCGGTCTCCGCAATCACATTTCCAAACTCATCAGTTCTATCGGGATGAGTGGTGACTACATATATAGTCCCCTCTTTATCTAGGTATGCTCCATTCTCAAACTTGACTACCGGGTGGTCTATTCCATGGGGTTGGTCGGGGTTCTTAATCTGGACCACTGATCTTCTCAGTCCGTCTTCGTAGATGCGAGCACCTAGACGATTCGTCCTGATATATTCCAATTGAGTCTTATAAGGCCCCTCTGGCTTTTCTAGATATGCCAACCCTGAACTCCCTACGGGTCTCTCCATGTGATAGGACATTTCAGAATCACTGGTTTCTGATCTGGGAGTGTATGGGTAATCACTCAACTGCTGGGCCCAAGACCTGGCAGTGTGATTGACACTAGCTTCAGAAGATCTGAGGCTTTGTCTGTCTCGGCCTAGGTGTCTGCCTGATCTAAGGTTCATATGCCTGATTTATTCACCCCCTGGAATCCCAAGCACGCTCTCGTTGCAGGTTGATTTTTCATCAATCACTTTGTTCTTTTTAGTTGAATATTATGTTTATGGTCTTGTCTGAAATCGCGTCGTCAGGAGTACTTAAGTGAATTTCCGCACTTGATGAGTGATCGTTTCCCGTTTACCGTTTTGTCCCTTAGTGTTTTCGCACTTAAGACCTATTTATTTTCTTGCACTTGGTTGATTAATTCTCTTGGACTTGATTCGTGCCTAACGTTGCCCTAGTTAATTACCACACCTAAGTCGTACTTAGCCTAGGCTAGGAATTGACAAAGGAGGGTTATGAGATCTTCCAACCTCAATCAGCTGGTTGACCCGACAGCTATGCAAGCCCAGGAAGCCTTCTCCCAAGCCTGGTACTCACCCTTGCTAGCTTGCTTTGGATTGCCTTGAGCGCACACCAAGTTCCTGCAAAAACTCACCAGTTAGTATAGCTTTATTACCACAAGTAATCGGAAGACACACGTCAATATTTTTAGTCCCCCTGGAGTAACTCACGGTACCCCCTGAATCTGGGAACCACTTAGTTCCACCTAAAGGTTAACTTAAAAATGCATGTTCTGAAACTCCGCGTATGATTCTTACAAAAACCAGTCGAGGTCCACGTAGGATTCTCAACGAGCTTTCCAACGAGACCAAAATCTCATCAATCGGAGTTCGTATGGTCAAGTTGTGACCATTCAGGCAAATAGGGGTCAAAACAGGCTCTCAGGGTTCAGGGATTTCCTCACAGGTTCCTAGGTCTTGTCCCACTTCTAAGGCTCTAATGTTACTCCAATGTGACCAAAACTAAGCTCAATTGTACCTCAATTTACTCCAAAAATTCACTCTAAAATTTCGTGCGTTAAGGCCATGTATCGCGATAGGTCGGGTCGAAGTGTCGCGATACCTCCAAGTGTCGCGATACCTTGGGGTGTCGCGATAGCTCGGAGTGTCGCGATACCTTGGAGTGTCGCGATACCTTGGAGTGTCGCGATACCTCGGAGTGTCGCGATACCTTGGAGTGTCGCGATACCTTGGAGTGTCGCGATACCTCGGAGTGTCGCGATACCTTGGGGTGTCGCGATACCTTGGGGTGTCGCGATAGCTCGGAGTGTCGCGATACCTTGGGGTGTCGCGATAGCTCACGGGGTGTCGCGATACCTTGGGGTGTCGCGATACCTTGGGGTGTCGCGATAGCTCACGGGGTGTCGCGATAGCTCGGAGTGTCGCGATACCTTGGGGTGTCGCGATAGCTCACGGGGTGTCGCGATAGCTCGAGATATGGCGAATTTTCCTGTTCTATCTAGGGTTTCTAGGAGCTCTAGGCCTGCGCAATGCCGTGGTGCACTCAGAATCGTGAGAAGTCGAGCTTTTCGGAGTGTCGCGATAGCTCGAGCTCAACGCCTCGGGGACTGTGCAGGCAGTTTCTGTACCTGCTGAGCTTGCTGGAGATGGTGATGGAGCTGGTACCTGCAAGAAGCATGCAAAAAACACACAAATGCAAACACACACAATCGCTCTCTCTCAAACTCGCACACAACAAATGAGGGAAAGAAAGGGAAGAGGGGATATGTAGTGGGGAAGGAGGTGGAGGTGGAGATGGAGAAGGAGGTGAAGATGAAGATGGAGATGGAGAAAAATCAGAAATTTACCTACTACTTACCATTCCAACGCGTCCTCTCTACGTCTTACCATCACACGCTCGTCCTCAAAGCTCGATCCCCGGCAACGGCGCCAAAATTTGGTGTAGCTGAGTGATGAGTAGCACCTCCTTTAATGTCAATCCGGGAAGACATGAGGATGGTATGAAGACCACGAGCAAGTGGAAGCACAAGTGCGTGAGTGAGAAGCACACAAGCATGCACACACATACACACACACGCGCACACACCGTCAGAACAAAGAGAGTAAGACAATGGAATCACTTCTATTGCAAGAAAGTTCTCATACAAGCTCAAACTACAAGAAGCCCCCCTAAAAATGAGCTCTCTAGCTCTATTTATAGTTCTTGACTAGCTTTGGCCCTGTTCAGACCTAGTGTCCGGCCTAGTTAAAAATTAGGTTCCGGGGCTTATTTGAGGGCCCAAACAAGATCTAAAAATTATGAAAATTGGCAGGCAACTACATCTAAGGCTCCCCAAGCTCGAGGACTCCTCGGCTTGTACAAAATGGAGCTACAAAAAGGTGAAAAGATATTTACAAGGGTTTGTAGTGATGAGAATCACTTTAGAATGATGTTGGGGTTTTTGGAAAAAATGAAGGGTAGCCTCAGTGCTAGATCTGCATATGTGTCCATACTTGCTTCTTCCCGCATCCTGTCAACACAACCTCTTCTGCCACTAGGTGTGGGATCAGCTCCTCAAGAGTTGGTAGAGGATCTCTATACATGATGGTAGTAATGAGGGGTTTCCACTTGTCTTCCCCTCTCAACCCATTTAGAGTAATCTACACAAGATCTTCCTCATCTACTTTATAGCCAATGGATTCCAATTTCTCCCTCAACTCCTTCACCCTGAAGGTGTAGCCAACAATAGATTGACCACTACTCCTCTTCAAGGAATGGAGTTCATTCTTAAGGTGCATCTTTCTGCTTCTTGTGGAAGTGGCATATATCTTCTCTAAGGACTCCAAAACATCTCTAGCATGATCAAAATCTGATATATGGCCAATCATAGTGTTAGAGATTGCCTGTGATATGTAGAAGATAGCTCTCCTATTTCTTTCCTCCCAATCCTTCAACATCTTCAATTCTTGATTGGTGATCTTTGGAACTTGGGGATCCACATCGGGCTTTTCTTCATCTCCACACACAATAGGCCATAAACTTTTTCTCATGAGGTAGCTCATGAATCTGAACCTCCATGGGTGGTAGTTGTCTTTGTCAAGCAACTCTACTTTTTGACCTAGATCTACCATAATGAATGGGAAATTAGGGTTACAATGAAAAGTAACTCTTAGTCTTGATGTCTAAGCTTTTGTGTCCTTCCCCTAGAGTCTTGAAAGGATGTTTCCTACTCTCATACAAACTAATGGAATTTAATCCCTCATATTTGCACACTAGAAGTTAAATGAACCCAATACGTAGGTCCCTCCATGCACCTTTTCTACTACCCTGCAATAGAACTTTGATTCAATTGCCTTACATTGATCCAAATCATCTAAGCTTTTAGTTGCACATGGTATGGTTTGTAAGTTTCCAACAAGCTATAGAACACCTCAAACGGATCTATTTAGGTTAGTCAACAACTTTGTACAAAACAAACTATGCAGAGATGTAGGATATGCAAAAATTAGGGTTACAAAGATACACCAATTCTCTGCACATAAAATTGATTTCAAGAAGCCCTACTACAAAAATTATGACACATATATAAGCTATAGAATGCACCTTAAATCTCTTGAATTGGACATGACACAAAGAGTTACAACTGTTATAAGTAGACCATGTCTATATCTACAAAAGACTCGAGGGGGAGTGGGATTGATAGCTCCTCCTTGCACCTCCTTTGTGCATGTAATGCCCTCCTCTGCATTTTTCCTAGCTTGAAAAGCCACATTTGAGCTCCTTGAGCCTTGGATGACTCTCTCCTTGAGCCTCCTCTAGTATATGTCTCTTGGTCTTCAATGATCTACAAGACTTCCAGGCATTTGATGACTCTTCACCTTCTTTATAGCTTTAGGATACCTCACTTGACTTTTCCACCACCTTAGGACTACAATGGCCGACCATTCTCAACCTTGAGACTGATATTCTCTCTAATAAAGTGGTGAGGAAGTTCTATGTGCTTCAAACTTGCATGGAACACTGGATTTTGAGCCAAGCATATGCTACTTATGTTGTCACAAAAAAAGGTACTTGCTTAATTTTCAAATCAAGATCGACAAACAAATTTTCAAGCCACATAATCTCACATGAGACTTATTCTAAGCTTCTATACTCAGCTTCGATCAAGGAGAGAGCCACTTTTGGTTGTTTCTTTGACATCCATGAGATGGTCTTCTTCCCACATACTCTGATGGATAAGTCTCTCAAACTACATGTATTTATAGGTATTTTCATTATGTCTTGAATAGAAGATACATGAGGGCAGTGCTTTGAAAAGCATGCGTTTACAAAAAATCTGCTTTATTTACAAAATGTACCTTTCTAAGCAATCTACTATTTTTTAAAAAATATATGAAATACTATCTTTTAAATATCTTAAAAAATATATGAGTAAATCCATGTGCATTCATGCCCTCATGATTCTTCACTTGCTAAACCAAAACACAATCACATTAAAAGCCTCAAGACATTAAAATCCATTTAACATTCCATTATTCCATAAAGTAGTACAACATGGGTCTGATGGGTAGAGCCATGTGTTTCTAGGTTTGAACCCTTAGGGATGGATTTATTGGATGTTTACTTCTATTGAAGGTCTTGAACCTTAGGATGCATGAGACTTGATTGGGATCTTCCATTGGCCATTTGACTCATACGAGCTTGGAAGATCTTCTTTTATAAGACATGCAATTTCCTAAGCTTGGAAACCACGTGATGAACTTGGGCACCCATGTGAACGAAGGTAGAAATTTTCCCTTGTAGTTGAGCTACCCCTTGGCCGTGGAGCCATATATTGGAGGGGTTGGTTGGGTGGGTATATGCATCTCTCTCCATGTTGTGGTCCTTGGTAAATTTCTTAGTTAGTTTGATGTGGAGGTTACTCCCTTCCACAAAATCATCCCATCAAAACTCTCTACATTGGTTGGGGGTGTTGGAAGTGTACTTGACATAATCAAAATAGGACCTACAAGAGGACTAGATGTAGAAACTACACCAGAACTAGAATCAACAACATCCTCAACACCTCCCAAACATCCACAACATTTTGAACATTTGTAATCGTAACAAGACATATTTAAGCATGCTACACAATATTCCATAATCCATTTGTAACCAATATGTGGTGCATCATGTGCGCCCATGGTGGTTAGTTGGAACCAATAAACTTATTTGCAATTCAAAACATGTTAATTACATCATTATTCTTAGCCACAACCATTTATTGTACCTTGATGTGGAGAAATTTATTGTTTCTTGAAAAAGTTGAATAGAAGTACCTTGTGGACATCCACTATACCTATAACATGTTGTATGATAGTTTTAGTATCAAACAAAAACCTAAACAAAAATTAGCACAAAAGGATAATTTTTTTTGTGTAGTCATTGTGATAGTGTGTTAAGAGGCAAAAATGAGATCAAGTAATTTTTGAGCCACATAGAACTCTTCAAGGCGTTTTGTACTATATCTCACCCCAATGATGCTCACCAAGTTTCATAGAAATCTGAAAAAAGTGAGTGGAGGTGCACCGACGATGTGCCTTAGGAAGCAAAAACTTTTTCTAATACAAATTATTTGAGAGTGGGAGTAAGAACACACACAAACAACAAAAGGAACAAGGATAAGGTGTATTGTTAGTGAAGAAATTACAAAGATAATTAGTCTATTAAGGTGATGGGCATATTTTGAATCCAAGGAAAAAGAATGTCCAAAAGAGGCAAAAAAGTTCCTTGGCAATCCTAAATGTGTTATCACACATTAATACCAAAATATACTAATAATGTTTTAATATTTGAAGTGGATAGTAATTCATCCAATACATTTCCTTCCAATTCATCTCTAATTTTTTAATCCTTAGATGAATCTCCAACTTTGAGGATAATAGCCTTTCTCTTCAAAGCCATGAAATTAAATTTTGGAACAATTTGATAATAATCACCATCTAATGATCACTTCATGTACTTTTAATAACCATGAATATTCAGATATATGTGAATTCGATCTATTAGTGTGAAATGTAAAAATTTAATTTTGTAATGTGAATGAAACTCTTTTAATCTCATTATGTCAAAATATGTCTCACTTTTGTAATCTATCCCAATAGTATTGGTAATGATTTTGCTAATATGTTCAACTACATAATTACATTAAGTACGATCCTAATCTTCACTTGACTCTATTATCTAGATCTTTTATGTTGTAAAAAATTCCCAACCAACTGATTAATAATAGAAAAAGTAGCAATTAAAACTAATAAATTGACTAGTTTCACACAATTTACTAATCGTTTGTGGAATTTATAAAGTACTTTATCTAGTTAAAATTCTCAATTTTTAGAGAAAAAAGGGGACAAATACGCAAAAATTAAGAAACCATTAGTGTTGTTTCATTTAATATCTTTTCCTTAGCACATGCTATTCCAAATAAAAAGAATTTACCTACTCTTTTTCTTAATATAAAGACTATGAAATTAAGATACTTACTTTCCTATTTTTATGTAGTATCCTCCATCATTTTTAGTGTCCACATTGATTTCATGACACAGTTGTTTTAAAATATAGCTTTCATTAAAAGAGATTTTACAATATAATTTAGTAGAAACCATCTCATTTCCAATTATCCTACTATGCTTATAAGAGAATGAAAATATAAAGTTGTGAGAGGCATTCATGTACTTTGATGCTATCATAAGGTGTATCATCCTGTAGATAACATTAAAGAAATGAAGCACTTTGATGCTATCATAAGGTGTATCACCCTGTAGATAACATTCCAGAATGTAGATAACATTCCAGAATGTAGATAACATTCTGGAATGAAGCACTATCCCATCCACTATAAAGAAATATGAAAAGCTCTTCTTGATGAGTAACCTTGTGTGGTAAAAATAACTCTTACACGACATCCTCTAAAGGGTTTTTATTTCAGTGAATATTTTGATTTGAAAGGATCTCAATATATCCAAGGATGATCAAGGAGAAATTATATCATCCTAGCTTTCCATCAATAGCTTCTCAAGGATCTATCTTTGATTGTTCATATTAACTTTGTGGAATTGATCATAGAAGAAAATGTTACACTCTGAGAACTACCTTGCTCTTATCTTGCAATATTGAAGCTCTTGTATAAAACCAATGATTGCATGGAAATGACTTATAATACATTGCAACAGCTTCCTTGTAGGAAAGGGATAGATATTTAAAATCATGCCAAATTCACCAATCTTTATTGATTACAACATAACTTACATAGTACAATGATGTGAAATGCCTACAATTAGATCTATTTGGAAGATATGTTGGATATTTTGCAAGTACTATCTCTTTGTGCATGTTGAGGTGTTGCACCAAAACTTCTTTCATTCACTTGGGATCCAAACATTATATCATTCCATAAGTCCATGTTTCTAGTTTTGCATTTTGTGTCTTCCTCGGTTTCATCAATATCCAATCTCCTACTTATATGCTCATCTTTGTCCATCGATCATTGCTTGAAAAGATGTAATGGAGGAAATGAGGCTTCATGGCCTATCAGAAGTGGTGAGTACACCAATGAGGCTTGATGGATTGTAGATCACTTCCATTGCCAAAAGATCTGTTCCACCTCCTACCTTGTTAGTGATAAAAAAATTCATGTGTGTTTTAAAATATGAATAGGGCAAAGGTTGGTGAGTGTTATGCACATATCATGTTTAAAAGCACGTAATTGCATGTGGGATTTACAAAAAAACATACAAGTTTGGTTACTTTAAGATATATATTACAATTTCAAGACAATAAATTGAAGTTTTATACACACTTGTATGGAGATGGTTGTAAGAGTACTTAATACTTAATACTTCTACATCACTTTGTCATGATAGCTTGAGATAATGATATCCGAGTGAACTTATGTAGAAGATAATTTTGGGCCACTAAAGCGACATATAATTTAAACTTCCCTTAAAATCTAATGGATATTATTCCCTCTCAATGCTTGAGAAAGAATGTTTTATCTTTGTGGTTTGAATCAAATATTATATTTTATTATTGGGTGTAAGAAAAGTTATTATATTTAATTATTGGGTGTAAGAAAAGTTATTATATTTTATTACTACATTGGGATGAGATATTATATTTTATTACTGTGCCTTGGAACAAATTTAATATTTCATGTATCATACCCTACAAAAAAGCAATATTCTAATCCATTTTTCTATATTTTTTTGAAAATGGTGGGGGATGTAACATTGGCCCTCTTTTCATTGGAATAATGACTATTTTTCACCTAATTTTTGGAGGATTAAAAGCCTCAAGAGAGATCTAAAGTTTCCTAATGTTCCTTTTTCATAAATTCTAAAATCTACATCCATGTTTTTCATTAAACAATCACGATATAGATTTTTCTCCTTCATTACTCTTATCCCAACTAAATGTTTTACGTTTCAAAGTGTTCCCACACACCACTTTTCCATGTATTCATATTTCAAACAAATCTTTCCACTTACAAACCCTTGTTTCTAAAAATTGCACTAAATTTTCTATAAAAAATATTTTCTTAATAAATAAAGGTAAATATGATACCCTCATTAAATTAAAATTGGAGACATGCAAGTTTTCACTTTCTCCTTTTTAGACATTTCATGCACACTAAAATATATAATTCAACCTTTGAAATTGGCCTACAAATTGCACTCTTGTTTCTTTTTTTGAAGATTTTTTCTAAGAAACTTTCACAAAGAACTCACCCTAAAATTTTCATTGTTTCTTGCTTAAAAAATTATTTGGATCAAAAAACCTCTAAATGTAGAAATACTAAGTAGTAAACAATAAAACAAACAAACTTAGACTAGGTAAAGTTTTAAGAATGCACAAGTTCATATAGACTAGCAATAAGAACTCTTTTCTTCATAATCCACTAATTGCACATAAGCACTTTGGCATGACTATTCCAAATTATGTCATATTCCTCTTCCATTCACAATACAAGTATTTAATTGCATGTATCTAATACCAAGAATGAGGAGAAAATTTGACTTGAATATCTTAATTTTCTATGCAATATGAGAACACCTCCAACCAAAAAATCATATCAATCAATCACCTTACGTCATGCACTATCATGTTATGAAGAACACACCATTTTCCTTGGCCGTCAATGATTCTTTAAAACAAAGCTTCTCAATGGATGTAAAAGAAATGGACACACATTCATCCCTCAATTTCATCCTCACCAAAAGCATTATATCCATCCAACTTTTCTCTTTGTTATCTATCATGTCTAGTGTTAGGATGCAAGTGGGATGAACCAATTCTAATGAGGTTTTTAATTTAAAAAATGCAGAAAGATCGAAAGTAAATTCTTAATGAAAATGAAAACAAACATGTAGGCACACCTTCATGTGTAACTAATTATGGTGTAGGAGATCGAAGCCCATAGATTGTAGATCTTAATGAATAGAGGCCATGACATGAAGGAATAAGTGTATAGAAGCTTCTATGTAGATAAAAAAAGACATAGGAGAAGAAAAAGATAGAAGTAGAAGTTATTTCAAAGCTAAATGATAGTCATATCTCTATCATTCTTTAGTTTAGCATTTTTGGAATGTATTGTTATTTCGGCTTGTTGTAATATGTGATTTTGATGAATGAAAAACACATCTATTTTACCCAATCACTATATTTCTTGAATTTTATACTATGATTATAAGTTTTACAATGTTGATTCATTGCATCTTACAATAATTGAAAAGTTCATTCCATGTTAGTTTATGTTCATGTTTTAACCATTTAGTCATGGATGCTTTGTATACAGAATTATCTTTGAAGTAATATGTGTTCATTGGTAGCCTAGAATTGCATTGCTTAGAGGTAAGTAGCCTCTTGAACCCTCACCATTGGGAAATTAATTATTTATTTCCCAACCCCTTTGATAAGTAGCTATGCAAGTAGAGTCATCGCATACTAGTGGAAAAAAATAGCAACTCATATAACACGACCAAAACCCTTAACAACCATGATGAGATTGGGTTGCCAAAGGGTGTTGTATACTAGAAGGTTGATGTTAGTAAATATTTGCCATGGGAAAAGATCTAAGTGAGAAAATAGGACAGAGCGAGGTGGAGATTGTGGCAAGTCAACTATACACTTTGGTTTGAGGTATTTGCTATGCATAGAAGACCACACCAATTTCCCATGTGTAGAATGAAAAGTGAAGTTTTCAAAGTCTTTAAGATTAGTTTTATCAAGAAAGTGAATAATACCTAGTGAAGTTTTCAAAGTTTTTAAAATCAGTTTTATCAAGAAAGTGAATAATACCTCAAGTCCATTAATATTGGAGCTTGAGGTTTGCAAAAGCACACAAACACCACAAGAAGGAAGAAGAAGCTTGGAGCACAACACGACAATAAATGAATTACTAAGTTAATTTACAAAGATAAGTAACACGTTAGGGTTATAAGCATATATACAAGCCAGAAAAAAAACCTCGAGGAAAAAAATTGCCTCGACGGTCCTAAGTGTTCACACACATCATTATCAAAATATATCAACAAATTCCCCCCTGGGAGTGACATGGTGAACAAGGAGCTAGCACCCATGTATTAGGAAGTACCAAGCTATGTGGAAAGACATCAATGCACAAAAGGAAGTAAGCCCAAATCTCTGCAAAAAGATTCAAACTTATCCCTAGGTAGAGCCTTTGTGAAAAGATCTGCAACATTATCGTGTGTGGGTGCATATGCCAAACTGATCTCTCTAGCGGAGAATCTCTCCCCTAGATAATGATAGTGCACCTCAATGTGCTTTGTACAAGCATGCAACAAAGCGTTCCTTGCAATTGCCAATGTGCTCTCACTGTTAGTGAAGACAATTGTGGTAAAAGATAGACCAACACTCAAATCAGCCAAAAGGCATTTGAGCCACACACACTCAACATTCACTAAGAAATCCGCCCTATACTTAGCCGCACAACTAGAAGTGGCCACAATTGGCTCCTCCTTGCTCAACCAAGATATGCATGAGCTACCAAGCATGAAGCAAAAACCACTAGTGGGCACAGAAGTGTAATAACAACCATCCCAGTCTGAGCTAGAAAAAGCATGTAATATGGTGGTAATGATTCGCCCTTGGGATTAAACAATCCAAGTAGTCGGGTATCACTCAAGTAGTGAAATATGTGCTTAACCTCCTACCAATTCTTGACACCTACACAATGCATAAACCTGCTCACCTTAGAGACAACAAACTAAAGCTAAGTTATGCATAAGTAAATCAAGCATCCAACATCCTGTTGATAGAAAAAAACATCAAATGCATCTCCACCATCATGAAGACTCAACCGTAAACCTATGTCCATAGGAATGCCAATAGGTTTACAATCTTCAAGGTCCAAATGCTACAATAATGTGTCAATATTTTTTTTGCACAAAGTTATTCCCCCATCAACATACATAAATTAAATGCCCAAATAATGATCCAAATGCCCCAAATATGACATCTCGAAAGAGGCATGCAAATCAACCCCAAATTCAGCAATATGCTTCTCATTTGGACCAGTGAGAAGTATGTCATCAACATACACAACATTGATGAGAAGTACATCATCTGCCTACTTAACATATAAGGTGCTCATTGGATTGTTCTTAAAACCATGTGCAACAAGTAGGCATGTATCTTTTCATACCAAGCATGTGCTGGCTTCAAACCATATAATGTCTTTTTCAAACTTGCACACTTTGTTTTCATGCCCTTTATACAAAAAACCAGAGGGTTGAAATACATACACTTTTTCATATAAGTCACCATTCACAAATGCACTTTTAATGTCCAAATGATCTACATTCAAACCATGATGAACTACAAATGCACAAATGCTACGAACGGTGGTCATTCCGCATGTGGGAGCAAAGGTCTCATCAAAATCAATGCCTCTATCTTGAGCATAACCTTTTGCAACAAGCCTAGCCTTATACTTATCAATTGTTCCATCAAGATAAAATTTCAACTTGTATACCCATTTGGTGCCAACGTCCTTTTTGCTTGGAGGCAAATCACACAAAGACCAGGTACCAATCTTCATAATAGCATCATATTTTGATTGCATATAAGTCATCCAATTTTTTGAATTTTGTGCTTCATCAAAAGAAATAGGCTCATTCTCATCACAAAGATTAGAGGTAGCCATTGCATGGTAATCTGATGCAAAGAAAGCACTATGTAAGCTTGAATGAGTATGATATGATAGAGGTGCATCTAATTTGCTATCTCTCAAAGTCTACATCAACCATTTAGGCATAGTTTTTGCTCCTCTATATCAGATCTCTCATCAATGTGTTTTATGTAAATCTGCATCATAAATGGAATGACCTTTATGATGATGGACAATTCTAACACCTAATGCAGCAATGGAAGATGGCTACCCTCCACTAGGCTCACAAGTAGTGATATATGCTCACTGTTCTAAACTTTTCTCTGCACATTTTTATATACATAAAACAAAATTTTGCAAAGTAAAAATAGACTTGGATAACTATCCAACAAGCTTTTAATCATGCCAAATAGATGTTTTAGCTTGGAGAACCATCCAAATCAAGACAAGATATTTGTTTGCAATACCCTCTATCTATGTGTAGATATATAACTTCACAAACTTGGCAATTTCTCACAACTCACTGAGTAAAAGAACTTGAAACTTTGGCACACTTTGGGGCACTATATGAGAGACCAAATGAGCCTTTCACTCAATGAAAATGAGTGCAATGAGAGAGCAAATAACACTCTGCAATCTGGTATAAATAGAATTGTGAAAGCCTAACTAACACCTCTAGATAAAGAGGAAAAATCATGAGAAAATGAGATAAGCAAGAAAGGGGGCTATTTGTTGCAGTCTAGGACTTCACTAAACTAAGTGGGAAACTAGTGCAATGCATGAAACTCAAGAAATAAAGGTAGAATGGTGCTTATAGATATTTTATTATTCCTACAATGTAGCTAACCTCCCACCAATCAATGTAGGTGCATTTTTTGGTGGGTGATTGATGAGATTTGAATTTGATTGAGTTTTGTAGAGATTCTAAATTAATTCCATTACTTTGGATCCTCCTTTTTTTATTGATCCACTTGCAAAACTCATGGATGATTCCATTTACATGGTTGAGACTTGATTTTCAACACTCCACCTCAAGTCTCAATGGCTAGATCCTTCATTCCAATGCATGCCTTGAAGTGTTGTAGCTTTCCATCCAAAGATTTAGTAAAAATAATTGCATATTGTTCCTTTGTATTGACATGCTCCCCCTTTACATCCTTTGAAATGATATTCTCTCTAATAAAGTGGTAATGGACTTCAATGTGCTTCAACCTTGCATGGAACACCAGATTTTGAGCCAAGCATATACTACTTATGTTGTCACAAAAAATAGGTACTTGGATAACTTGAAAATCAAGATCACCAAACAACTTATTCAGCTACACAAGCTTACATGAGACTTGTGCTAAACCTCTTCAACCTACACACTTTGTTTTCATCCCCTTTTTGCACAAAAGCACAGGGTTGAAATACAAACACATTTTAATGTAAGTAACCATTTAGAAATGTAGTTTTAATGTACAACTTGTGAATTTCAACTATGATGATCTACAAGTGCACAGATTCTATGACGGTGGTCCTTCAGCATGTGGGAGAAAAGCTCTCATCAAAATCAACACCTCTCTCTTGAGCATAAACTTTTGCAACAAGTTAGCCTTATACCTATCAGCTCTTCCATCAAGAATACAGTTCAACTTGTATACCCATTTAGTGCCAATGTCATTTTTTCTTGGAGGAAAATCTCACAAAGGCTAGGTAACATTCTTCATAATAGCATCATATTTTGATTAGATATTAGCCATACAATTTTTTGAATTTTGTGCTTCATCAATAGAAGGAGACTCATTCTCATAAGAAAGACTAGAGTTATCCATTGCATAGAAATCTGATGAAAGGGAAGCACTATGAGAGCCTGAATGAGTATGATATGTAGAGGTGCATCTAATTTGCTATGTCTCAAAGTCTACACCAACCATTTAGGCATAGTTTTTGCCTCCTCTATATCAAATCTCTCATCAACAAGTGCATCATGTAAATCTACATCATAAATGGAATGATCTTCATGATGGTGGATGATTTTAACACCCCAATGCAACAATGGATAATGGCTACCCTCCACTAGGCCTACAAGCAATGATATATGCTCACTATTCTAAACATTTTTGTGTATTTGTCTAGAGACTTAAGATGCAATTTTGCATACTTAAAGCAGAATTTGAAAACCATGCAAAAAAATTTTAATCATGCCAAATGGATGTTCCAACATGGAGAATCATCCAATTTAAGACAGGTTATTTGTTTGCAACACTCTCTACCTATGTGCAGAGATATAACTTCACAAACTTGGCAATTTCTCACAACTCACTAAGTGAAAGAACTTGAAATTTTGGCAGACTTTGGGGAACTATATGAGAGATCGAATAATGAAAATGAGTACAAGGAGAGAGAAAACAATGCTCTGCAATGTGGTACAGAATTTTGAAAGCCTAACTACACCTCTAGATAGAGAGGAGTGTCTTCCTTCTTTGATTGTGCAACATTAGCACATTTTTGCTTACTAGTAGATGAGTTCCATTTACCTTTGCTCTTCTAACTATCTAGGAAAGCTTGATCTCCAACATGCATGATGGACATGTTCTGCCTAGACTGATCTTTCTACAACAAAACAAAGACTAAATCCTCAAATGTTAAGACATTTGAATTGCCTTCAACATCAATCAAAGAGGAGATGCAAAACATTGATATGAATCTAGAAGACTATTAAGAGCAATCTACACAAGTGAACTATCTAGTAAGACCTCATCAGTAGAAATCAACAACTCCTTTAGATCTTTGATCTTTGTCAAAAACTATCCATAGAATCTCCTTCATTTGTATGCCCACTCTCCAACTATTTTCGGAGGTATCCAAATGAGCATCATTTCTTGCATGGTCTAAAATGGTAAGTGCATCCAAAACATCCTTTGCTATTTTGCAAGAGTGAATGTGAGGGATAATGGCATGTTTGATAGACAAAAATATCAATGAATGTGCATGAGCATCTCTGCCATCCCAATGAAGTTTCTTTGCAGTAGATGCAATGGGATTCACATCACAAACATGAATTTGAAGATCATCATCTTCAACACCATCTACATCACTTTCAATAATTGTACTTGCAGGTATAACATGACGTTTTTCAACATCTACACAATATTCCATAGTTCTTTTGCTACCAATACATGATGCATCATATGAGTATTTCCAATCTATTCTTAATAGCCAACATACAGAATACATCATTGCTTTCAGCCATGGCCAGTGACTAGATATGCTGATGCAAAAAAATGATTGTATCTTGAAAAGTTGAACATAACTACCCTACTGAGCTCTGTTAAACCTATAGAAAACTTTGAGTTGCTTGTATTGGTGAACCAAAACTTGTATATATGTTTGGAACAAAAGGATAGAGTTTCTTGCACAAGCACTACGATAGTGTGTTTGGAGGCCAAGAAGAGTATGCTCACCAATTTTTATGCGATTCTGAGACTTTGATTGGAGGGGTGTTGATGAGAACCTAGATGAAGCAACAACCTACTCTGATACTAGTTGTTGGAGTTTGAGGTTTCCAAAAGCACACAAATAGCACAACAAAGAAGAAGAAGGTGGGAGCACAATACCACACTAAATGAATTACTAAGGGAATGTATAAAGATAAATAACCCATTAGGGATATAGGCTTATATGGAAGATGAGGGAAAAAACCTCTTAAAGAGGAAAAAAGGGCCCCTAACGGTTCTAAGTGTGTTCACACACATCACTAACAAAATATATCATGTGTTAAATCAAGAGTAAAATTCAAAAAATGGAGTGAACCCTAGCTACTTATTACCTGAGACCAAAATAGACTGAAGTATGCAGAAAACAAAGTATGGTGAATATGTTTACGATATCAAATAAGTAGTAGTTTTGTGAAGTAGCATGATCTACTAAAGTGGTACTTATGCAAAAGAAAATAAAATATATAATCTAGAAGGATCTGATTCTCCATTGAAAGTATGCTTTGAATTAAGGGCTACATCATACAACTCAACAATCACACCAAAGTGTCAAGGCATGTTAGTTCAGTTGGGTGGAACTCTTGCCTCTTGAGGCAAGGGATGGGATTCAGCCCCTGCTTTCCAGGTTGGACATATTGGGACTAAGGTGAGATTTTGTTGATATATTTAGGTAGTGATGTGTGTGAACACTCTAGGACCACCGGGGCACTTTTTTCCCTCTTTAGGAGGTTTTTTTCCCCTGGCTTGTATATACGCCTATTACCCTAATGGGCTACTTATCTTTGTACCTTATTTAGTAATACATTCAGTATTGCGTGTTGTGCTCCAAGCTTCTTCTTCTTCTTGTGCTATTCGCGTGCTTCCGCAGACATCTAACTCCAACAATTGGTATTAGAGCAGGTTGTCGCTTCATCTAGGGTGCCGTCCGCACTCCTCCGGTTGCATTCTTAGAATCACATGACTTTTGGTGAGCATACTCAGCATGTTTTTGAGATCAAAACAACTTTGCGTTGTGGTGCCCAAATCGCGATCTAAGCTCCTTTTGGCCTCCGAACGCATTATCACAGTGCTTGTGCAGGCTATTTCGTCTTTTTGTGCCAAAGGTATATACCAGTTTCTGTTTGCCAGTATAAGCGTCTTGAAGTTTGCTACAGGTCTAGCAGAGTTTGTCTAGGTAGTTATGTTCAATTTTTGAGATACAGTCAATTTTCTACATCAAGGTATTATAGTCACTCGCCATGGCTAAAAGTAGTGATGTATTTCTTATGTTGGTTGTTGAGGATAAGTTGGATGGTACCAACTACCTATTATGGTCTTATATGATGCGACATGTGTTGGTTGCAAAAGGACTGTGGAACATTGTGCAGGGTGTCGAAAAACATCCTATCACACCTGCAACTTTTACAACTGCAGGTACTGAAGCTGATGCAGAAGGTGTCGAAGATGATGATATTTTGCATATTCCTGTTCGTCCTGCGGTTTCTGCTTCACCTACTGCAGAGCAGATTTGCTGGGATGGCAGAGATGCCCATGCACATGCATTGATAGCTTTGTCTATCAACGTGCCATTATTCCTCACATTCGCTCTTGTAGAACAGTTAAGGATGCTTGGGATACACTTACCATATTGTACCAAGCTAGGAATGAGGCTCGTGTTGCTTACCTCCGAAAATGGTTGGAGAGTGAGCACATGAATGAAGTTGATTCTATGGACAGTTTCCTAATGAAGATCAAAGACTTGAAGGAACAGTTGATTTCTAATGATGAGGTTATACCAGATAGCTCGCTTGTGTAGACCGTTCTGAATGGTCTTCCTAATTCATATCAGAGTTTTGCTTCTACTCTTCGGTTGATGATGAAAGGCAATCCAAATGCCTTATCATTTGAGGAGTTAGTCTCTCTTCTATTGCAGGAAGATCAGTCCAGGCAGAACAGGTCCATTATGCGAGTTGCAAATCAAGCTTTCTTGGCTAGTCAGAAGGGCAAAGGAAAATGGAGCTCTTCAAGTAGTAAGCAAAAATTTGCTAAATCTGCATATTCGAAGAAGGAAGATAAAGATGAGAAGAAATCAAAAAAGCAGAAATTGTTTTGTAAATACTATAAATGGAATGATCATATCAGAAAGAATTGTCCAAAATTGGCTCCTAAAGAGGCAAAGAAGAAAGAGGCTGGAATGGTTGTTGCAGAGGCTTGTACACCAAAAACAGAGTCTGCTAATCTTGTGCAGGAAGAAGAATGGGTGTTTACTACTGTTTGCAGTTTTTACCCATCTTCTCATGAGCACTGCATGTCTGCAGTAGACTCAGATGTTTATTCTGACAGTGGGACAACCAAATATATTACCTCGCAACGCAGTTTCTTCTCTTGAGTCGAGCCTGCCCCTACAGGAAATGTTGTTACATGCACCAACAACTCCTCTTATCCTGTTATGGGAGTTGGTAAGATCATTTTGACTACTGCTAATGGTAGGTCTTTCAGTTTGTCAGATGCTTTATTTGTGCCAAGGATCAAGAAGAACCTGTTAGCAATTTCTGCATTAGCCAAGATTGGCTTGCTTGTGAAATTTGTTGATGACAGGTGTACAGTTCATGATCTGTCAAATGGCGATGTGATTATTGCTTCGGGCATTTTATGTCGTGGGCTGTATAAGCTCATAGACTATGAAAGATATGTAAATGATTTGGCATGTACAGTAAATGATTCTCAGGCTATGTCAGATGCAAATCTTTGGCATGCACGCTTTGATCATCCGAATATTGCTAGTTTGCTATGCCTGCAGAAATCTGAAATGGTGTCCTCTTTGCCCAAACTTGAGCACCTGGAAAACATGTTTGTGAAGTCTGTATTTTGGGCAAAATGCAGCATTCATCCTTCCCAAAAGATGGTTCAGTTCACGCTACTCAAAAATTGTAGCTTGTACATAGTGATGTCTGTGGTCCTATGCAGACACCTTCTTTTGGGAATTATCTTTACTTCGTGACTTTCATCGATGATCTTTCCAGGCATGCATGGGTATATCCATTGAAGGCAAAGTCCGAAGTGTTCATGTGCTTCAAACAGTTTTTGGTTTTGGCTGAAAATCTGTCAGCATGTAAAATGGGCACCCTCCGTTCTGATCAAGGGGGGGAATATATGTCTTCTGATTTTAATACATTTCTAGCTGAACATGGGATAAAACACAAGTGTAAAGTGCCATATACACCTCAACAGAATGGAGTTGCTGAACGAAAGAACAGGTCACTCATGGAGATAGCAAGGTGTATGGTCAAGAGTCAGGCTTTACCACATAGTTTCTGGCTTGAGGCTGTCATGTGTGTAGCCTATGTACTGAACAGGTTCCCACTAAAGCACTGGAGTCTATCACTCCATATGAGGCTTGGCATGACTGCAAGCCATCTGTTGCTCATCTCCGTTGTTGAAGCTCAAAGTCAAGGACAAAGCATGGAAGCACATCAAAAGGTGGACACACAAGGAAAGGGAGCAAGTAGGGAGCTCCAAGAAGTGTATGTCAAGTTTTCAGAAGAATCCCCTACAAAAATAGTGATTTTCATCACTAAAAACCATTGTAAATACCAATATCTATTTTTAGTAACTCCATTTTGTTCAAGCCAAGGAGTCCTTGAGCTTGAGGAGTATTAGAAGTACCATCGTACCAATTTTCATATTTTTTAGATCTCGTTTGAGCCCTCAAATAAGCCCTGGAACCTAATTTTTAACTAGGCCGGACACTAGGTCTGAACAGGGCCAAAGCTAGTCAAAAACTATAAAAGGAGCTAGAGAGCTCATTTTTGAGGGTAGATTGTAATAGAAACAAACTTGTAAGAGCTTTTTGAAGAGTAATCGAAGAACTCCATTGATTCTCTCTCTTTGTCTTGCCGTGTGTGCGCGTGTGTGTGTATGTGTGTGCATGCTTGTGTGCTTCTCACTCACGCACTTGTGCCGCCACTTGCTCGAGGTCTTCATACCTTCCTCACGTCTTCCCGGATTGACATTAAAGGAGGTGCTACTCATCACTGAGCTACACCAAATTTTGGCGTCGTTGCCGGGGATCGAGCTTTGAGGACGAGCGTGTGATGGTAAGACGTAGAGAGGACGCGTTGGAATGGTAAGTAGTAGGTAAATTTCTGATTTTTCTCCATCTCCATCTTCATCTTCACCTCCTTCTCCATCTCCACCTCCACCTCCTTCTCCACTACATATTCCCTCTTCCTTATCATTCCCTCATTTGTTGTGTGCGAGTTTGAGAGAGAGCGAGTGTGTGTGCTTGTCTTTGTGTGTTTTTTGCATGTTTCTTGCAGGTGGCAGCTCCATCATCATCTCCAGCAAGCTCAGCAGGTACAGAAATTGTCTGCACAGTCCCCGAGGCGTTGAGCTCGAGCTATCGCGACACTCCAAAAATTTCACCCAATCACGATTCTGAGTGCACCACGACACTGCGCAGGCCTAGAGCTCCCAGGAACACTAGATAGAACAGAAAAATTCACCATATCCCGAGCTATCGTGACACCTCGAGGTATCGCGACACCTCACGACCTATCGCGACACCTCACGACCTATCGCGACACTCCGACCTATCGCGACACCTCGACCCGACCTATCGCGACACCTCACGACCTATCGCGACACCCCGACCTATCGCGACACCTCGACCCGACCTATCGCGACACTTCCGACCTATCGCGACACCTCGACCTATCGCGACACTTCCCACCTATCGCGACACCTCGACCTATCGCGACACCCCGACCTATCGCGACACTTCGACCTATCGCGACACTTCCCACCTATCGCGACACCTCGACCCGACCTATCGCGACACCTCACGACCTATCGCGACACCCCGACCTATCGCGACACCTCAACCCGACCTATCGCGACACTTCCGACCTATCGCGACACCTCGACCTATCGCGACACTTCCCACCTATCGCGACACTTCCGACCTATCGCGACACCTCGACCTATTGCGACACTTCCGACCTATCGCGACACTTCCCACCTATCGCGACACCTCGACCTATCGCGACACCTCGACCTATCGCGACACCTCGACCTATCGCGACACTTCAGACCTATCGCAACACCTCGACCTATCGCGACACCCCGACTTATCGCGACACCTCGACCCGACCTATCGCGACACTTCCGACCTATCGCGACACCTCGACCTATCGCGACACTTCCCACCTATCGCGATACACGGCCTTTAACGCACGAAAAGTTAGGGTTAATTTTGAGTGAATTGAAGGGTAGTTGAGCTTAATTTTAGGCACCTTGGTATAACTTTAGAACCTTGGACGTGGGCAAAAGACCTCGAAACCAGAGAAGGATCTCCTGAACCCTGAGAGCCTGTTTTGACCCTTTAGTGCCTGAATGGTCATAACTTGACCATACGGACTCCGATTGATGAGATTTTGGTCTCATTGGAAAGCTCGTTGAGAATCCTACGTGGACCTCGACTGGTTTTTGTAAGAATCATACGCGGAGTTTTAGAACATGCATTTTTAAGTTGACCTTTAGGTGGAACTAAGTGGTCCTCAGATTCAGGGGGTGCAGTGAGTTACTCCAGGGGGACTAAAAATATTGATGTGTGTCTTCCAATTACTTGTGGTAATAAAGCTATACTAACTGGTGAGCTTTTGCAGGAACTTTGTGTGCACTCAAGGCAATCCAAGGCAAGCTAGCAAGGGTGAGTACCAAGCTTGGGAGAAGGCTTCCTGGGCTTGTGTAGCAGTCTGGTCAACCAGCTAATTGAGGTTGGAAGATCTCTCAACCCTCCTTTGTCAATTCCTAGCCTAGGCTAAGTACGACTTAGGTGTGGTAATTAATTAGGGCAACGTTAGGCACGAATCAAGTCCAAAGAGTATTAATCAACCAAGTGCAAGAAGTAAATAGGTCTTAAGTGCGAAAACCCTAAGGGACAAAAGGTAAACGGAATCGATCACTTATCAAGTGCGGAAATTCACTTAAGTACTCCTGACGACGCGATTTCAGACAAGACCATAAACATAATATTCAACTCAAAAGAACAAAGTGATTGGTGCAAAATCGACCTGCCACGAGAGTGTGCTTGGGTTCCAGGGGGTAAATAAATCAGGCATATGAACCTTAGATCAGGTAGACACTTAGGCCGAGACAGACAAAGCCTCATATCTTCTGAAGCTAGTGTCAATCACACTGCCAGGTCTTGGGCCCAGCAGTTGAGTGATTACCCATACACTCCCAGATCAGAAACAAGTGATTCTGAGATGTCCTATCACATGGAGAGACCAGTAGGTAGTTCAGGGTTGGCTTATCTAGAAAAGCCAGAGGGACCTTACAAGACTCAATTGGAATACATCAGGACTAATCGTCTAGGTGCTCGCATCTACAAAGACGGACTGAGAAGATCGGTGGTTCAGATTAAGAACCCCGATCAACCCCATGGATTAGACCACCCGGTAGTCAAGTTTGAGAATGGAGCATACCTAGATAAAGAGGGAACTATATATGTAGTCACCACTCTTCCTGATAGAACTGATGAGTTTGGAAATGTGATTGCGGAGACCGACATGGGTGATATAGAGCAAGGGAACTTAGAGAGAGAGCCAAGAACTCCCCGTGGTAAATCTATCTTGACCAGAATCATGACTCCAGAGTGGATTCCACAGGATAATAAAAGCATAGATCTGCTTTTAAACCGAGAAACTGATGAGGCTTTTTGGAGATATAAATCTTCTCAACCTCAGGAAGTGAGTGCCCTCACAATCCATGAGTTTAAGGATCCTGATAGCCCAGGCAGAGTGACCTACCTAGATCACACTTCGGAGAGGATCTTTGTGGTAACACAAAATGATAGGCATGCTTACACTTGGAAGGGTGAATTCATTTTCCCCCAACCAAGATCGAATGTATCCCATGGTCACCCTGGAGCTGGAACATCCCAAGCTCATGGAACTCAAAGAGACAGAAGTAGAGAAAGACCAGAAGTAAGCTTTGCCAACCCAGTGGGCAGAGAGAGAACGAGGACGGAAACAAATAGAGTAGAACCTGAGATACTTAGAGCTCACAGGAATCAAAGAAACGCGGATGAGTTCCCTCTACCACGACCTAGAGAGCACACAAGAACCTTGAGACCGACTCAGCTAGTCAAGTCCATGAAGAACTACTTCGATGGCACTGGAGATCCATATGATCATGTGGCTGAGTTTAGGCAAGTCCTGAGAGCTGAACAAGTGGAGGATCTATTCACGCAATACAATGCCTTTGGTCTGACCCTTAGGAACACTGCCCTAACATGGTTTCAGCCACTAAATGAGAGGCAGTTCAGGAGCATAGACCAACTCCTAGAGGCTTTCATTATTGAATTCTCTAAGAGTGGCATAAGGCATAATACCTCCTCGCTGATTCACAGTTTCAAGCAAAACCCTCAAGAAACCGTGAGACTTGCAGGAAGAAGATTTAGGCAATACTTAGAAAGATGCCCTGTCTCGGAGCTACCCACACCAGCTAAACAAGTGGCTTTATTCCTGGATGGATTGCTAAGTACTAAATTGAGATCCTATGTGTATCTAAAGGACCCTAGGACTATAGAAGAGTGTGTACGCATGTGCATTGATATTGAAGATAACCTAGGGGAAGAACTAGAGCTTTCCAAAATCTCCAAAGATTCAGATAGTGCATTTAGTCACTCTTCCACGCAATCCACATCAATTGAGGAACTCGTAGAGAAAGTAGCTCAGAAATTAGGTGTAACTAGCAAACAAATCCCGAGGTTTACCCCAGCGAAGAGGTGCTATACATGCGGTGGTGACCATATGGCAAACGTGTGTCCCATTATGGCTCAACCCCAGATCAATCCAAATAGCCAATATTGCACCATAGAACAAAGATACACCAATCACACCGCACAAGATTGCCCATACAACAAGCAGGCAGTTAGGCCACCCTACCCTCAGCCATACCCGCAGCAAGGAAGATACCAGAACCCGTACCCTCCTCAGCCATATGGCAGGCCACAGCCACCTTATCAGCAACCATATCAAGCCCAACAAAGGCCTCAACCTGTGTTAGCACAACAACCCCCTGCCCCAGCCAATGTGATTCCG
Source organism: Ceratopteris richardii (assembly GCA_020310875.1). NCBI lineage: Eukaryota > Viridiplantae > Streptophyta > Polypodiopsida > Polypodiales > Pteridaceae > Ceratopteris > Ceratopteris richardii. The sequence continues at coordinate 137,428,070 of CM035423.1, read as the reverse complement.
GTAAAGTACACTGCTGCAGAAGAGAACCTGAACAGAGCTATAGTCCCGGTAACATCATTGCTTTCTGAAAATGATCCCAGTGACCATAGCTTTGATTTTACACATGTTGATAGTCCCCTGGCATACTACATGCAGTCTCCAGAACATGGTGAGTCTTACTATAGTGAAGAGCCAAATGAACCTAGTTGGGAGTCAGAGTACACAAATGTTATGTATACAAACCCCAACCCTAGGCCTCAACCTAGGCAAGTAAGACCTCCATTCCCAAGAGGACCGTGTTACAGATGCCAAGGAGATCACCTCATTCGTGATTGTCCTTTACCTCCACCTACACAACCCCAGTCACTGATGATCCAAGGCTTTTGCCAAGATTGTGGAAAAGAGCATCTCTTACGAGATTGCCCTAAAAATCCTAATAATATGCCAAAAATCACTCCCATTAATGTGATTGGGTTGGTTGTAGATTCCTCAGGAAGTGTCACTTCCACTGCACCAGTACAGGTAGTCACTAGAGCTCAGGCATTGCAGCAAAACCAAGGGGCAAGCCAGGAAAAGGGGCCAGAGGCTAGTGAAACTGAGAGCATAACCAAGAAAAGGACTAGAGCTTGGAAAGATAGTCGGGAAAGAATGAAAAGACAATGGGCTAAAAAGATGAGTGAACTTGAGGAAAGCATAAGAGAAACCAAAGCCAGGATAACTGAACTCACAACTCAAACTCCCTCTCACACGACTCCACCACCACCATTCCCATCTCCCTCCGACCAGCCACCTTCCAACCCGCCTCACCTAAACCCACCACCCCCTAGAGTAGGATCAGTCCTAGCAGATCCCACTCCCGAAGACCTTAATATGATGCTTAAAGCATATCAGGCCAGAATCCAAGAAGGGCCAACCATAACCGATCATGAAAAGTGCTACCCTAGAGCCGAGCTAGAGCTTGAACGAACTAAAATTTGTGCTAAGATGGTGGAATTGGCTCAAGCCATGTTCGAAGCTAGCCGCCTCTTTAATATCTCTAGCTCAGCAAAGACACAGTTGCACTTTGATGGACTGCTAGAAAGAATAGAGAAGCTGATTGCACAATCAGAAAAGGAACCTGCCCCTCAAAGAAAGGAAAGGGCAAGAGAACGGATAAGCCAGCCTCTTCAGGAAGCCCATGTGCCTCCTCAAGAAGCTTATCTTTCCCCCCAACAGGCAGATGAGCCTCCTTCGAAAGCTTATGTACCTCCACAGGTTGCCTACATTCCCTCTCAGGGAGCGTATGAGCCTGTTCGGAAGAGTAATAGAATAAGTAATCCTCCCCTGGAAGCTTGTGCTCCAGCCATCTATGAGAACAAGGAGAGAGCCAACGATAGAATAAGCCCTCCTTCCCAGATTGCTTGTGTGCCTAATTCTACGGAGCCAGACACTTCTTCGTCTATGAATCGGTTTGCACCCGACTTCCTACGAGAGATTCAAGAAGACAAATAGGATAACGAAAGTGAAGTCGCCCCTCCCTTTGAACTTGTGGATGATGCACACGACCAATTCCCACAAGACATCCCATCTATTTACGGGGAACATGAGAGTACTCAGTCTCACGAGAGATTGGACTTTGAGTCTAATTCCATACAAGAGCTACCCCACTTCACAGGCCCATGGGAAGCGAAGTCCACGTGTATGAGAGCACCCACAGTCATGGTAAGGAACGACGACTCAGTCATATCAAGGAACACGGAGGTAGTAAAGAACACCAAGGTGCAGCGCGATCTCACTTTGGAAGAACTGCCTAAGGATAGACCAAAAGCGCCGAAATATGTAGCCAAACAAGTACCAGAGATAGCAAAACCTCGTTCCCAGGTAGGATCCCATAGGACAGTGCCAGAAATTCCCTTGGATAAGATAGGAGATATGTGTGAAGGTGAAGAAGGGAACACCTATCTTCCCATCACCTACCAGGAGTACACCACCAAGGCAATTTTGGACTCAGGTGCAGGAGTTGCAATTGCCACTACTTCCCTATGGAAGCGTTGGGGCAAGCCGGCACTCAAGCCAACGAGAATGAAATTGCAGATGGCCGATGGTCACATAGAGAGACCCCTAGGATTGCTAGAAGGAATAACTCTCACCACTTGTGGTGTCGAGTTTGAGCATACATTTGCCATATGTGACTTCAGCAAAAATCATGCCTATGAGATGATTTTGGGAAGACCATTTATGCGACAGTTGCAAGTGGTACAGGATTGGGGAACCAACTCCTTGTATTTGCAACACTTGGGTGTTACGACCAAAGTCAATCTCAAGGATTATTCTCATAGAGATGTCCCTCCTATCCAATGGAATCCCATCCATAGAGCCAAAGATGATACAGAATCGGTGCATTCCATAGGGTCTGGATCCTCATGGATGCATGAAGACACTCACTTATGGATGTGCAAGGTAGCAGTAGAAGAAGAGAAGAGAGAGAAAGCCAGAGAGGTAGGTGCGAAAGAAACCCATAGATCAATCCAAGACCCAGCCTATGCACCTGTAGTTTTTCCAGACGAAGAATTTGAACCTCACGGTTGGGCAGAAATTTTAGCAACAATGGACGTAGCCATCAATGAAGAACAATGGACACCTCACTATGATGAGGATGGCTATGACATTTCAATCTTCTCCATAGAGCCAATCATGGGAGAGGCAGTTCTAGAAGAATGCGAACCTAGCCCTGATGCATTTGAGGATGCAAGTGACTCCGATCTAGAGTCAATCATTATGGACCCACCATTTGCATCAGATGAAGAATACTTCCATGAAGTAGAATTTCAACCCCAGAGGTATGGAGAGGTTACAAATGATGTAAGATTAACAACACACGTGACTCCGAAGGAAGAAGGAAAGCAACGGAAGAAGAGAGAAATCTCACCGGAAGAGGAAGAATCTTTGTTTGAGGTCCCAGAAAATTTTAAGAAGTATGAGATAGATGACAGGAGAGTCATGATAAGAATGCCTAAACGAGAGGCACAATCAGGAGAGGCCTATGATAACAAAGAAACCACCAAGAAAATAGTAGTGGCCCTAGAAGAAGGAGAGGAGAGATGCACGTACATAGGCCATGACCTAACAGAGGAAGAAGAGCATGCGTTGATAGCCTTGCTAAGAGAATACAGAGATGTATTCGCCTGGAGTTACAAGGATTTGAAAGGTGTTGACCCGGACATATGCTCACACACCATCCCCATGACTTCAGATGCCAAACCCTCTAAGCAAAAGCCTTATACATATAACGATAATTACGCCGCTAAGATCAAGGAAGAGATAGATAGACTGGTCGAAGCTGGATTTATCTATGAAATTGAGCACGCTGAATGGGTATCCCCCATCGTAGTGGTGCCCAAGAAGAATGGCAAACTGCACGTGTGCATTAACTTGAAGAAGGTTAATGCAGCCACAATTCGAGATAACTATCCGCTTCCCATCACAGAACATCTCTTAGAAAGAGTGGCAGGCAAGGAAGTGTACAGCTTCCTTGATGGATTTTCGGGCTACAATCAAGTAGCCATAGCTCCAGAGGATCAGCATAAGACAGCCTTTGCCACAGAATGGGGCATTTTTGCTTTTAGAGTAATGCCATTTGGGCTTACCAATGCATCAGCTACCTTCCAGAGGCTGATGTGCCATGTGTTTAAGGAGTTCCTGAGGAAGAGTTTAGAAGTCTACGTTGATGATCTTTGTGCTCATTCCAACATTAGACAAACCCATATCCCTGAACTCAGACAAATCTTTGACAAATGTAGAGAATATCAAGTCTGCCTGAACCCAGAAAAGTGCATTTTTATGGTCAGGCAAGGCAAGATTCTAGGACACATAGTGTCAAAGAATGGCATATCTACCGACGAAGAAAAAGTGAGAGCCATAGCAGAGCTACCTAGGCCAAAGAATGTCAAGGAAGTACAAGCTTTCATGGGGCATTGTGGTTATTATCGACGATTTATACACATGTATGCTGTCATTGCAAAGCCCATGTACAGACTTCTGACAAACTTTGAGTGGACGGATGAATGTGAGAATTCCTTCCAGGAGCTTAAACGAAGATTGTCTTCAGCACCAATCTTGACCACACCAGATTGGAATAAGCCTTTCCATGTTCATGTGGATGCATCCAATTATGCCATTGGTTGTGTACTTGCTCAACCTACTGGTGAAGGTAATATGGATCTTCCAATTGCCTATGCCAGTAGACAATTGAATGCAGCTGAACGAAATTACACCACTACAGAGAGAGAAGGCTTAGGCATGGTATATGCAGTTAAGAAATTTAGACACTATTTGCTTGCAAATAAGTTTAAATTTTTTACGGATCATCAAGCATTGCTATACCTCGTAAACAAGCCTTGCAATACAGGAAGATTAGTGAGATGGTTTCTCTTGCTAATGGAATATGATTTTGAGGTTGTGGTAAGGAAAGGGAGGACTCACTTGAGAGCAGATCACCTCTCTAGGCTCACGTCGGGAGAAGCCCCACAAGGAGTGTCAGATGACCTTCCTGATGCTTACCTGTTTAATTTGGAAGTTGTACCGCAGTGGGCTAAGCCATTGGTACCAGTATTGACATACGGGCCTAACCATCCAGTGGTAAACACACGGAATAGAGAGGTTGTAAAAGCCCAAAAATACCACATCATGGCAGGAAGTATGTACAAGCACACAGATCAAGGGATTTTGGCTTGTTGTGTGGAAGAGGACGAGTACAATAAATGGTTGCAATTAGCACATGTAGGTGCGTTAGAGCAACACTACTCAAAGCAACGAACTTTACAGACCCTAAGGAGATTCGGAGTGCATTGGCCAACTATGGAAGCGGATGTCCAAAAGTTGTGCAAGGAATGCCCAATCTATTGCACTAAACCACCTGTGGAACACGCCACTCTTTATCAAGTATCCATAGTGCCAGATTGGAGTGAACCTCTAGTATTCTTCCTGAGGACGAAAACATTCCCTCCAGACATGACTCTGGCTAGGAAGAAGAGTTTACAACAAGAAGCCCTGGATTACTCACTCATTGGTGATAATCTATATAAGCGTGGTAAAGATGGTTACCTGAGGCTATGTGTCCATGAAAGTGAATATCTTAAGATCTTGGAAACTGCTCACCAAGGTGTAGCAGGAGGACACTTTGGACCAGATCGGGTGATCAAGCCAATACTATTTGCGGGCTTCTGGTGGCCTACCCTTCACATGGATGCACATACCTATGTGAAACGGTGCGATGTCTGTCAGAGGACTCAGTATCCTATACGCAAAGATGAGATGCCACTGAAACCAATGATGGGTGGACGCGCGTTCTCTAAGTGGGGAATAGACTTCGTAGGTCCTATTAATCCCCCAGCTAAGGGTTCTCATGCGGAATACATCATTGTTGCAACAGACTATCTAACTAAGTGGGTAGAGGTAAAGGCTACGACAAAGAACGATGCTCAAACAACTGCTAAATTCTTGTTTGAGAATGTGTTCACAAGATATGGGCTACCTATAGAGCTTGTAAGTGATAGAGGCACTCATTTCTTGAACGAAGTGATTGAAAATCTACTCCAAGAATTCTTGGTAATACACAAGAAGTCGGCCCCCTATCATCCACAAGCTAATGGACAAGCTGAGAGCACTAATAAGATCTTATGCAATGTACTGACAAAACTAGTGAACTCTAAACGCTCTGATTGGGACAAACAGCTACACCATGCTGTTTGGGCATACCGAGTTGCCTACAAAACGGTACTCCAAGCCACCCCCTTTCAGATGGTATTTGGCCAAAACGCCGTGCTACCCTTGGACTTCTTGATTCCTACATTGAGAGTAGCACAAGAGCACGAATGGACAGGTCATGAACTCTCCTCTAGGATCTTTGACCTTGAACGATTAGGAGAAACAAGACTGAGAGCAGCTGCAGGAATATATGCAGCTAAGAAGAGACAGAAGGCATACTTTGATGCCCATGTGAAGGATAAAGGCTTGAAAGCAGGAGATCTAGTCTTAGTCTATACACTGAAACAACACGCGAGGAAGCTAGAAAAGAGAGGCTACGGACCTATGATCATCAATAGGATCTCCACGAGTGGAGCAGTACAATTAGCCACGTTAGAGGGCGATGTTCTCCCAAACTATATTAGCGGTTGCAGAGTCAAGTTGTATCAGGAACCCCTCACTGAGGAAATGCTCAGCCGACTCAACACTGCTAAAAAACGCAAAGAGGAAGAAAAGCGAATTCGAGAAGAAGCTCAAGCAGAAGCTTTAGAACGCATCAGAAGGATGAAGTTACGAAGGCAAGGTAGAGATCAGCCTAGAACGAATGACTATGCAGATCAAGGATATCCTATGGCCATGTGTGAAGTCGCAGGAACAAGCTCGCATAGGATAATTGATCGACGTCCTTTCATAACCCTAGATATAGGACAAGGAAAGAATGCAAGGACCGTAAGAGCCTTGATTGACTCAGGTGCAGCCACTAGTGCTGTTAAATTGTCTTACTGTCAAGAGTTGCAGTTAACTGTCGATCCTGTGGAAGCATATCTCATAGGATTGGGAGGCGTGGAAACCCCTTGCATGGGCGAGGTGCAACTTCCCCTCTACATTCATGATGAGGCAATGACAGTTAAAGTACTAGTGTGTCAAGATGAGGATCTCACTGAACCTCTTGTCTTGGGTCAAGACTGGATCTATGACCATGCAGTTAACTTAAACCTTAGAAGTCAAATTCTTCAAGTTTGGGTACATGAACAATGCATTACAATAGAATTAGAGAACTGCATGCTCCTAAATCATGGCACCACACACTCTCTTAGTTCTTCCAAGACTAATCATATGAAAGAAGATGTTGTATGTGTCAAAAGCTCTATGATGCAGAAGGAGTCAATCGTGGAAGACCAGGTTCGAAGGCGGGTGGATCTTTCTTCTTCTTCAAAGAATCAAGTAGCCACTGTTGTGAGCCCACCACACAAGCAAACACAACCGTTCACGACAACTGCTACAGCAAATAGAAAGACACCATTCGATAAAAAAGTGGTTCCGGGCATGAAGCAGATCTGGGTACGCAAAGGAGAGCAACCACCAGCCTTGCCCACACAAATCCCATCCATGCACACTAACCAGGCCAGAAGACGAAGGAAGCAGCTCAGACAAGCTCAATCACAAGGTATCCAACAAGTTTGGGTGCCTAAGAAGTTAGCTGCAACTCAACAAGGGCAATTACAGATGTGGGTACCTAAGAAGCTCCTACATCCACAACAACCTTTGTTCCCCCACATGCAAAAGGTTTCAACGAAGAAGCCAAAAAGAGAAAAGGGTAAGAACCATGTACAGAGACCAAAGGAAGATCAAATTAGCTCTTCAACATTAGTAGGAAGACATGCAAAAAGGATATGGGTTTGGAAGCCAAAAGTGCAAGTAGCCTCCACCGAACCAAAGTGTCAACCACACTGGACACCACAGTTCAGGAAGCTTCCAAAGAGAAAGATGCCTGAAGTGACCTCTACAGTGCCAAATGATGTTCTAAAATGGACTCCAATAAGGAGGATCACATCAGTTCGAGACTCAATGGATACCTCCACCAAGGTCGGCATCAATCTCCGCAAATAACATCGAAAGCCTCGAACGAGCAACAACCATGTGCTCCTTGCACAACCCTGTCCTTTGCACCATTCAGGTCATGCATTTCCAAAGTATGCATTAATATAGGGCCACATTACACGGCCGTGCATAGACACACTTGAGAATCCCACGCACAAGAGCACAGTGACATATGGCAAATATTTCTATTGATACTAACTTTTGTGTTCTTGTTTTGTGATATCCTTTTCCTCAAAAAAAAAAAAAAAAACAAACAAACAAACAAACAAAAAAAGAGGGGGAGAAAGAAAAGCGGGAGAGAGCTTGTTCCCAGGTTTGGCTTATGAAACATGAATGAGTCATGCCTAGTTGAAGGTGGAACTGTTGATTACTAGGCATTTATCAATTTGGATAGAAGTGTGTCTCGGCCAGCAGTGAGATTATTGCTGCCTTATCTGGAACGAAGAGCTTAAAGGTCCGCAACTTGAGTGATGCTTAACTACTTCATGTACCAGAGCATCCAAGGAGATATCTGCAAAAGGTAGTTCTGGAGGAGAAGACTCCTGCATATGAGGAGAGAGGATCCACCACTCAAAAGATCTCATCAGTTGACAATCAACATGGACATTCATCAACAATGTTCCATCCCAAAGGCCGAGTGTACAACACGAAGAGACAAACATCCATCAACCTTCTCCATGGTAAGTATCTTTACTCTGGAAACACCATAACCATGATAGTTTAGGAAACCTCTTCGTCAGCATACCCTTGAGCACTTAGCTCAAGACCCGCAATTTTTGCACCATACTTCTTCCAATGCATTTTCCAAGTAAGCATGCGTAGGGCTACATCACCAGGCCTTGCACAAGGCACATACTTTTTTCAACCCAGGCACGAACACACTTACCCATCATTCATTATGGGCTATGAGTAGTTGGCATGACTGCTCTCAACATCATCTTTGGAAGAGTTAGCGGACGTCATGGGAACAACATCCATATCTCAGAAGCAAATTGAAGCCAGTAGTTGCTCCAAATCACTCTTGACAACCTCTTTTGAGGAACTTGCAATTTTGAAAGCCCACAATGACACATTCTTGCTGGAATCCAAGGAACCAGCTCATACAACGGATGGACACCACCTCTCAAAGCACTACATAGAACAGCCCTTCCAACAAGGGTCTGTCAGGGACGACAGACTCGAGAGGGGGGGGAGTGTTGAAGCTCAAAGTCAAGGACAAAGCATGGAAGCACATCAAAAGGTGGACACACAAGGAAAGGGAGCAAGTAGGGAGCTCCAAGAAGTGTATGTCAAGTTTTCAGAAGAATCCCCTACAAAAATAGTGATTTTCATCACTAAAAACCATTGTAAATACCAATATCTATTTTTAGTAACTCCATTTTGTTCAAGCCGAGGAGTCCTTGAGCTTGAGGAGTATTAGAAGTACCATCGTACCAATTTTCATATTTTTTAGATCTCGTTTGAGCCCTCAAATAAGCCCTGGAACCTAATTTTTAACTAGGCCGGACACTAGGTCTGAACAGGGCCAAAGCTAGTCAAAAACTATAAAAGGAGCTAGAGAGCTCATTTTTGAGGGTAGATTGTAATAGAAACAAACTTGTAAGAGCTTTTTGAAGAGTAATCGAAGAACTCCATTGATTCTCTCTCTTTGTCTTGCCGTGTGTGCGCGTGTGTGTGTATGTGTGTGCATGCTTGTGTGCTTCTCACTCACGCACTTGTGCCGCCACTTGCTCGAGGTCTTCATACCATCCTCACGTCTTCCCGGATTGACATTAAAGGAGGTGCTACTCATCACTGAGCTACATCCGTGTTTGCTTTGTCTGTCAAACGTGCCATTATTCCTCACATTCTCTCTTGCAGAACAGCTAAGGATGCTTGGGATACACTTAGCACATTGTACCAAGCTAGGAATGAGGCTTGTGTTGCTTACCTTCAAAAATAGTTGGAGAGTGAGAACATGAATGAAGGTGATTCTATGGACAATTTCCTAACGAAGATCAAAGATTTGAAGGAACGATTGATTTCTGTTGATGAGGTTATACCAGATAGCACACTTGTGTACACCGTTCTGAATGGTCTTCCTGATTCATATCAGAGTTTTGCTTCTACTCTTCGGTTGATGATGAAAGGCAATCCAAATGCCTTATCATTTGAGGAGTTAGTCTTTGTTCTGTTGTAAGAAGATCAGTCCAGGCAGAACAGGTCCATTATTCGAGTTGCAGATCAAGCTTTCCCGGTTATTGAGAAGGGCAAAGGAAAATGGAGCTCTTCAACTAGTAAGCAGAAATCTGTTAATTCTGCATATTCGAAGAAGGAAGATAAAGATGAGTCTGTCAGCATGTAAAATGGGCGCCCTCCGTTCTGATCGAGGGGGGGAATATATGTCTTTTGATTTTAATGCATTTCTGGCTGAAGGTGGGATAAAACACTAGTGTACAGTGCCCTATACACCTCAACAAAATGGAGTTGCTGAACGAAAGAACAGGTCACTCATGGAGATGGCGAGGTGTATGGTCAAGAGTCAGGCTTTACCACATAGTTTCTGGCTTGAGGTTGTTATGTGTGCATCATATGTACTGAACAGGTGTCCCACTAAACCGCTAAATTCTATCACTCCATATGAGGCTTGGCATGACCGCAAGCCATCTGTTGCTCATCTGCATGTTTTTGGTTGTTTGGCATATGCATTTGTGCCTGAACAAAATCGTAGAAAATCGGATGATAAAGCAGTAAAATGTGTTTTTTTTTTGTACAGTTCTGAAAGTAAAGGCTATCGTCTGTATCATCCACAGACTAAACTCACTCTAGTTAGCCGTGATGTTGTTTTTGTGGAAAATGCTATTCAACCATTGCTTTCATGTACTAAGGAGACATTTGTTAGCTCCAAAGACATGTATGATACTTTGTTGCCTCTTTTTACAGGTGGAAATTCTAGTGCTGGTCCTAATGAGGCAACTTCTCAAACTTTGCAGGTTTCATGTGATGATGCAGATAATTCCATTTCTGATGCAGATATACATGATGCACTTATTGATGAGAGAGCTGATATTGAGCAGGCAAGAACTATGCCAAAATGGCTGGTGCAGACCTTGCGTGACAGCAAATTAGATGCACCTCTGTCATATTGTACTCATTCATGCTCTCATAGTGCCTCTTTTGCATCGGATTGCTATGTTATGGCTGCATCTAGTCTCTGTGATGAGAATGAGCTTGTTTTGTTTGATGAAGCACAAAATTCAGAAAATTGGATGGCTACTATGCAATCTGATGATGCTATAATGAAGAATGGTACTCTCTTTATGTGACTTGCCTCCTAGCAAGAAGACCATTGGTACTAAGTGGGTATAGAAGCTGAAGCGTAAACCGGATGGTACAGTTGATAGCTATAAGGCTAGGCTTGTTGCAAAGGGTTATGCACACGAAAGAGGCATTGATTTTGATGAGACCTTTGCACCTACATACCGTATGACTAGTGTTCAGAGCATCTGTGCACTTGCAGCTCATCATGGTTGGAATGTACATCAGTTGGACATTAAAACAACATTTTTGAATGGTGACTTGCATGAAGAAGTGTATGTTTTTCAGCCCCATGGCTTTGTGCAAAAAGGGCATGAAAACCAAGTGTGCATGTTAAAGAAGGCATTATATGGTTTAAAGCAAGCACCACATGCTTGGTATGAGAAGATACATGCTTATCTGATTGGACATGGTTTTGAGAACACTCCAACTGAAAGCACCTTATATGTTAAGCATGCTAATGATGTGCTTCTGATCATTGATGTCTATGTTGATGACATGCTACTCACTAGTCCTATTGAGAAGCATATTGCTGATTTTAAGGCTGATTTGCATGCCTCATTTGAGATGTCTGATTTCGGGCATTTGCATCACTATTTGGGCATTTGGTTTGTACAAGTTGATGGTGGGATGGCTTTGTGTCAAACGAAATATATTGACACCTTATTGCAATGTTTTGGCCTTGAAGACTGTAAGCCTATTGCCACTCCTATGGAGACATGTTTATGATTGAGTCTTCATGATGCTGGAGATCCATTTGATGTTGTTCTCTATCAACAGGTTGTTGGATGCTTGATTTACTCATTCATTACTTGGCCAGATATTCAGTTTGTTGTCTCAGAGATGAGCAAGTTTATGCATTGCCCAGGATTCAAGCATTGGCAGGCAGGCGCATTGGCAGTTGCGAGGAACCCTGTGTCCCATGCTCACACTAAGCACATTGAGGTGCATTATCATTATGTCAGGGAGAGGTTCTATGCTGGGGAGATCAGCTTGGCATATGTGCCCACGTAGCAGAACATTGTAGACCTTTTCACGAAGGCTCTATCTAGGGAGAAGTTTGAAGCTTTCGCAAAGCTTTGGGCTTACTTCCTTTTGTGGAGTGATTTCCACATAGCTTGGCACTTCCTTATACATGAGTGCCAACTCCTTGTTCACTGCATCACTCCCAGGGGGGATTTGTTGATATATTTAGGTAGTGATGTGTGTGAACACACTAGGACCACCGAGGCACTTTTTTCCCTCTTTAGGAGGTTTCTTCCCCTGGCTTGTATATATGCCTATTGCCCTAATGGGCTACTTATCTTTGTACATTCTCTAGAAATACATTCAGTATTGTGCGTTGCGCTCCAAGCTTCTTCGTCTTCCTTGTGTTGTTCGCATGCTTCCGCAGACGTCTAACTCCAACACATTCAAAAACAAGCAAAGGAAACAACAACGTGGAAGAGGCACTCCATGATCCGAATCGGAGGGCTTCCATGCAAATAGAATACAATAATATCATGAAGAATTGAATTAGGGAGCTAGTGGATTGAATCCGTAAGTGTAAAGTCATTGGCACCAATTGGGTTTGGAAGCTAAAGTACAAGGCTGATGGAACTCTAGAAAAGTACAAAGCAAGGCTTGCTGCACATGGCTACTCACAACTTGAAGGCATTGGCTTTTGTGGATCATCTACCCCAACTATAAGGATGTCTACTATCCAAGTAGTACTAACTCTGGATGCACATAAGCGATGGTGAGTCTATCACATCGATGTCAAATCAACATTCCTGAATAGAGACCTCAAGGAGGAGGTATATGGGTCTCAGCCATCAGGGTTTGAGGCTCTCCATTTAGAGACCAAGGTATGTAAGCTTAAAAAGGAATTATATGGGTTGAAACAAGCCTCTAAAGCATGGTACCAGTAGATCGATAAGTATCTCTTGAATCTAGGTTTCAAAAGATGTGATTTTGATGCTAACTTGTATGTCCCAAAGAGAGGAGGGAAGATGATTGTTCTTGTACTCTATGTAGATGACTTTGTGATTACAAGAAATGATGATGCTCTTCTTCAACAAACGAAAGATGCCCTAAGTTAAAAATTTGGAATCAAAGAATTGGGCTTAATGCATTATTACTTGGTAGGAACCAGGGAGTATTTTCATCTCTCAACAAAAGTATGCAAGATAGATATTGAAGGAATTCAATATGGAGGATTGTAAGAAAATTTCTACAACTATGGATGTTTACACAAAATTATATATTGAAGATACTTCATCTTCAGTGGATATTGGAAGATATAGTAAATTAGTTGGAATTCTCATCTTCTTGTGCAATAGCAGACCAAATATCTCTTATTCTATTGGAATAGTAAGAAAGTTCTTTAATAAGTCTTGCCAAACTCATTGGAAGGCATGAATGCAGATACTTAGGTATGTGAAAAGAATGATCGATTATGGTATCCTTTATTAAGAAGGATCACCTCTGGTTGGATATTATGACTCAAATTGGGCAAGAGATATTGATACCAAAAAATCAGTATCCGGATATTACTTTTTCTTAGGATCATGGATTTTCTCTTGGATCAATAAGAAGCAACTAGCTATAGCATTATCTTCTACTGAAGTTGAGTACAAAGTAGCATGTGTTGCAGCATGTGAAGCAGAACAATTGAGGAGGATCCTATGGCACATAGGAATACAAGGATAGAAGGCTAGAGGGTTGAAGTGTGAAAACCAAAGTTGCATGGCCATTGCCAAGAATCTTGTTTCCATGCACATACCAAGCACATAGAAATTCAATATCACTATGTGCATGAGTTGATTGAGGACGGGGTTGTGGAGATAAGTGTTGGCACTCAAGGTCAAGCGCGAAGCACGAGAATAGCATTGAAGAATTGGACACATAAGAAGAAGGATCATACAACGAGATCCAAGAAGTGTATGTCAAATTTTCAGAAGAAATCCCTATAAAAATAGTGATTTTGATCACTAACAACCATTGTAAATATCATTTCATATTTTTGCAACTCCATTTTGTTCAAGCTAAGCTTGAGGAGTATTATAAGTATTTATCCACCAATTTTCATAATTTTTAGACTCCTTTTGAGCCCGCAAATGAGCCCTAGAACCTAATTTTTAACTAGGCCAGACACTAGGTCTGGACAGGGCCAAAACTAGTCAAAAAACTATAAAAAGAGCTAGAGAGTTCATTTTTGAGGTTAGCTAGTTGGAGAGTGAACTTATTCTTGAGCATTGTAAACTTTCTTTGAACTTGCTAATAGAAGCTTCCATTGTTCCTATCTTTGCTATCTCACCTTGTGTGCATGTGTTTGTGTGCATGTATGTGCATCTCACTCACATTTGCTCACCACAATTGCTCATGATCTTAATTAAATAAAAAGAAATCAAGTATTATGATTGTGTGACTCACTGCATCAATTCTTACTCTCAAGGTAGCATAGGGATATAGAAACTAGATATATTAAGATTGTTTAAATCATTGCCTCGGTTCCTACTCTCTCAATAGTATGGGGAGTGTATATGGACTAGTGGGATTGCTTGATACTTTGACTCGTACCCTCACAATATGTTGGAGATCAAGGTCTTCGGAAGCACGTGAACAACATAAGGAAGAAGAAGAAGCTTGGAGCACAACACACAATACTAAATGTATTACCAAGAGAATGTACAAAAATAAGTAGCCCATTAGGGTAATAGGCATATATACAAGCCAAGGGAAAAACCTCCTAAAGAGGGAAAAAAATGCATCAGTGGTCCTAGTGTGTTCACACACATCACTACCTAAATATATCAACAAATCCCCCTTGGGAGTGATGTGGTGAACAAGGAGCTGGCACAAATGTATAAGGAAGTTTCAAGCTGTGTGGAATCAATCCACAAATAGAAGTAAGCCCAAAGCTTTGCGGAAAGCTTCAAAGCCTTTGTGAAAAGGTATGCAATGTTCTCCTTTGTGGGCACATATGCCAAACTGATCTCTCCAGCATAGAACCTCTCCCTGACATAATGATAGTGCACCTCAATGTGCTTAGTGCGAGCATGGAACATAGGGTTCCTCACAACTTCCAATGCACTCTGACTGTTAGTGAAAATTGGTGGTGGCAAAAGAATGACCAAAACCCAAATCAGCTATAAGGCATCTAACCCACACACACTCTACAGTCACTATGAAAGCTACCCTGTACTCAGCCTCACAACTAGAAGTGGCCATAGCAAGCCACGTCTTGCTCAACCAAGATATACATGAGCTACCAAGCATGAAGCAAAAGCCACTAGTGGACACATGAGTGTCATAGTGACCAGCCTAGTTAGAGTCAGAAAAAGCATGTAAATCTAACAGTAGTGATCCGCCTTGGGATAAAACAATCCAAGTAGTCGAGTACCACTCAAGTAGCAAAAGATGTGCTTAACTGCCAGCCAATTTCTTGGCACTTGGGCAATGCATAAACCTACTCATTTGCAAGATAGAAAATTGAATATCTAGCCGAGTAATGCATAAGTAAATCAACCATCCAACAGCCTGCTGATATAGAATAGCATCAAGTGCATTGCTATCATCATGAAGACTCAACTATAAACCTGTCTTCATAGGAATGCCAATGGGTTTAAAGTCGTCAAGGCCAAAATGTTGCAATAACTTGTCAATATATTTTGTTTGACACAAAGCTATTCTGCCATTAACTTGCATAGAATGAATACCCAAATAATGATGCAAATTTCTCAAATCTGACATCTCAAATGAGGCATGCAGATTAGCCTTAAAATCAACAATACGCTTCTCAGGAGGACGAGTGAGCAGCATGTCATCAACATACACAATAATGATCAAAAGCACATCATTTGCATGCTTAGCATATAAGGTGCTCTCAATTGTATTGTTCTCAAAACCATGTGTAATCAGGTAGGCATGTATCTTTTCATACCAAGCACGTGGTCCTTGCTTCAAACCATATAATGCCTTTTTCAACCTCCACACTTGGTTTTCATCCCCTTTCTGCACAAAGCCATGGGGCTGAAAAACACACACTTCTTTATGCAAGTCACCATTCAAAATTTCAATTTTAATGTCCAACTCATGTACATTACAACCATGATGAGTTGCAACTACATAGATGCTACAAACAGTAGTCATTTGGCATGTAGGAGCAAAGGTCTCATCAAAGTCACTGCCTCTTTCTTGAGCATAACCCTTTGCAATAAGCCTAGCCTTATACCTATCAACTCTTCCATCATGCTTATGATTTATCTTGTATACCCACTTAGTGCCAATGGCCTTCTTGCGAAGAGGCAAGCCACATAAAGACCAGGTGTTATTTTTCATAATAGTATCATATTCTGATTGCATAGAAGCCATCCAATTTTTTGAACTTTGTGCTTCATCAAAAAAAATAGACTCGTTCTCATCACAGAAACTAGAGGCAACCATAGCATAGCAAGCTGATGCAAGAGAAGGAATATGAGAGCCTGAATGAGTACAATAGACATATGTGCATATAATTTGCTATCTTGCAAAGTCTACACCAGTCATTTAGGCATAGTTTTTGCATCCTCTATATCAGTCCTCTCATCAACAAGTGCATCATGTAAATCTGCATCACAAATGGAATGCTCTACATCATCACATGAAACCTATAAAGGTTGAGAAGTTGTCTCAGTAGGACCAGCACTAGACTGTCCACATGTAAACAAAGGCAGCAAAGTGTCATACATGTCTTTGGAGCCAAATGATGTCTCCTTATTACATGAAAGTAATGGTTGAGTAGCATCTTTCACAAAAACAACATCACGGCTAACCAAAATGTGTTTAATCTGTGGATGATATAGACGATAGCCTTTACTTATTGATGAGAGAGCCGATATTGAGCAGGCAAGAACTATGCGAAAATGGCTAGTGTAGACCTTGCATGATGCAATTAGATGCACCTCTATCATATCATATTCAATCAGGCTCTCATAGTGCCTCTTTTGCATCACATTGCTATGCTATGGCTTCATCTAGTCTCTATGATGAGACTGAGCCTGTTTCGTTTGATGAAGCACAAAATTCAGAAAATTGGATGGCTGGTATGCAATCTGAATATGATGCAATAATGAAGAATGGTACTTGTTCTTTCTACGACTTGCCTCCTAGCAAGAAGGCCATTGGCACTAAGTGGGTATACAAGCTGAAGCGTAAACCTGATGGTAGAGTTGACAGGTATAAGGCTAGGCTTGTTGCAAAGGGTTATGCATAGGAAAGAGGCATTGATTTTGATGAAACCTTTGCTCCTACTTGCCGAATGACTACTGTTCGTAGCATTTGTGCACTTGCAGCTCATCATGGTTGGAATGTTCATCAGTTGGACATTAAAACATCATTTCTGAATGGTGACTTGCACGAAGAAGTGTATGTTTTTCATCCTCGTGGCTTTGTGCAAAAAGGGCATGAAAACCAGGTGTGCAGGTTAAAGAAGGCATTATATGGTTTAAAGCAAGCACCACGTGCTTGGTATGAAAAGATACATGCCTATCTGATTGCACATGGTTTTGAGAACAGTCCAACTGAAAGCACCTTATTTGTTAAGCGTGCTAATGATGTACTTCTGATCATTCTAGTTTATGTTGATGACATGCTGCTCACTGGTCCTCATGAGAGGCATATTGCTGATTTTAAGGCTAATTTGCATGCCTGATTTGAGATGTCTGATTTGGGGCATTTGCATCATTATTTGGGCATTCAGTTTATGCACGTTGATGGTGGAATGGCTTTGTGTCAAACGAAATATATTGACACATTATTGCAACATTTTGGCCTTGAAGACTATAAGCCTATTGCCACTCCTACGGAGACATGTTTATGATTGAGTATGTTGGAGATGCATTTGATGTTGTTCTCTATTAGCAGGTTGTTGGATGCCTAATTTACTTATGCATTACTCAGCGAGATATTCAGTTTGTTGTCTCACAGATGAGCAGGTTTATGCATTGCCCAGGAGCTGAGCATTGGCAAGTGGTTAAGCGCATCTTTTGCTACTTGAGTGGTACTCAGCTACTTGGGTTGTTTTATCCCAAGGGCGGATCACTACCGCCAGATTTGCATGCTTTTTCTGACTCTGATTGGGCTGGTTGCTATGCCACTTGTGTGTCCACTAGTGGCTTTTGCTTCATGCTTGGTAGCTCATGTATATCTTGGTTGAGCAAGAAGCAACCTACTGTGGCCACTTCCAGTTGTGAGGCTGAGTATATGGCATCTTTCATAGCGGTTGTTGAGTGTGTATGGCTCAAATGCCTTATGGCTGATTTGGGTGTTGGTCAGTCTTCTGCCACCACCATCTTCATTGATAGTCAGAGCACATTGGCAGTTGTGAGGAACCCTTTATTCCATGCTCACACTAAGCAGATTGAGTTGCATTATCATTATGTCAGGGAGAGGTTCTCTACTAGGGAGATCAACTTGGCATATGTGCCCATGCAGGAGAACATTGTAGACCTTTTCACGAAGGCTCTTCCTAGCGAGAAGTTTGAAGCTTTTTGCAAAGCTTTGGGCTTACTTCTGTTTGTGGAGTGATTTCCACATAGCTTGAGGCTTCCTTATACATAAGTGCCACCTCCTTGTTCATCGCATCACTCTCAGCGGGGATTTGTTGATATATTTAGGTAGTGATGTGTGTGAACACTTTAGGACCCCCGAGACACTTTTTTCCCTCTTTAGGAGGTTTTTTTCCCCCGGCTTGTATATATGCCTATTGGTGCTGTTTGCGTGCTTCTGCAGACATCTAAATCCAACAATATTGATTTCTCAATATGTTCCATGCTCCATATGCCTTGGTAGTATACTGAATGAGCATCATAACACTATAAGTAGTACTTGTAACTAGAGCACAAAATGCATCTGTGTTTCTACATTGCGAAGCACATAGAAGATCAACATAAGGAGGAATCATTTGACTAGGATTATTTGGATCATGTGCTTCTTATGATTGGGGATGATTCTAACACCTCAATGCAACATGGAAGATGATTGCCCTCCACTAGGTCCATAAGAGGTGATATGTGCTCATTGTTCTAGAGCTTTATATGAATCTATATAGAGAATTAAAATGAAACTTTCCAGACTTAAACTTCACCCTAATAGCTTTTCAAATCATCCTAAATGGATATTCCAGCTAGGAGAACCATCCAGTGAAAAACAGACTACATGTTTGCAACACTCTCTGCCTATGTGCAAAGATATAGCTTCAAAAACTTAGCAATTTCTCACAACTCACTAAGTCAAAGAACTTCAAAATTTGGCATACTTTGGGGCACTATATGATAGACCAAATGAAGCTTTAAGTCAATGAAGATGAGTACAATGAGAGAGCGAACAATGCTCTACAATCCAATGCAATGATATTTGGAAAAGCCTAACTGCACCTCTAGATAGAGAGGAGCAAAAGCATGATAAAATGAGCTAAGCAAGCAAGGGGGATATTTGCTGGAGTTTATGAATTCACTAAACTAAGTTGGAAACTTGTGGAATGCATACAAATCAAGAAACAAAGGCAGGATGGTGCTTATATAGAGTTTTTACTTTCCCTACAATCTAGCTAACCACCCACAAATCAATGTAGGTACACTTTTGGTTGGATAATTGATGAGATTTGAATTTTATTGATTTTGGTGGAGCCCCTAACTGAATTCCAAAACTTGTGATCCTCCTTTTTGATTGGTCCATTTTAAAAACTCATGGATGAGTCTTTTTGCATGATTGAGACTTGATTTTCAACACTCCCCCTCAAGTCTCAATGCCTAGGTCCTTCATTCCAATGCATGTCTTGAAGTTTTGTAGCTTTATTTAATCCAAAGCTTTGGTAAACATATCTGCATATTGGTCGTTTGTATTGACATGCTACACCATAACATCCTCTGACATGATCTTCTCTCTAATAAAGTGATAATTCACTTATATATGCTTCGACCTTGCATGGAACACATGATTTTGAGCCAATCATATGCTACTTATATTGTCACAAGAAACAGGTTCTTGCTTAACCTGCAAATCACGATAAAAAAACAACTTCTTGAGCCACATAAGCTCACATGAGACTTGTGCTAAGCCTCTATACTCAACTTCAATCAAGAAGAGAGCCACTATTGGTTATTTCTTTGACATCTATGAGATGGTCTTCTTCCCTAGCATGATAACATATCCACTAGTGCTCCTCCTGGCATCTTTGGAACTTGCCCAATCAATATTAAAATAAGATTCCATCATCAAACTAATAATATATCCCTTCATTCACTGATCCTTTGAGGTACTGAAGTACCCTTTTGGCTGCAACAATACTCTCGATGCCTGCAAACATTGAGATATTACTCTAACTATATGTGCAATATCTAGTCTTGTCATGGTAGCATATAAGAGAGAACCAATTATTGACCTATACATGGTCACATCCTTCACTTCTTCACCTTCATGAGCACTTATTTTAATATTTACTTCTAATGGATTTGAAATGGGCTTGCAATCACACAACCCAAACTTCTTCAAAAGATCTAGAATGTATTTCCTTTGCATCAAGTATATACCTTCTTCTCTATATAGTACTTCAATCCTAATGAAGTACCTTAAAATCCCTAAATCAGAGATTTAAAATCACATCCAAGCTTCTTGTTTGTGTCCTTGATGTAGGCTTCACCATCCCCTGTAATGATCAAATCATCAACATATATACAAATGAAAATAGTTTTGCTACCTTGTTCACAAAGAGTGATGGGTTTGCATGACTCTGATTGTATCCACATTTTACCAAGTAGTCCACAAGTCTGTGGTTCCAAGCTCTTGGGGATTGCTTGAGTCCATAAAGCACCTTCTTAAGCTTGCATACATGATGTGGAAACCTGTCATCGTCAAAGCTTTGGGGCTGCTCCATGAAAAGTACCTCTTCAAGCTCTCCATTTAGGAAGCATTCTTCACATCCAATTAGTACATCTTATAACCTTTTGAGGGTAAAATTGCAATCAAACTTCTTATGGTGGAAATCTTAGCTACTAGCCTGAATGTTTTCTCAAATTCTATGCCATAGTTTTGAGCAAAACCTTTCGCAACCAACCTCGCTTTATACCTAGAGATGCTCCTATCTGCATGCCTCTTTAGCTTGTACACCCATTTAATGCCAATGAATTTCATGTCATTTGTTGTGTTTGTTGCATCATCCCAATAAGAATTAGGAACATTCATTTCATTTAACAAAGCTCTAGGCACTTTTTCTATCTATCTCTCTCTCTCTGTCTCTCTCTCTCTCTCTCTCTCTCTCTCTCTCTCTCTCTCTCTCTCTCTCTCTCTCTCTCTCTCTCTCTCTCTCTCTCTCTCTCTCTCTCTCTCTCTCTCTCTCTCTCTCTCTCTCTCTCTCTCTCTCTCTCTCTCTCTCTCTCTCTCTCTCTCTCTCTCTCTCTCTCTCTCTCTCTCTCTCTCTCTCTCTCTATATATATATATATATATATATGTATATATATATATATATATATATATATATATATATATATATATATATATATATATATATATATATATATATATATATATATATATATATATATATATATATTCTTTGTCTCTGCCACCCCATTTTTTTGGGTGTATACCTATAAGTGAGCTGCCTTTTGATGCCATGGTCATGTAGAAAATCTAAAAATTCATTTGAAAAATACCTCCCCCCTCCATCTAATCTAAGAATCTTTATATACTTCCATGTCTCGTTCTCCACTAGGTTTTTGAGCCTCTTGAAGTGGTAAAACACCTCTGACTTTGACTTCATGCAATACATACAAACAAACCTTGAATAATCATCTATAAATATGACCAAATATCTATTACCCCCAATGGATGGCTCCCTTGTAGGTCACCATACATCTGTGTGCATGAGATTCTTTTTAAAATTTTTGGACCATCAATCTCTTGTATAATGGTCTGGTTTCCCACAATTGTAGCATTCTCCATTGGATGCTTCTCTTCCATGTGATCTTTCTCCTCTTGCTCTTGATCCATAGCTTTGGTTGGAGCCTTCTTGGTTGCTTGAGATTGAGTTTTACCTTCCTCTCTCTCTACCTTGGGAGTTTTGTCCATCTCTTTTTCCTTTTTATCTACCTACATAGAAAACTTGGGCATGAATGCCATTTGATTGTGAACCTCCTTGGTTCATCTCCTCAGTCACCATCAATGTGACTAATTGGTCAAATTCTGCTAGGGAATCCCTCACATACACTAATGTGATGAATGCTTTCCACCTTTCATTCTCTCTCAAACCATTGAGAGTGTGCATGACAAGATCTTCATCTTCGATTGGGCTCCCAATTGAGCCTATGGCATCTGCAAGCTCCTTAACCTTCAAAATGTACTTATTTATGTTAGTGCTTGGTGCTTTCTTGAGATTATGTACCTCATTCTTGAGCTAAATCTTCCTTGCCTTGGTTGATGAAGAGTACAATCTCTCCAAGCTCTCCCAAACCTTCTTGGATGTGTCCAAGTCTTGTATATCACCTATCATGCTATTTCTTATGTGTTGGGATAGAATGAATATGACTCTCATATCCCTTTCTATCCATTAAGTAAGTGCCTTGACCAGACCTTGAAGTGGTGGATCATGTACATGAGGCATTGGCTTTGTGCCACTCACTATTCCCCACAATCCTTTGCCCATAAGGTAGTTGCTAACTCTGAATTTCCATGGTTGATAGTTACCTTCCTCTAAATTCTTTATTTGTGCATTATACTCAGCCATAGTGAGCTCTAAGATGCTCTTTTAGATTCTTCTCAAATGTTTATATGCTTTAAAAGGTGTGGATATTACCTTTTGATAGCTTTTACCTTGCTAACCTCTGACTAGTTGCGCTCTCGATCAACGTAGCCCCCTTTTGATGTCTTCTTGCTTTGATAATTCTTCTTTGTGCTTCCACGGGTTGCCTTGATCCCTTCAAGTCTTCAATTTGATGTCCCATGATATCTCTAAGCCTCCAAAATGCTCAGATACCACTGATGGGGTATGATTCTAATACCCCAATGCAACAATGGAATATGGTTGCCCTCCACTAGGTTAGAAGCAATGATATGTGATCACTATTCTAGAGCTTTTTTTTAATGTGTATAGCTACTTAAAATGAAACTTTGAAAATTGAACCAAAACCCTAACAACTATCCAACAAGATTTAAATCATCCCAAATGGTTATTCCAGATGGGAGAAACAACCTCTACAAGACAAGCTACCTGTTTGCAACACTCTCTGCATATGTGCAAAGATATAACTTCACAAACTTGGCAATTTCTCACAACTTACTTAGTCAAAGAACATGAAACTTTGGCACACTTTGGGGAGGTATATGAGAGACCAAATGAAGGATTAATTCAACAAAAATGAGTACAATAAGAGATAAATTCAATGCTATGTAATTTGGTACAATCAGATTTGGAAAAGCCTAACTACACATCTAGATAGAAAGTATAAAATAATGATAAAATGAGCAAAGAAAGCAAGGGGACTGCTTGCTGGAGTTTATGAATTCACTAAACTAAGTGGAAAACTCATGGAATGCATGTGAATCAAGAAAAAAAGTTGAGACGGTGCCTATATAGAGTTTTTACTTTTCCTACAATCTAGCTAATCACCCACCAATCATTGTAGGTGCATTTTTTGGTGGATGATTGATGAGATTTGAATTTGATTGAGTTTGGTGGAGCTCCTCATTGAATTCCACAAATTTCCTCCTTTTTTTATTGTTCCACTTGGAAAACTCAAGGATGAGTCCCTTTGCATGATTGAGACTTGAATTTCAACATCTTAGGGCTCATGATTAGTTCCAAGGATAGTCTCGAGAAGCTCATATGAATCAAGGATAGAAGTGATTTTAAACTTCCACAGATTTTGTACCATTAAGTTTACCTTTTGTGAAGGTTGGTGATCGTATCCACAAAATTGGGATGACCGACATCATTGCTGCTCCTGTCTATGCTCCACATACTCCTGTTGACAAACCACATTGATTCTCATTTGTAGATGATGATGCACCACTTGACATCTTCTCACTTTTATTGTTGAAACCTTTGCGGCCTCTACATTTTTTCTTTTGCACCACTCAGAGGATCCTAAGCTCTGATACCATGTAAGAAAATTATAGCACAATAGAATAGATTAGTAGACATAGTTGATAGAAAAACACAGACAAAGATAGATGCAAACTAAGAGATAGAGAACTCAAAATTCTTAGATCACCAAGAGGAATGCAGTTACAATGATGGTGTTGTCCACCCGTGTGCTCCCAATGTGGAGCTTAGATTGCTCTACTAAAGCTCAACATGGACCATGCTTATATAGATGTTACAAGGGGCGTTGGTATAGATAAACATAGTCGAGAGAGAAAGTACTCGGCAAAATAGTGAACAAACCTTGAATGGAAACCCAATGGCTCGAAAGTTTTTGCCCTACATCTAACCTAATGTCTAGGATCACAAAGATCATCTATTACCATCACCGGTCACACATAGAACTCATCTAACTTGGATGTTAGGGTTCCACAAATGTATGGGCTCTCACAATGGCGTCTACTCATAATGGGGGCCTTACAACTTAGATCACCATGGATAATTGGTGGTCACTTGAGGGTGGAATATTGAGTATATCTAATAATTTGTTTCTTTTTGGTAGTTCACATAACTCCCAAGTACCATTCATACATATGGAACTGATTTTTTATTGCATAGCTCTCATCCAATGTGAATCATCATATGCAATCTTCAAAAGTAAGTGGCTCTTAATTACATGTTGTTGCAATAAGAGAATAATCCACAAAATTACTTGATACATGTCAAGAGCTTGTTCTTGTTCTACCAAGTAAAGATGCTCCCAATCTGTTGTCCTACAAAGTTTGTTTTAGCCACTTTGGCATAGTTTCTGCACTCTTGATAGACATGTGTTCATTATGTAATACATCATCAACATGTATCATGTGTGGGCAAATGTTCAACCATATGTGGCTAGAAATTTCTAGCAATTCCAACCATGTTTGGTTGGAAAATTTTAGCCATGTTTGGCTAGGGATTATTTGCATTTTCAGCTCTATTTTGTTGGAGTTTTTCAGCCCTTTGAACCTCACTTGGCTAGTTTACATGGCCATAATAAGTGCACCACTTTGGATCATAGGCATGAGTGCATCACACACATCTTGTGGGTCTTACTCTGGCTATTTTGTGCATTCAAGTGGAGGGAAAACTAAATTTTCAAAGAATACAACATCTCCACTCATAATTATTATGTCCATAAATGGGTGGTACAAATGATATCCCTTACAAGCACTATAACCAACAAATATACATTTCTTTGCCTTTTCATCAATTATGTGATGATGTGATGACACAAGAGCATATGCCAAACATGCACATATGACTAACCATAGGCTTATGTCCATTCCAAGCCTCATAAGGAGTGATGACTCTCAATTTTGTAATGCATTGCTTCAACACATAGCACACATGACCGCTTCCATCAAACTTATCAAGAAGGTGTGTTCTTTTAACCATACACGTGCCATTCCAAGGAGTGCTCTATTTTTAGAATCTACAACAAATTTTGTTGAGGTGTATATGCATCGTACATTGGTGTGAAATTCCTCTTTCATGAAGAAAAGCATTAAACTCATGTGACATGTATTCACTGCCATGATCTGTGCATAGAGTCAAAAGCTTGTTTCCCAAAACAATTTCAGCCATAGCCAAAATTCTTTGAAGCAAGAAAATACCTCATTCTTTGCTTTCATAGGATACACCCAAATATGACAAGTAGCATCATCAATGAAGGTTAAAAAATATACATGCTTGCCAAAAGGTCAAGTCTTGATGGGACCACATACACCACTATGAACAAGCTATAATTTTATTATAGTGTGTGTATGAATATCTTTTGGAAAAGAAACATGATGCATTTTTCCAAGAATGCAACCTTCACATGAATGCTTTTCAATGGAATCAAGTATTGGCAAACCAATGAGCATGTTCTTCTTCTCCAAGTAAATAAAACTATTGAAGGTTGAGTAAGCAAAATGAGCAAGATCCATCTGAGAAAGGGGGGAAGTATGAGCAACCATGGCATTTGAAGTAGCCCTCTTGTATGTATCCAAGTGATACAAACCATTGCATAATGTACCCCACATCACAATAATATCACCATTATTGAAATCATGAACCATACACTTATTATCAACAAAACGTACATGAAATCCAACTTTGACAATCAAAGGAATTGAAATTAAGTTCTTCTTGATAGTAGGTGCATAAAATGCATTTTTCAAAAGAACCACACCTCCATTTGGAGTCGTAAGATAAATTTTCTCCAACTCCAATGATAGGATAAGAGGCATTGTTTGCACACACCACGTGTCCTCCTTTGGGTGCATCTTTCAAAGATGCAAAAACTTTTTGCATGAAGTTATGTGCTTTGAAGCACCACTATCAAAGAACCAATCCGAATAAGCCTCATTCACAACCATACATTTAGAGTCCAATGATGCATCATAATGACATGTAACAACACATGCCCAAAAATTTTGAGCCATGGCCTAAATAGCCTTCCTAAAATGTTGTATTCATCATCATTGATTTTTGACAAAGCTTACAATCATCTAGAGTGCGAATTCATTCTCCAATCCCTGAAAGATATGGGGTGCAAACTTGAATTGATTAGGATGATTTTGATACTTATGGGAAATGTTGCGGTGCTCATTAACATTAACAATCAACTTTCATGCGAGATCAGGTTAAAGTGATCTATACACGGTTGTCCCTTGGAGCCACTTCTCTTTGTTATTGCAGCTGATGGCTTGAGATGACTGGTTAACCATTAGACCCAACTTTGGAGGATTCATGGTTTGCTGCTCCCCCACAACTAGGAGATGATGTTAATGAGACTTTTGATGGATGACATGAATACCTTTGCGCATAATCATAACAATAGTATTGTGTCCTTCTGGTAATGTCTTAACATCTTTTGTATTGCTTCTAGATCTATAATAAACCACTCTAAGACCACTTTCAAGGCCATTTATGGTTCCCCCCACTATTCTTGATCAATCATGATTGTCTTGAAATACCTAGAGGGAAAATCTTTTGTTTATTGGGAATTCCAATGGGCTTCGATGTCTCTCTAGGACACAGATGGAATTGGGTTCTCTCCAAACTCAAAAACAAGTTTTCTTATTGGAAGGGCATGCAAATCAACCAAGAAGGACATGCTATGGTAATCAACACCTTATTACTTTTTTTGTTATATATTTCATGACTTTTTAGAGTTGCGAGCATAAAGAGTTAACAAAATTATAAAGTACATGTAGAAATTTCCTAAAGATGGGTGATCCCAATACAAGAGGCATGTTCAAAATCAAATCGGATATTTGTGCAACTTAGAAAGACAAAGGTGGCATGGGTATTGTAGACATTGTGGGAATGGTAGACAAGATGCCCTCCAAGTGGATGATCAAAGATGGAATTGGGTTCTCTCCAGACTCAAAAACAAGTTTTCTTATTGGAAGGGCATGCAAATCAACCAAGAAGGACATGCTATGGTAATCAACACCTTCTTACTTTTGTTTGTTATATATTTCATGACTTTTTAGAGTTGCAAACATAAAGAGTTAACAAAATTGGAAAGTACATGTAGAAATTTCCTAAAGATGGGTGATCCCAATACAAGAGGCATGTTCAAAATCAAATCGGATATTTGTGCAACTTAGAAAGACAAAGGTGGCATGGGTATTGTAGACATTGTGGGAATGGTAGACAAGATGCCCTCCAAGTGGATGATCAAAGCATGGTGCAACTCAGATGTTTCATTGGTGAAAACAATTCTCATAAATAAATGTTCTCTTACACTTGTTGGCCTTCCTAGTTGGAAGGGGCTAGACTTGCTCACTTTGATTTTTTCCCATCTCTCGGTGTCTCCTAGAGGATGGATTTCATCTGCTCCTTGTAGAGGAGTTGGAGTAGGATGAAGCTATACATCAATGTTTATGAGGACTAGAAATGGGATGCCAGAATTAGACAAAATGATTCTATCTCGTTTCCCATAAGGGGAATCAAAGAAATTGATTCGAATAATTTCCAAAGGGAAAAGAAGATATGAAATAAAGGATTTTGTTTGTGGAAAAATCTATGGAATCAAGAAATCAAAAGTTGGATGATATTCAAGGATATAGATGTGATTGGAAGAATCGACCATGAAGAGTGGTGCCTATTAAGGTGCAAATCCACCCTTGGGAGAACCCAAAGGTGTGTGTTAGTGGGCAAGGTGGAGTAATTCACCAAGGAAGTATGCATCAAGCAAGTCAAAAACAAGAGAGCCAAAGAGAAGAAAAAGAAGGACCAAGCGAGTAGAGAAGTCAATGCTAATCACGCAAGGAATAGGCCTAATTACAATTTTTCACAATCCATCATACATTCAAACAGTGATTTTTATCACTACCCCACATTGTAAATATTATTTCTTGTAATTAGACTTTTTTGTTTAAGCCAAGGATTTCTCAAGCTTGAGAAGTATTAAGAGAACCCATGAACCAATTTTCATAATTTTTAGAGATGATTGGAAACTCCAAAATAGCCTAAGGACCTAATGTTTAAATAGGCCAGTGACAAGGTCTGAACTAGGCCAAAACTAGTCTAGAAACTATAAAAAGAGCTAGAAGGCTCATTCTAGAGGTTGTCATTTTTGGAAAACTAGCAAAATTCAGATGACCAAAGTGTGCATGCCGAAGCTTTGCATCTGACATAGCCTGAGAATCATGTACTGCACATGTCGAATCATTTACAGATCTTTCATAGTCTATGAGCTTATACAGCCCATGACATAAAATGCCAAAAGCAATAATCACGTCGCCATTTGATAGATCATGAACTATACATCTGTCACCAACAAATTTCACGACCAAGCCCATCTTGGCTAATGCAGAAAGTGATAACAGATTTTTCTTGATCCCTGGCACAAACAAAGCATCTGACAAAGTGAAAGAACTAGCATGAGTAGTAGTCAAAATGATCTTACCAACTCCCATAACAGGATAAGAGGAGTTGTTGGCACATGTAATAGTATTCCTTGTAGGGGCAGGCTCTAGTGAAGAGAAGAAACTATGTTGTGAGGTAATATGTTTGGTCGCCCCACTGTCAAAGTACCAAACAGCTGAGTCTACGACAAACATACACTACTCATGAGAAGATGGGTCAAAACTGCAAATAGTAGTAAACGCCCATTCTTCTTCCTGCACAAGATTAGCAAACTCTCTTTTTGGTGTAGAGGCCTCTGCAACAACCATTCCAGTCTCTTTCTTCTTTGCCTCTTGAGTAGCCAGTTTTGGATAGTTCTTTATGATATGATCATTTCCTTTACAGTACTTGCAAAACAATTTCTGCTTTTCTGATTTCTTTTCATCTTTGTCTTCCCTCTTCGATTGTGCAAAATTAGCAGATTTATGCTTACTAGTTGAAGAGCTCCATTTTCCTTTGCCCTTCTAACTAGCCAAGAAAGCTTGATCTACAACATGCATAATGGATCTGTTTTGCCTAGACTGATCTTCCTGCAACATAACAGAGACTAACTCCTCAAATGACAAGGCATTTGGATCGCCTTTCATCATCAACCGAAGAGTAGAAGCAAAACTCTGATATGAATCAGGAAGACCATTCAGAACGGTCTGCACAAGTGAGCTATCAGGTATAACCTCATCACCATTTGTTCCCTCAAGTCTTTGATCTTTGTTAGAAACTGTCCATAGAATCACCTTCATTCATGTGCTCACTCTCTAACTGTTTTTGGAGGTAAGCAACACGAGCCTCATTCCTAGCTTGTTAAAATGTGGTAAGTGTATCCCAAGCATCCTTAGTTGTTCTGCAAGAGAGAATATGAGTAATAATGGCACGTTTGATAGACAAAGCTATCAATTCATGTGCCTGGGCATCTCTGCCATCCCAAAAATTTGCTCTCCAGTAGGTGCAGTAGAAACCATAGCATGAATAGGTATTGCAGAATATCATGCTCTTCGACACCTTTTGCATAAGCTTCAGTACCTATAGTTGTAACACTTGCAGGTGTGATAGGACGTTTTTCAACACCGTACATAATGTTCCACAGTCCTTTTGCAACCAATACATGTCACATCATATAAGCTCACAATGAGTAGTTCGTATCATCCAAATTATCCTCAACAGCCAACATACGAAATACATCACTACTTTCAGCCATGGCCGGTCACTAAAATACCTTGATGTAGAAAATTGAGTGTATCTCAAAAAGTTGAGCAGAACTGCCCAAATGAATTCTGCTAAACCTGTAGCAGACTTCGAGACGCTTATACTAGCGAACCAAAACTGGTATATACCTTTGGCACAAAAAGATGAAATAGCTTGCACAAGTGCTATAATAGTGTGTTC
Organism: Ceratopteris richardii; assembly: GCA_020310875.1. Lineage (NCBI taxonomy): Eukaryota > Viridiplantae > Streptophyta > Polypodiopsida > Polypodiales > Pteridaceae > Ceratopteris > Ceratopteris richardii. The sequence goes on along the minus strand of CM035423.1, from coordinate 137,397,766 downwards.
GGAGGTCAAAACCAGAGAGGTGTCGAGATGCCCTAGATGAAGTGGCGACCTGCTCTGATACCAATTGTTGGAGTTAGACGTCTGCCGAATCATGTGAACAACACAATGAAGAAGAAGAAGCTTGGAGCTCAACACACAACATTGAATGTATTACCACTACAATGTACAAAGATAAGTAGCCCGCTAGGGCAATAGGTGTATATACAAGCCGAGGGAAAATACCTTCTAAAGAGGGAAAAAAGTGCCCCAACGGTCCTAGTGTGTTCACACACATTACTACCTAAATATATCAACAACCATTATGGGAAAAACAAAAGAATGGTCATATGTAAGTGTTCATCAAGAAGGTAAAATGGTATCCACAATACAATGAAAATATTGTGGACATCTTTATGTAGGAAGTGCAACTTGGATAAAAGAGCATCAGTTTAGTATAAGCAATAATGTTGCACGATGCCTTAATCTAGATAGTGATATCTAGATACATTTTGCAAGCTATGCAAACAAGTGTAAAACTCAAGGTATGACATCAAAGAGATTTAAGAGCATGAATAGTTCACAATACTTTCAAAGAACTAGTAGATATATCAATGGTAATGGAAGAAGTTTGTGATATACCTACTCACATATCACCTAATCATTTGGAGAATAATCAAGATGAGTGTACTTTGATTTCTCTAGGTATGTCAAGAAAGAGTGGATCTGGTGAATCTCATAGAGTAGGTGGATCTAATAATGCATCACCTAGGATTTCTCATCTTAAACTAAAAAAACATAATACCTGTAGATTTTGAGAAGCAAGATTTTCTTGAGCTTCATCTTAAATGGAATCAAATATTTTTAGCATGTGGAATTCCTTTCAATGTTATTTGTAAACTAATTTTTTCGAAGATGTTTTGATATTAACTACACAAAAGGGATTTAAGCACGCCAGATTATAATAAAATGCAAATATAATATGTAAATAAGGTGACAAATAGTACAAAAGTTATCCTTAAACAAATAGTGCTTGATTATATACCCATTTATGGGTGCACAATAGAGCTAGATGGATGGAAAATCTATCATGAGAAGCCATTGATTAATGTCATCATGATATGTCCAAAGGGAAGCATCTTTTTGGGGAAAATGGATACTTCTCTTAAGGAGAAAAGTTCAGCTTTTCTTGTAAAGATATATGAACATGTTATGTCTCATATGGGTGGTCCAAAAAAATTTTATTGCTATAGTGATTGAAAATCCATCTAACTTTTGAAGTGCTAGATTCACAATACAAGACAAGTATGAATATATTAATTGGGTTCCATGTGCAGCCCACACACTAAATCTACTTTTGAAATATATATGTAAATGATCTTTCATAAAAAAAAGTTTATTAGATGCAAATCATGTGGTCGAATTTGTCATAGAGAATCATATTTTATATTTTTTCTTTCATTCAAAGTCTCCCAACAAAGCACTTCATGTATTTTGTGCTACACAATTTGCAACCTATATTGTGCTAAATGGTTTATTAGAAGTCAATCAAGCACTTGTAAAAATGATTGCTGATCAAAGATAGAAGGCATGACTAGGGAAGTATCCCTCTTATTAAGTTGTTGCTTTGAAGTGGATCTCTCTAATATAGTCATGTAATCTTGAAAAATTTATTGGTATCACTAAAATTTTCATGGAACTTCTATGGATTCTTGACATCGATAAGTTTGTGATAAGAAAGTTTTGTTGGATCATATCAGAAGCCATACATTAGGGGGAAAAAATGAATCCTACATGGGCCTTGTTAAGGATTCCTAATGTTCAGGAATTAAGATTAATCTTGTACTTTGTTAAGGGGACAAAGTGCATTTAATACTGCACTTTTTCGTAGGCTAAAGTAGGCCTTTTTGGGTTGAGCTAGGATCATCTCTCTCTTCTGCACAAAGAGAGAGAGAAAAGTCACTTTCCATATCATCAAATTTCTCCATCTATGTGAATAAAAAAAGACTTTTTTTGAAAAACTCTCTTTTTTAGTTGTTATTTATTCAAAATGGCTCATACTTCTATGCATATGTGAGAAGTTACTTTTTTTTAGTCCATTTTGTATACATTAAAAAAAAACATACTTTTACAAATCCCTCCAAAAATTAAGTGTCACATCATCAAAATTGTAACTTTCATTGCCCCAAAACATGACTTTTTGAAAAAACCCCTATTTTCACTCTTAAACATTGGAAAATTCATTTTGACCTATCCACATACCAAAATACACTTTTTTCTTTGCCATACAACTATTGTGCAAGCCATTCCCGCCATCTCTTTGCTTCTTTCTATTACGGTGCTCAAGTTTTTGAACATCATGGTGCGCACATGTATTATGAATATGACACCAGCACCCACACGTTCTCTTCATTCAATGAGTGTACATGTTCATTTTCCAATGAAATTTGTGCCAACAACTAGAGATAGCAATGATGAAGATTCTCAAAATAAATGAGGTGCATCTAGAGAGAAGAATATTTATCTTTGGGTCAATGGTGCATTCTATCCCTTAGATTGGATGTCTAATTTTCATCCTACATTTTGTAGTATCTCCATGTTTCTACAATTCCTTGGTAGTGGTGAAGCTTGACTACTAGGTTATTACAAGCAATTTTCTAGCCATTCAACATCTACTGCAATAAATTGGATGCAACTATGTCATCACAACCATTTGAAGATACACACTTTAGAAAGTGTTGTCAAATCTTTGGAAGAAAGCAATAATATACTCTAACAATATGTGAAAGAAAATGAGTGCACAATTGCAAAGATAAAAGCCAATCTAACACAAATAAAAGAGACTCCACTTGGTATGAGATACAAGAAATGACCATTATTATCCTTTCAAGCTCTTTCAACTAGTGGTGGAGCATAGAAGGGATGTATTTATGCAATTAGGTTCATGTCTCACTTATTTATGTTATAAGATATTTAGATCGATTTCTTATTGTGCAAATCATTTGTTGAAGATGTTAACACTTCATCAACAATAGAGGATCAATTTAAGTTGCTGAATTCTTATTTGACCAACAAACATGTGCTTAAAATTTTGGAGTCACCAATAGGAAATCACATCAAGACCCAAGTGAGTAAAGATTTTTCAGGCAACTTAGAACATATTATTACTCCTAAGGACGTAAAAATGGTATGTGATGAAGCAAGTATTAGTACGAGAGCATACATTGCATTGTATAATCTTTTGAAGCAGGCACTATAAAACAAACATATTCTGCAAAGTATTGTTCCATGCCCTTACAAGGTACCTCTAAAGAAGAAGATGAGAATTGAAAAATTCATCTAGAAAGGGATTCATCTACACAAAGTACCACAACCTATTTGTCAATTTGGAGAAGTTTCATAGGGAAATGGTTCAATTTTACAAGTCTACAATTCAAGATATTTCCATTGTTATGATAATGACATTCAAAGTATTTTTATTTATATAACATTTGTTATTTGATGTAGATTGTGGTTCCAAACTCAAGTCTCTATTGAGTCTAGATAAATCTCAAATCATAAAGGGATGACATATGGAGAGACTTAGTGTGAAACTGATGAATGAAGCTATGGCCCATGCCATTATTCATGAAAGTGAGAACTCTACCCATCACTTTACATATAGTGTTCAATTAGAGAAAGATATGTGGTGGTTAGGTGCTATTGAAGTACCTAAAGAATCCTATTATGTTATTTCATGGATTTTTAGTAGGACTCCATGCATCACAGAGGTGATAAATTCTCCAATTCATGGTGCAGAATTCAATGTAGAAGGCCTATGTGATTTTGAGGTAGAGTGGCACTTGGGCGGAGACTTAAAGACTATCAAATGCATGTTAGGCTGCAAACAAGTTGCATATGCTCTCTATCCTTGTCCATATTGCACACAAGATTATAAACCAACAAAGAGAAAACAAAACAACATAGATGGTTTAGATGATGACACAGATGAATCTCCATCTACCAAATGGGATATGCCTTTAACGAATGTTAGGTGCACCTAATCATGACATGTCAAATAAGGATTGGAATCCAATTATTCTGTTTCCTTTAGTTAATGTTCACTTTTGCACCTTGCATGCCTTCATGAGAATTTTTGATAGAATATTGAAGCTCCATATAGAATATGCATTTTCCATGAGGCCATTTGATAAATTTGTACAAGTTATAAAAGAATTGGAGGAAATCCTTAATTCAATTGGTTTTCATGGTGGGAATGTAACCCTAGCTGTTAAGAATTTTGGGGAATCTCAAGATAGTTTACAGCAAGTCTCAATGATAGGGAATAAGGGAATACATTTTTTTAAAAGAGGTATTAGCACTCAAAATAATGAACATTATGAGCTATAGAAAGACCTTTGCATGATCACAACAGACACTGATTCTCAAGTTGATCTTTGTAATAAGAGAAAGAAGGTTTCGTCTTGCTTAGATAAGTTGGTATGCTTAATGGGTTTTACTAGCCCCAATGTTATTGAATGTCAATTGTTTCAAGATACATTGGTGGAGTTCACAAAGTGTTTCATTCAATCTTGGGGAGAGATCAATTTAACACACTACATTGTAAGTCTCCTCGCCTTTCAAATTGTTCATTGCACTTACTTTTTCCCATTGTACTTAACAATTTTAGCATATTTTATTTGCACATGGAGCATTTTTCATGCATCGATAGGGGTCATTGGAAATTTTAAGTACCCAAGGAAATGGAGAAGTCACACTACAAAGCTAGAGGTTTGTACTTCAAAAACATGCAACATGGTGGTGGTCCAATGCAATCAAACTATATGGAAGAGATGTTTAATTGGTTTCACCACACTACATTCTCAGGAAAGTTTGTTGTGGAACAAGCTAGGGAGTCAAGTTTGGAAAAGGTTGTGAAAAGGGTACAATACAAAATTCCTAGTGAGAAAATGGAAGTCATCATTAGGACCTCTACATCATGCTCAATGGCATGCTAAAGACTACGAGAGGGTTTAGCTTGGAAGTAAAGTGAATTCATTATATTCCATTATGTGGTAAATTGTAGGGTTAATAGAATCTTGCTTTCAATATATTATTCTTTGTATTATTATATTCTGTATGTTTCTAACTTGGTTTTGTCCATTCTAGTGTGAACATATAATTTTAAAACAGACTCTATAAATAGAGATAACTAACTCAATTTTACACTTTACAACTTGAGAGATTGGCATGCACCAAGCAGATTACAAGGAAGACCTGTGCTCTATCCTCGCCATGTTCAAGGAACTCAATGCCCACCATGGTTGCAACCCCACAAGAGACCTCAAAGTGGTTCCCGCACCACTTCTAGGTGTCTCTCACATGTTGGCACACCTTCTAGGAGCAATCCATTGTGAGAACACGAAGTAAAAAATCAACAAAAAGATTGATCTCAAGGACATTCAAATACAAAGTCTAATGATGAGCCACCATAGAAGACACCCATCAAGGCAAGGGCCAAATAGGTGGTGAGGAGAAGAGTTATATCGGATAGTGATTCTAATCTAGAACCATTCACTAATGAAGAAAGTTGCACTCAACCACCATGGAATTAGATGCACATTCCAACGAGTCATAGGCTAACACATGGAGGCAAGACACTTCCTTAGGGACAAGGCTAGATACCAACAGAGGAGGAAAGGGAGAAAAGCCAACACATAAATGGACAACAGAATGAGGAAGATGAAGCTGGAACTTCACATCGTATACATCACAAGAAAAATAATTATCAACCACGACATAGAATTCAATGACAACAACCTAAAATTTCTCCTAATGCAAGAGCTCCACAAAGATGATGGAGACACTATAGAGCATTTGTAGAGATACAACACTATCAAAAATCAGTTGAACTTCTCATACCATGAAGAACATTTGCAAGAAGGGTAAATGAAGAACTACAAAGCTATTGTGCACGTCTATGAATACGGGGTATAGCACATGATGAGGCACTTCAAGAGGTAGTAGAGGCCTACCTCATCTCCATGCTTTAAGATTCTAACCTATGTGTTATCCATGCCAAGAGACTAACCATACAAACCAAAGATATTCAGCTAGCTAGAAGAATAAGAGGAAATAAACCATGAACTCTATAATTTGTAGCTTTTGAGAAACATATTTTGCAATCTACTTCAATGATGAATGAAATGTTTTGTCTTAACCTATATTGTCTATTTGTTTTTCTTGGTCTCTCTCTTTGACTCTCTCTCATCTAATTATCTTGTACCTAAGTTTTGAAAAGAGAAGTTAATTTTATCTTTTTATTTACATATTATCTTTCAAATTTGATAATGTATGTTCTATTAAGCCTCTCCATGGATTAATAAAGCTTCTGTAAGCTAAGGAAAGGCAAGATATGTAGTTATAGGTATCTTATCAAGCTTTCAACAATTATAGGCTTCCATAAGTGCTCAAGGTCTACATATAGAGTAATTAGGGATTATACCAATACTTTTGACTTCATTCCATTTGATTATGTTCAATTAAGGAGCATTTGATCCTTTCCTAAGCTTACAAAAGCTGAAAAAACCCCAGCCACAGAAATGCATAGATTGGCTCTACAAAACCTTGGTAGGCTTGAATCCCATGTTTCTATGGTTGGGAGTTTTTTAGCTTTTGTAAGCATAAGAAAGGGTAGATTTGTAGTTAAATGAAGCTAGATCAAGGTTTCAACAAGTCTGATCTCACATTAGAAAAAAGGGTTTACATATAGAATGCCTAGGGTTTATATGAGTACTTGTTGGCCTCATTCTCTTTAGATATGGACTAGTAATCAGTCTAGAACCTTGGAGAGTCCTCAAAATGCCAAAAAAGCCCCAGCCACAGAAGTGTCATATTCAACCTTGCAAATTTTTTGTAGGCCTAAATCTCGCATTTTTGTGCTTGGGGCTATTTTAGCACATATAGGCCTTGTAGAGGCATAAAAATGGATTTAAGATGGCTCTATTAGATACAAAGTTTTGTATCTTGTACAAAGCTAAACCAAGATTCAACATGTCTAAGCTTACATTAGTAATAAGGGTTTACATATATACTATCTATGGTTTATATAAGTACTTATTGGCCTTATTCTCTTAATCTATGGACTCTTAGTGAGTCTCAGAAAGTCTTCAGAATGCAATAAAAAAACCTATTCATAGAAACACAAGATTCAACTCTACAAAATTTTTGTAGGCTTGAATCCCACATTGCTATGGTTGGGGCTACTTTAGCACATATAGGCCTTGTAGAGGCATAGAAATGGAGATAAGAAACCTCTAAATTACATACAAATTGTGGTGGCTTGCATAAGTGAACAAAGTCTTCACATATGTTAGTAATAGGCCAAAAGAGATTTGTAAATTCTTCACAGTCACAAGAAATAGATTTTGCATTGTTCAAACATTAACAAACACACAATGGATTACACAACATATGAAAAAGACATATTTATTGATTCAAATGATTACATTAACTCTCAATTGCCTTCAATTTCTCAAAATTATCTTTCTCATTTGGAGAGATTGTGGAAATTGGTAGTTTAATACAGATTAAAAAATTACATTAGGGCCTTGTAATCTGAGACCCATGTCAATACCTATTTGTCCTAGCACGTTTCCTCTAAAGTTAACTCTGAGAGTAGTTACAACTTGTGGAAAGATTAGTGACTCAACATCTACATGCAATGCTTGGAAAGTACCTATAAGACTATGAAGTGGTTGCTCCTCCACCAAGGTACAAGGAAATATGTCTACAACAAAAGAAAACAATAGGGTACATAACAAAATTAGAATAGGAATTAATCAATACTAAAGATTAATAATTACATTTGATAGAATATATCATTTTGTTTGAGTACTACAATTTCATGCTTGAGATTTTAAAAACATGTTGTACAATGGCAACAATCCCACTATTTTTGAGATTTTTTTAGCCCAAAAACTTCCCTTTCCAATGAAGATCCAAGTCTCCACGATCTCTTACATAATGAGGGTCAACACTAGAGGCTTTCATGTGCACCCATGCACCTTTGCAAAACTCATGTCCTAACCAATGTCCTTCTACAACCTTGATATTGTGACATTTTAACGTGATAACCTCATCTTTTGTATGCCTATAAGATTTAGATGTCTCCATTGGAGTTCAAGTTATGGAAATGACATTAGGAATTCAAAGTGGAAGATGCACAAAGAAAGAAATACAGACATAGGAGCTTCAATGGTGTTCTTGGGAGACAAACTAGTGGAAAGAGATTAACTTTTGGGACATGGATATGAAACTATGAGGTTTAGGAGGGAAAAAATTGTATTTTGAGTTACTTTTGAAAAGGTCACTTTTGTCAGGTTAGGTCATGCATGGATTTTGGTTTAGGAGTAAAAACAAACACTTTTGATCCTAAAACTATATGTGATTACTTGTGCAATCAAATAGGACTAATGTGACCCCTCTTGGAGCTGATTTCCTTTTGTTCATGTATCCAACAAGCTTCTGACAACTACCCGTTTTAGGTAACATGCTTTCACTCGCTGAATAATGAGCTGACCTTGACTTGTGTCTACCACATTGCTCTTATCTTTCTATATATTGCACTATTCTCAACATGCTTGATGTGCACTATTTCAACCTTCTATGGTACCAATTTTTTATTTTTAAGGCCCACAATCAATATAGAGACAAAAATGAATAGATACATGAGAGAGAATAGAAAATTTCATAGAAAGATGAAAGAGAAAAGCTCCACATATATGCCATACATTCCAAAATGAGAAGTACATGAATGTTACAAAGAAACATAAGGATTTCATATAAATGCATCATTCTACAACATATCTTCATAAATTTTGACAATCTCCATGAAGTGTAGGTGATCTTCTCAAATTATAAATAAGCTCCATTCTTCCACAAGGTTGAAGAAGACCTCCACTTGAGTCTAACTCATGTATAGCTCTCCAAATTGAGTGATTATGTGTGTTTTAGACCTCCTCCTTATATAGCTTGAAAAAATCTCATGCCTAGTCAAAAAGTAAGGCACTTTGATTTTTGTGTCAAAAACTAAAGCACTTAGCTTTTTAGTGAAAAGCATCCTGAAAAGCAAAATGAAAAGAAAAACTAGGGTTTAACCTTTGAGAGCCATTTTTAAAACCAAATGGTATAGTGTTATATATCATTGGAAAGCTCTCAATGATTACTTTTTGAATGGTGCAAAAACGTTCTTACCCAGTTTTTACAAAATTTTGACCATTTTTGTCCTTGATTTTAACCATGGTTGACTTTGTCTAAAACTAACCAAAATCCAAAATAATAAGTGCAAATTTCTACCATTTTGATCAAACATTTGTTGACTTCTCCAATATTTTTTATGAACCTTCTTGTGGAAGGTTGCCTATTTTCCAAGAATAGCTGATTTCTCTAATGTTTGCATGTCGATGCCATGCAGTTTGAATAATTTGGCTACAAATATCTCAATGTAGAACCTCGGATAGATTGTCTTGAATTTATGGATCATTCTGTATTGGTCCTTCTTGTACAGGGGTTTCATCCTCAAAGCGGATAGCTGAATATGGGAGCAAAATAGATTATTTGATGTATGATCTCCCATATTCACGCACACATTTGAAAATTATTGTGAAGCCTCTACTATCGATGGTCTCTTTGCTTCTTCGATTTTGTTTCATCTCACTTGTTTTGCTCTCTTCATTGTTTGATAGTGAAAATCCAAAAGAAAATCGTTTTGTCTATAAATCCTAGCATTTTTTTGATATTTGATGCTATTCTACAACTTTAAATGTCTTCTCAATTATGCAAGTGAGATCTTTTCTCATTTGCTCGTCCAATACTTCTATTCCTCCTAATACTATTCTAAATTTGTTTTGGATATTAATAAAGGTAATTCAACATAACTAATCAATGAGCTCTTGTAATTGGAGGCATACATTGATAGTCTTATTTGGTCCTCTCTCATTCCATAGAGGTAAGAGTAGATGAAATCTTTTGAAGCTTTTCTCTTATGCTTATTAATTTTACCTGTCATCTATGCAAATATACAAAAATAGACTATCATAGATAAATAAGTACATCTATATATATATATACATATATATACATACATACATACATACATACACACATACATACAGGGAGAGAGATGAGTATATCAGTAAATGTATGAATATATAGATAGACGAGTAAATGAATGGAAGATAGATGAATGGATAAAAAGATGAATAGATAGATAGAGGGATATATAGATATAT